>CM039679.1:10380960-10517873 GCA_022537955.1 Schmidtea mediterranea
ATCGAAATGTGTAAGTGTGGTTCATCCGCCAATATTTCGTGCCCGTGAAGGTTCTAGCGTGCGTAACGCAGGAATCCAGACGTCAATACATTCGCTTATAAGGGAAATTGGAAGATAAGAGGGTAATCTTCTGGGTGCTCCTTCGTCATCCCTTTCCTGAAAAATCGACCTAAAATTCTTACCATACATCGGCTCAAAATCATATACACCTAGTAGTCCAGTGGGCACTCATAATATCGTAATATCAACATAACTAACCCTAAGGTAAAATAAGGGAAGGAGTGTGAAAAGCGTCGTAAATCGTTGCTATGTCGAAAAATAAATAAAATGAACAGTACTGTTGGGCCAAAACACAAACGGCCTTGTAAATGTTTAAATGAATCGGTAACACACATGCAAATAAAACATGCAGCTTTAAATTCAAACCTATGAAAACATCAATTAAACCTAGCAAAATATGAGAGAAAAGCAATTACATATAAAATAATAAACATAAAAATAAATAAAAGTAATAACAAAATGCAACAAGATCCGCACGATATAAATATAGACATAACACGAAAAACCCAACAAATTCAACCGAAATTTGGCAATTTAACAAAAATGAAAATTTCATCAAAATGAAATTTAAATCAAAGAATTTGAATTAGAAATAATTCAATAAAAATTTCAAATAAAAAATCATCAAAATAAATTAGAAAATAATAAAACTTAAGATTAGAATACACTAGAAAATATCAAGGTCGAATTTTGTTTTACTAAATCAAAAAGAACACGCGAGGTTAAGGACAGAAAATAGGTATATATACCGATTCATTTTTACACAATTTTAAGCGTTTTTAACTATTTTTCAAACTTTAATTGAACTATTTTGAATTTTGAATCACTCAAAACTTTTTAAATCTATTTTAGGTGAGTGAGAGTTTTATTTGGAAACTCTCTCTCCACGTCACGTCCTCGCAACCTCATTGGAGCTCTGCTTGGATGTCGGCGTGGGGAGAGTAGTATTTTTATTTGATTTGATGTTATGCTTTAGCAAGTAATTTGTTGTATTGTTTTTTAATATATTAATAAATATTTATAAAACCTAAAATCAGTTTCATTTTTCATTAATTATTTATTGTCGAAATTTTTCCGGCCCACAGCCAAGACACATCACAAGTTAGTAAAATCCACATATTATTCAGATTCGTGTAAGTGCGTGGAATATCGCCGATGATCTGTGCCCGTGAAGACCCGGCGTGCGGAACGCAGTGATTGGAACTTCAATATTATTATGTATAGAAGGATGGAGGAATAAGGAAGGAGTCTTTTGGCTATTTCCTCGTTTCTCGATTTCTTTAAATTCGACCTAAATTATTCTACTTACGGCTCAAAATCACCACACCGAGTATTCCAGTGGGCACTCATTAAATATAATATGAACATAAAAAGCGTTTAAGGCTTATTAAAGGGAAAGGTGACGGGAATAAAATTAATATGAAATCACTGCTATGAAATTAAATCAATGAATTTTATGAAATTAACTCAAATGCGAATTTAGACGAGGAATAATAATTTTAAGTTATTGTTAAACGAATTACCCTGAACTCCCAGTAAAGTAGTAGATTTAATCAAGTTTCAAGCCAGAGTACATCTTGTTAGTAGAAATGATAGAAGAACCTTTTCAAAACTCCCGTATAAATAAAAGGTAGTCATTACCAAGCCCAACTGTTGATCAAAAGTGGCTCCCGCATAAAAGTAAATTAACCTAAATAATTAAATTTAAAATACAAAACACTGATAAAGTAGAGGAAAATTTATTGTAAACCAAATAAAAGGAAAATACCCAACTCCTCTTGAGAAGCCAACCGACTGATATAACAATCCACCTGTTATCTGTCTCCCATAAACCACTTCAGCCTCAACTGGTAACACTACGGCATAGGCTTTCCATGTTTGATACCCATTCCACTGTCAAAATCATTTAACTTTTGAACGAAAATATTCGACAGGTTCAATGACCATAAATGATTTCCAAATCTCAACCATCGTTACCAATAAACCCACGATTTGCCAGTAGCCTAAATCTCTAATATTTCTTAGAATCGAATAATAAACTAGTAATTATATCAAATAAAACTATTTAACATTACGGTATCTCGCAATCACGTGGAGTGAACCATAAGTAAATAGTTGAACAAAGCAAAAATCTTAAAACCATGAGGATTCATTACGAAGAAGTATCAGCCAATAAAATAATACCCAATACTTGCGGATCGGAAGATATCTCTGACCATTCAACCCCACGGTACGCCTAACAGCGAGGAACAAATTAATTAAATATTAATAAAATAAAGGAAAATGTTTAACATTGGAAATAACATGGGAACACTCGCAATGAAATTGTGAAGTTGGCAATAACACATGCGGGTTTTCCGATGTTAGCATCCAAAAAACTTACCTGATTTCCAATTCGAATTATCATTCAAAAAATGGAGATATATCTAATGTATACCAATAAGTAATATCACGAAGGATGTAGTCATAAAGTCCAAGCGGATGTCGCAATTGTTTATGAAAATAAAATAAGATCATAATCCAATGTACTAATCCATCCGAACGTCGATTTTCTATCATCTCGTCGGCGACAATCCCCCACCTTCCGGCACACCACTAGGCAGTGTGCGAGACACCCACAATTATCATATAAATTTACGAAATAACACTGCTCGTTGGAATTACATTTTCTCTTACCAAATTTCTAATAGATACATAATGATAACGATTTTAAATGCCGATCGGATATTGTCACACACCTGAATGCAGGGAATATGACGAGGTGTAATTCTACCATACACGCTTTTCTTTATAACTGAGTGTAGATATTGAAATACCATTTTTCAAAAAGGGAAATTCTACTGATGTCGTATCAACTTAATGCCAACGAAGGAGTGCCGGCGAGCCAACCATCCATTCCCGCCGAGCTTCTGGAATCTAATTTAGGTATAGCAGGTAGATTTTCTTTTCAAACAGTAATAATTTGTAATTGTTAATTAATTATCAATATTTTCGATTTAAATGAAATTTGATTTACCATTAAATAAGTTATATATAATTTAATCGTATTTGAATAATTTTAATTTATAAACCCATTATGAGTTTCATTGAAAAATTTATGTAATTTTATCTTTTGATTTTTGTATGTAGGAAATGTATGTTTAACCGACGATCTGATCGTACTTTATTAATGTTTATCACGGGGTTTTTCTAAGTAATCTATATAAATTTAATCTTATTCCGGATTATAGAATTTGATCAACCAGATGAATGAATTTATTGATAGTATATTCATATTGTAGTTCGAATCATTAGAAAATAACAGGTCCTAGAAGTTTTCCTTCCATACCCCTTACAAAATCTAATTTTCAGATCGTGAATTCTGTGGAAGCGACAAATTTAGAGTTTTAGCCAAATAATTTATTTTATAAATCTGGAGGTTAATAATTTTAGTTAACCATTAGAACAAGATTACCAGCTGGAGTATAGAATTTTCTTTTTGACTGAACGATTTATAAGAAATTCGGATATTTTTTAATTACAGGACCCTAAACTAAACTACCTGTGGGTAACTGATTTTTCGCCCCTAAGATTTTAATGAATTTAAATGATACCGACAAGGAATTGACATTTTTACCGGAATTTCTGACAACTGATGACTACTCATTATGTTGATTTTTCTGCGTACATCTTTTATTGTGAGGTCCTGTTACGGGGAATACCTTAGATTTGTTCGCATTTATTTTTATTTTCACGACAGCTATTAAGTTAAACATAGATGTATGATGACCTTAATAACTCTTCATAATGCAGAGAAACCCAGCTCGATGGCCTGTGTTTCAACCCACCTCGCGGATCGATGGAGATGGGAATGGGAACGATTCCGGCAGGAGAAATGCCCCGAGTTTCCTCAATCGGAACCTCAACAAATCGACCGGCAATCGGAAAGTGATCATGGCTTGTGGCTAGTCGATAGTCCATGGGAGGAATGGAGCCCGGCCTGGGAGATCCGCGAGCGGGCCCGTCATCTTCTCGAGCAGCTCGAAAGCCACCAACGGCAGGTGGATGTGCAAGTGGTCCGAGCTCGCCAATACCCGGCGAATGTCGAAGAAGACTTACTGGCTGGTCGGATCGCCAGCAGTTATCAGCATCCACGGCAATGCACGGTCGCACTAGGCACCCGACCGAAGCCCACGCGGACCCGCAATACTAAGCGGCCCGTAATGACGATATCCGGTTATTCTCCGGAAGAGTGGGTCGAAAGGGGGTTTCCTGCCTCCTGAATCTCCAGTCTAAGATAAAGACTTCATACGACTCAACGTAACTCCTGATTCAATCGAATTTTGATGAAATAAATAGCTTGTTATTTTAGATATTTATTCTTATTTGTGTGAATGTTTTAATAAGAGAATTCCTTTTGTTTATTGCATAACATTTTGTTGTTGTCTATAACTGGTCGTTTGAATGTTTCTATTGATAGCCATGGAACCTATCCAACTACTGCAGAAAGAGCTGCCCAGCAAGCCAACGAAGCACTGTATAAGCAAATCATACAGCTCGCCAACGAGGTACAACAAGTGAAAGCCACGTGGGTGGATCCAGCTAAGCTTAAGCCCCTACGCCACCGGCTCACTGCCGCTCAAAAGGGCTGAGCCGATGAACGACAATTAAATAAAAATCTACGAACGCAGATAAGGGGTTGGAAGTTGCCTTGTCTGCCAGTCGGGAGGGAGAGGCAGTAACCTACCCTCTTGTCTTCGCCCCATCCCAATTAGCTTATCGGACTCAATAAACAAACCAACGCCCGCTGTAACTCCTACCACGACACCATCAAGCAGTTATAGGCCGGGCGAAAAGAGCGCGCCAGACGTAGAGCCGCTCGCCTGTCAAATAAACTTAATTTATTCGTCTGTGAATTTAATTAGATTATAAAGATTGTTCAATTATTAAAAGTGATATTTTAAGATTTGAAGAATATTAAAAAACCCTACAGTAATTTCGTGAGTATTCACACCTCGTCAGGTAGTCATTGTTCTATCTCTGAGAACGCCATCACCGAATTTAAAGCGCACTAAAATGATTCTGATCTCGAAACTTCTCACACACAAGGGACTTTCAAAGCGAGCATAGATCTTCCATCGACGGCTCGTTGAACCCAGGGGTTGTCTGAGCAATTACAGCATTAGTAATAACGCTCACTTTTTGCGGACAATCACCCACTCGAACACATTACCAACGTTGCCTAGCAACGGGTGCCGAGTGGTAGCTAGAAATATTAAATGGTGTTACCGGGGCAACTATAGGAATATTCAAACAATTAGCAAAACCCAGTAACCCACCAGTACTAAAGTTTGAAATACCAAACTATGAGTTTTAATAACGATCATGTCTAAAATAACAAAATAAATAGTCTTAATACCGTTAAATGGAGAATGTTAATATTGGTGGGTTTCTGGGAGTTGATGTTTAAAACTATATGGTTTTTACCCAGACAACCCCATATCAATATTCTTTCGCTTACCACTCGGCACCCGTTGCTAAGCAACGTTGGAACTGTGTTCGAGTGGGTAGATCGTCCGCAAAAAGTGAGCGCTACTGCTAATGCTATAATTGACCGAACGATCTCTGGGTCCAACGAGCTATCGATAGAAGACCTGTGCTCGATTTCGACTTTTAGGTCCCTTTGTTCTCCTATTCCCTTCGAACGTTACCTCTATGTAATCATCAAGATAGTAGATACATGACAGTAAAATATATATTTTATAAGCGAATCAGATATTTAGACGCGTCAGTCATGTATTAGTTGATGTTCGAGCGGCTAGGCGTTTAGCTCGCTCTTTACGTCCTGGCTGGTGAGTACTAGGTTGCTTTGAGATCTTCGTAGTTGCCGTAGAATCCCGATATTATATCTGAGCAGGGGCGAAGACAAGTGGGTATGTCACAGCTGCACCATCCTGGCAGGCTGACACCGCCACCTCTAACCCCTTTATCTGGGTCCTCAGACTTTGGTTTAATTGTCTTTCTTCCGTCCAGCCCCTTTGCACGGCTGTGAGCTTTTGATAGAGCGACTTTACTTTCTTCGGATCTACCCATGTGGCTTTTATTTGTTGGACTTCCTCTGATAACTGGATGATTTGCTCGTAGAAACTTTTGTTAATACTACGCGCGTGCGCTAATTCCTGCTGCAGAACTCTCAGTGATTCCATATTTATAAAAAGTGAAATTATCTCTTGTCTATTAGTATTAATTCAATTAATTAATCATACAGGTATTATTGTCAATAAAATAATTTTAGAAAAATAAGGAATCGAATACAAACTAAGCATTTATTCAAATTCAGTTTCACTAAGCGTTATCATTAATCTGTATCATTCGTAGTCGAATCACTAGTGGAAACAATGGGTTCTGTGATACTTATCGACGTTTCCTTCCAGGGCCGGCCGAGCGTAAGGGTGCTCATGATGTTCGTCGACTGGTCTTTCTGTCCTTCTCATGTGGCTGGGGAGGGTCTTCTGGGGAACGACAATATTGATGTTCGTGGATCTAATGTTCAGCCGTTTGTCATCCCGGTTGACAGAGGGGCTGAGCTGCGGTGTGTAATCGTCGGTACACGCAATTCTGTCAGCTGCGATGTTTTCATCCACATTTGCGAGGTATAGCCTGGCCCTGGCTACTTGAAGGTTGGTCTGGCGCTGATGCTCCTCGAGACACGCGAGGAGGGACTCAGCATGTTCGCAAATTTCCCGGGCTGGATTTCGGCCCGATTCTCGTTTCATCGCTACGAATGGTAGCTCGTCGTCTTCCGCTTGCCGCAGTGTACCATATCGGAACTCTCTTGGCTGGGACACGGTAAAGCCTGCGTCCCACATGGTCTGTCGCCATCAATCAGCGACCTGCGCGGGAAATCGGATAGTGACTCTCGATTCACCTGAACAGTATTCAATTAAATTAATCATTCAAATTTTCTGGGCCGTCTGGCTGTTCGATAACTACTTAGGTGTGCGTCGATTAGCGTTTTCATGTGTTTCGCGGGTTACTTCCAGTGTCTCATTATTCCCATTCGTTAATCTGTGATATGATGTGATAACATGATCAATTTTGGACACTTCTAATTGGAACTAATTTAAATAATTATATTAACCATGCGATGGTGAATTGATTTTTAACCACCCGCTAACTAAAACATGCTTGCACTACTTATTAATCGTACGATGATGTTTGGTAAAATTTTTCCTGGGCTAATAAATCTAATGTTCATTGTCTTAGGCCCCTTAAGTTTGTTTAAATTAATTAGTTGGCTATCTTCTATACGTAACGAAATTACTTTCACCAAGGCTGAGCACAACTTCAACCCGACCCTTGATTACTCCGTAACTAATCTTTATGGAAGTTATTAATCACGGGTAACTTTAACTATAACCGATATCCTATTTTATTCATCACATTATGCTCTCATTATATTTTAATTGGGTTGTCGCGTATGGGAGTTGCTTAGTCTAATTGGGATTCTTATTTCATAAGCAATCAAAGCCTTAAAAATTCTTAATTCGACAAAACGATAGTGGGATTCGGGTTTTTGTAAGCTCAGATATTTTGTCCTATGCCTTTACGGAACTCATACTGTTAACATTAGAATACTTATTTCTACTTGATGATGTTATTTTAAAAAATTTTCTACATAGTTATTCTTTAGCTTACATGAATAATGTAAATTAGGGTACCTATATTGACTGGCGCGGATATTTCATTTTTTAAATTATTTCATTCATATCTAACTACGATTCTATTCATCAATACTACCTACATAGATCATCTTAATAATACACTTATATACATTTGACACTGACATCTGAACCACCATGCCTTATTTAACATTTTTTACCTACGATATGTTATGGCTATCCGTCGTTAATACCGAACTTGTTGAGTAAAAACTAAAATCGAAAATTCGTTTATCGTAGAGTAAATAATGTTCATGATAACACTTGTCAAGTGGAATTAAAGTCAAAAATTCGTTTATCGGATAATAGATAATGTTCATGAAAATACTTGCTAAGTGAAAAAAATCAAAAATTCGTTTATCGAATAATAATTAATATTCATAAAAATACTTACTAAGTGAAATTAAAAATAAAATTTCGTTTATCGAATAATAATTAATATTCATAAAAATACTTGTTAAATGAAATTAAAAATCAAAAGTTCATCTATCGAATAATAATTAATGTTCATGAAAAATAAATCAAATTAGTTTAATATATTTTAGATATCTAGTCTAGTGATAACCTGAGGTTGGAGGGGTCATCGAAATCAACGAAATATTACATCATTTAAAAGGTTTTGAGTTACAGTATTCCAACAAATCATCTTCGAAAAATAAACACATTTTTGAACTCGTTCCGGCACTGGGATGGTCCCTCTCTTACTAGCGGATCGCGAGAAATCGAAGTATCTCTGAGAAATTTTGCATATTACAGACTATAGTCGTCGGAAATGAATACGATATCTGTTACGTTCTCGACTGGTTCCACGGCATGGTAACTACGAGTCGGGGTTTTGTATGATAAAAATAACTCAGATAAAACACTGATCCTCTCAGTATCATATTTTATATTTGGTAACTCGTTATGGTTATCGGCATTCTTAGCGTTGGGGTTGATGCGGCGAACTTCCTATCTAGTGCTCTTATGGATTAACGACGAAATTCACAGAAAACAAAGTTTACCTAAAATTCGAGATCCTGGATTCAGATCTATGTCCTCGTCTGGTATCCTGGCCGTCGTGTTCCTATCGGTGTGATTCAATTGGCGATACATTTTGAAACTCTTACAATTTAACTGTCAATCCGAATCATCTGAATTCCTTATGTAGTCTGGTGGCGATGTGTGCATACCGGTTTTAAGTTAAACTAATTTGGCTTACGCAGTGAGTGTGTATGGTAAAGGTCACACTGACTAGCAATGTCAAGGAATTCCTTTGTATGGCGAGTGTGTGTGCCATCCAACTCGAGTGTGCCTATCCAGTTCAGTCGTGTATTATCAAGCAGGAGAGATTTTTTCACATCGATCGATTCAGAGGTAAAAGTCAAGTCATAGATATATAGTAGGCTTCTGATTTGTACTGGTGTTTTTTTATTAAATCAATTTTTGATTTTTTAGATTCACTCGGACTTTCTCGCCAACTTATTCTGATTGAGTTGATTTCGATTACAGGTATTATTCGAGGATTAAATTATGTACACCTTAAATTGGATTTTCTTTTCACGACTTCAATTCTTAGCGGCCAATGTTGGATGAAAACGGATACTCCTTAGCGTTTTGAATTTAGAATGGAGTTAATTTTTTAAAATAAATATTCTTCAAGTTGTTGTTCGTAAATGAATTTTCGTTTATGCTGGGCAAGGACGGTATATTATTTTATTCTTTTCTTTTGTTTGATGCGTGGGAATGTTTGTTGGCAAATCTATACCTATTTACTTTAATGGCTTCTCATAACGAGATTAGTAGTAACGTGGAAATTGGTAGGATCGTTATCACTGATGTCAGTAGACGATTGTTTCCCAGGATTTAACCACTTATTTATAAGCAGATTGTTGGAGATTTACATTACAGTCAATGCCGTATGATTTGTGGTTCTTAACGAGTTTCGAACTTCTATAAATCTCTGTGATTCGGAGTTAGATTGCGGACTTAAACTATTCAAAAAATTTACATTATTCACTCGTTGTTCCCTATTGATTTTTATCGACTTAAATTCAAACAGTTGATTTTATTTCATAATATAGTGGACGATTAGAGTATTTATATTATTCATTGCTTATTGAATTTTTCTGATTGTTCGGTAGGATGTTAATTCTAGCTTGAAAATAATGTGGTGGAAAATCAAGATGCTTTTATTCTTCGCGATTGATTAATTTTATTGATTTTGATTCAAACGTTAATTTCAAGTTTAAGGTAGAGGGATGGAGAACTATAACATTTACTTCTCAAGTGAATTAACTGTATTATTTAAATCTCTTGCCCTCAACTAATTCTATTGATTTTTAAAGGTTATCTTGGAAGTTCGTAGTGATGAGTTTTTTCTTTTTTCTATTATTTTTAAACAACGTGATTCGCTTTCGACATTATTTTGGAGTTTACCGCAATTACTAGCTTTAATTCAAGAAGTTTTATTGCATTTAAGCCCTCTATCCGGAGTTTATCATAACTACCTTATTTTCTCTTTACTTTGAGTGGTTACAATGTCTTCGGGGCCTTATATTCGAAGTTATAACAACCGCGTTTATTCAAGTAGTTTTATCGACTCACGACATTATATTAGGGAATTATAAAAATGAGGGTTTATAACCACTACTTGGTTGGTTTTGGTACGAAACAACCTCTCAAAATTTATAATTATATTTCATTTAATCTTTAGTTAAAATACACCTATTAAGTTCATAACAACGATTTCATTTTTTCCATTTCCCCGTTACCTTTCCCTTGGTTGACATTAGGCGCATTGTGTTCATGTTATAATTAATGAGTGCCCACTGGACTGCTCGTGTGATGATTTTGAGCCGTATGTGAATATAATTTTAGGTCGAGTTTATGGAAATTGGGAGACGAGGAAACAGCCAAAAGACTATTTCTCCTTCCCCCTCTTCCCCTATACGGAATGATATTGACGTTCCAGCTCCTGCGTTCCTCACGCCGGAGCCTTCACGGGCACGAATCATTGGCGATATTCCACGCACTTACACGATTACGAATTGTATGTCGGATTTTAATATCTTGTAGTGTGTTTCGGCTGTGGGCCGGAAAAATTTCGACAATATAAAACAAAATTTTGATGCTATTTAAATATTTTATTAAAATATAATTTACCCGATACATTCATCATAAATATAATCATAAACACACCGCTCTCCCCACGCCGACACATAAGCAGAACTCAATTGAGGTTGCGAGGATGCGACGTGGAGAGAGTTCTGAACAACACTCCCACTTACATCGGTTTCAAGATTTGAAAAACCATTCGTAAAATTATTCAACGATTCTAAACTGATTTCAAGTTTATGAAAAACTGATTAAAAATTGTGTAAAAATGAACCGGTATATATACCTATTGTACGACCCTAACCTTGCGTTTTCTTTTTGATTTAGTAAAACAAAATTTGACCTTGGAATTTTCTGGTATATTCTAGTCTATAATTTTATTATTTTGAGATTTTATTTGACAATTTTTCTTTTTGAATTTTCAATTGAATTATTTCTAATTCAAATTATTTCATTTTTATTCCATTTTCATGAAATTTCGTATTTTTGATAAATTGTCAACTTTCGGTCAAATTGTTGGGTTTTCGTGTTATGTTTATATTTATTTCGTGCGGATCTTGTTGCACTTTGTTATTATTTTAATTTATTTTTGTGTTTATAATTTTATGTTTGATTGTTTTCTTTCTCGCATTTTGATAGGGTTAATTGGTGTTTTAATAGGTTTGAGTTTAAATCTGCATGTTATATTTGCATGTGTGTTACCGATTCATTTAAACATTTACAAGGCCGTTTGTGTTCTGGCCCAACAATATCAGTAATATTCAAGTCGAGCATAGATAAAATGAATAAATTGAAAGTTTTAAACCATGATGATATGCATGGTAATGGAGGTTCAGCGAATGCAGTATTGAGATTTGAACGTAAAATCAAGCATATTAATATCGATAATAAATGATAAAGATAAATAATGGATAACTTTGGGACTCCGAATTAAAGACTCTAAGAGTACTAATATGTGTGGTAAAGGTAAATGTGAAAGATAAGTAATTCTAAATCGAGAATTTAAATTCGAGAGTTATAATACTAATAGTATCCGTAAATAATCACACGACTTGGTGTACAGTATTAGTGCAAGAATCCCCAAACCCATACTACCAAGACTAAAATGCGATAACAATTAGAGCCAACACACGGTGTATTGACGGTAACACAAACAAATAAAGTGATTAAATATCCCAATAAGGTTAAATCATTTCTTAAAAGAAAATCCTAAATCATCCAGGAAAATGCTATTGTGTGGTTTATGGTTTGTGTAGCCTTGATCCTAAATAGAACTTTTCTTTACCCTTCAATAGTTACCCGTTGCTAGGCAACGTTGGTAATGTAACCATTGGCTTTGAGATCGCCAAAGGTGAGCGCTACGAAAGAACTACTCTGACCTGACCTCAAGATTGGTTCAACGCACTACCGATAGAAGGTTTAGGTTCGCTTTCTTATCCTGGTCCCCTGCTTGCGTACGATACTCGTATCTCTTGGACTTATTCCCTGAACTACTCGAGACTTGATTTAATTAAATCTTGCAATTAACTTATCTATTGGTACAATCAATTCAACTTCAAGAAAACATTTATTAAATAACAATTCGAAGTGATGTCATTCTTTTATCTTCGCGGCACTTCGTTTGGCTCGCTCTGCTTTTCTGGGGCGATGCTTGATGGGTTTGCTCGCATGCTTCGTGGCCTCGGACGCTTCTCGATAGGCCAGTTGGGCCGGCGCGAACACTAACGGGTAGGTTACCGCGTTGCCCTCTTGGCATGCTGATAACGCTACCTCAAGACCGCGGATTTAAACTTTTTGAGTCTTGGTGAGCTGCTTCTCCTCAGCCCACCCTCGTTATGCGGCGGTCATCTTCTGGTAGAAAGCCTTTACTTTCCTCGGAACTACCCATGTTGCTTTAACCTGCTGAATTTCCCTTGTTAACTGCATGATTTGCTGGTGGAGTTCCACATTTGTTCCCCGTGCTTTGTTTAGCTCCCGGCGTAAGATCTCATACGGCCCCATATCTACAAAGAAGAAAATAATTATCAACTGAGTTAATCTTTCGCAAATATCCCTCATTTCGTTTATATCTCTGCGTCGAAAAATATCCCTCTGATTTCTCGTGCTGGGTTGCGGCCGGGCTCTCTCTTTATTGCTACGAAAAGAAGGTCGACTTCCCCAAAATCCCTTTGAGCCCCTGATCTGGATTCTCTTACTGGGGAGATTGAGAACCCCGCGTCCCACATTACCTGCCTACATTTAGCGGCAGAATGTGCGGGGAATCGCACTGTGATTCAGGACGCGTCGATCCATGAGTTATCTAGAAAAATCCAAATGATTAATCAGTCCATTAATAACTTCATTTTAATAATCTTATCAAACATGGATCGTCTGAACGATTTTTATGTATTGGTTGTGTTGGGCCAGAACGTAAACGGCCTTGGAAAATGTTTAAATGGATCAGAAACACACACGCAAAAATAACACGCAATTTAAATAAACCCACTGAAACATCAAGTAAACCCGATAAAATCTGAGAAATAAAAGAATTAAATATAAAATAATAAACATAAAAATAAAATAAAAATATTAACAAAATGCACCAAGATTCGCACGATACCTATACAAATATAACAAGAAAACACAACAAATTCGACAAAATTAGAAAAATCAATTAAAGTTCATTAAAGTGAAATTTAAATCGAAAAATTGAATTAGTAATAATTCAATAAAAATTTTAAATAAAAAATTATAAAAATAAATCGAAAAATAATAAAAATAAATAATAGAATTTGCTAGAAAAGAACAAGGTCGAATTTTGTTTTACTGCATCAAATTTCACACGTCACACAAATAGGTATATATACTGATCCATTTTCACATTTAACTTAACCATTTTTTCAAACTGATTAAAACCATTTTTGAAAACCATTAACCATTTTTCAAACCAATTTTGGACTTTAACCATTTTGGAAACAAACCATTTTTAGAAACTATTTTAAAATTATTTGAAGTCGTTTGTAGACTATTTTGAAATCTTATTGTCCAATTGTTGTGAAGCTATTTTAGAACCTTATTTTCAAGCTATTGGAGCTAACTCAATTGATTTTAGACTATTTTGAAATCTTATTTTCCAATCGTTGTGAAGCTATTTTAGAACATTGTTTTCAAGCTATTGGAGCTAATTCAATTGATTGTAGACTATTTTGAAATCTTATTTTCCAATCGTTGTGAAGCTATTTTAGAACCTTATTTTCAAGCTATTTGAGCTAATTCAATTGATTTTAGGTGAGAAATATTTTGGTTGGAGCCCTCTTTCCACGGCGACGTGGGGGGAGAGGCATTTATGCTTTCTGTTATGATATTTTATGATGTTGTTTGAAATATTTGGAATGGTTATGAAGGGTAATTCTGTTATTTTGTCCTAATTAATAAATATTATTAATATACATGAATTATTTGATATATATTTTTTTATAAACTAAATTGAAATGTCGAAATTTTTCCGGCCCACAGCCGACACATCACGCAAGATAGTAAAATCAACATAGTACAGATGCATGTAAGTGCGTGGAAAATCGCCAATGATATGTACCCGTGAAGACTCGGCGTTGAGAAACGCAGGGGTCGTAACGTCAATATTATCCCTATAGCTGAAGCGAGAAATAAGGAAGAAGTCTCTGGCTGCTTCCTCGTTTCTCAATTCTGTAAAATCGACCTAAAATTATGTTACATACGGCTTAAAATTATCACACCGAGTAGTCCAGTGGGCACTCAATAAATATAATATGAACACAATATGCGTCTAAGGCCTACTAAAGGGAAAGGGTACTTGGGTTAAACTAACTGAAATCGTTGCTATAACTATTCTGGATTAACATTTTGAGATAAACAAAATTTATTGGGAATCATTGAATTCGATTAAATTGAAATTATTGATAAAATTTAAAGTAACCATTGATTATAAAAGTAAAGTGTTTTATGACTAAAAATTAAAGTAAATGTTGGGTAAAGATAATGTAACCGCTCGTAAATTATTGATTCGGGTGATAGTAAATGATTTCATCAGCTAATTTATTATAATTCATTTCAATAAAAGTAATCTGATCTTTGAGTAAGAACGAGTAATGTATTGATCAAATCAACCCCGATAAAAAGGAAAGCAGTTAAGAATCGAATTCATTGATTTCAAATAAAGAAACGCATCAATTAAAGGTAAAATGATTTTCGAATAACAGTATGAAATCCCTTAACTTAATTGTTGATTAAAATTTAATGTCGCCCCACCTAATTCACCGTTAATTCATTTTGATAAAATTGAAGAAGTGATTGAGCAAATCAAGTATTTAGATTAAATTATTGATTAAAACTAAAATGCATAAAAATAAATATATCGTTTATTAAATTGAAACAATTTATTGATAACAGTAAAAATGATTAAATTAGTGCAAATAACTATTAAGAAAAAACCCAAATAATCTAATTTTGGTAAAGTAAAATATTGAATAAGGATAAACAAATAAGTTCCTTAATGAACTATGATTAGTGGATTAAAGTAACTCATAGGTTAAGATTAGAGATGAATTGAATAACCGTATAAATGTAAGTTAAATTAAAAATGGATTCAAGGATTTAAAACGATTAGCATTAAAATAACTTTGTGGGCTAAAGTAATAGTTGATCCAAACAGCCTTAGGGAAGACTAGTAGAAATCGGAATAACAGATGTCGATATTAATTACTGATAATATAATCTCTTAACTAGATTAGAATAACTCATAAATTTATAAAATAGGTTTCTAATTAGCGTAAATTCAGGATTCGTAGTAAATTAATTAGCAGTAAAGTGAATGAATATTTACGTAAATTAAATTAACCTAATTGAAAAACACCAAAGTTTAAGACAAGCGAAAATTTGTATTGCACCAACAAAATTCCACATAGCGGAGTTATTCCAATAAAGGGGTATCGCATCCATAAGCGTAGAAGTCTTCCTAAAAGTTGCTAATAAAGTACATTTAAACTAGTCAGCAAATAACTTACCGGAAATTGAGATAATCAGGTGTAGGCGAACATTTGACCAGTAATTCTGAAAATATGACACGAATAATACAATCACCGGATGTAAACAATGTAATTCACCTTTAGTCAACCGCTTAAGTGTAATGGTAAAATTCGCCGGAAATCATTCGCCCACCAGGATACACCTACACGCGACCAAGTTATCTCGGATCAACATCCGGCCTAAGTCTTAAGATGCGAGCAACTGTAATTAAAGTTAGTAAACAAACTTCAAGTCAATGTACAAATTCCCTTACGTCAATGTACGAGTATTCGCCTACATGAGAAATTTAAATGTTAATACGCGTATATCGAATAAGTTAAACTTAATTTGATTTGTTCCGTTGATATATTTGTATGCTGAACATTTGCATCATGTTACTCAATCTTAATTTCATCGCTCCGCAGGCAGATGAGGACCTAATCTTGAACGATCATGAGGGACAGAGCTAAGCGAGCACAGGTCTTCTATCGACAGCTCGTGAACCCGAGGGTTGTCCGAGCAACTACAGTACTAGCACATGGTACTCAATTTTTGCGGGCAATCCACCACTTGAACACATTACCAACGTTGCTTAGCAACGGGTGCCAAGTGGCGATTAGTATCATTTTGTATGGCGTTACGGGGGCAACCACCGATTAGTTCAAACAAACAATGAAACCCTGTAACCCACCAGTTGAGTAGGAAAATAATGTTTGGTTTTGTCAAGCTCGCCATTTTGATTATTCTATTGCGTAATTTAATTTATTTTGTCTTTTTCGTCATTGTAGTAGCTTGATTTCGTAATTTAATTTTTCTTAATTTCGTAAGTTAATTTATTTTAACTATTTCAGTATGGTAATTATTAAATTTCGAAATAGAACTTGTTTTAGTTGGCTTCGTTCTGGCGATGTTTAAATTTGGTGTTGGAATTTACTTTATTCGATTTTCACGCAGTAACGATTAAAATTTATAATGGATATCTAATTTCAACCTGGTAATTATTAAATTTTTTCAATGGAATTTGTATTATCCATATTTATTATTGTAATTATTTCATTTATATCTTGATTGGGTCGGCTGCATCTAAATTCATGCGTATGATTGATTCATTCGCGTTTATCCATTGTATTTATTTCATCCTGTTTCGCAGGAACGTGAACATCGTCGACGAGGTAAATCCGCTTTTATGCTTCAATTTTGGGAATTTCCGAGTGCAGTTTCATGGTCCCATCGGCACTACTCGTTGGCGACATCGTAAGAATTTAGACAAATTAATGGAGAACGAAGCATTATATTTATGATCAAAAGCATGACACATGACATGTCTCTCATTTGCGGTTCATTATAGTTGGCTTTGAAGTGCTTGTATTCTAGACGGAAGTAGAAGATCTATGCCTAGAATCTGCGTCATCGAGTGGTCTAGGTCTCATACTTATAGTAAGAAATTTAATATTATTGGACGATGAACTTACCCTCTTGAGTTGTAGCTTTTTCTTTCATCACTATCCCACTGTCTTCGGCCTCTCGAAATCTGTCCGTTACTTCATTCGTCTAGTGTCTTGGATTTAATAGCACATTTGACTGGAGAAAATGACAGTGTCAGGTCTGTAGTCTGGTTATATACGTGTGCCGGTGCAATGCTATGTCAGGTTGTGGGCGGTGTGCGAGATAGAATTCACTATCTACACCAGCTGTCACTGAGATAAATTCCGCTATAATTCAAGTTGATACATAAATCAACTTAGCGGAATTTATTTTTTGTGAATGGATTTCAGCCATTTTTTAAATGGCTGCTAAGTAAGTTGTTTTTTATATTTTTATATAACTTAAAGTTAAATTTTAAGAGTTGAATTATGATTTCATAAGGAAATATGATCATAATTCAAGCTCTTAAATATAACTTTGATCAACTATTTCATATATATTACTATAAATAATATTTAGGAAATCAAGTAAGTAACAATAACTAGTCTCCAAAAATATGTATTTTTTTTCGGATATTATTATTCAAAAAATGTGAGTTAAATTATTTTTGAACTTATAAAAATTATTATGTGCATTAAATAATTATATTTTTTTATAAATATCTTTAAAAAATCATTGATTATGTACACGAAATAATTTGGTTTATGATTATTTTTTAAAACTTACAAAAATAATTTAAAAATTTAAGCTTTTTTTCGTATTTCAGGTTTTGCTTTTTTCTACAGAAATATCTGAAATATTAGATTAATTTTAGTTTTAAGGGTAAATCTTATGAAGATACATCCTCATTTACTCGAAATTTCCTAGCGAAAACCTCAAAATTTAAATTAAAATTTTTTTCTAAAATTATCTCAAAAATGTCTATAAAATTATTTATTATAGGGATTTTTTCAACTTCGGATGGCTACATGTTAAAAGTTAGCATGCATGTTTTATTATAGGTTGAGTTAATGTGCATTATTTTATTTCTCTCTCACTTTTTGTGTCTCTATAGTTTAGGGTTTGTCTCATTGACGATTTTACAAGCAACCTCAAGGTGAGTTGGTGTGTTTATATGCTATAAATTTATTGATTTTCTTTTATATTATAGGTGATTTATCTCAGTGACAGCTGGTGTACTCTCATACACATTACTTCTGCTTGACCCTCCTCGGGTGTGGAATTTGCCTTCCCGTGGTGTGTAGGAATTTATTTATCAGTCAGTGGCATTTTGGGAATTTTATCAATTTTTTCTATAGAGATGTCGGCTTCGATTCTCGGCAACCCGAGTTGTTATTCCAGCGAATTATTTCAGGTTTGTTGTCCTTATAAATTTCCTTTTTTATTCAGTTAACTCTCGTCCTTAACTCGTTTGACATATAAATGCTATAATTATGCTGAACCACTTTCAGTGGCCTGACGGGAATATTAATGTCATTTGGTTTGTCAGCTTACCCTAATTATTGTATTACTATCTGCACAAATTGTTATCTATGCATCGAGCTTTTATCTCTGGATTTAGTGAGTATTTGATTTCTTTTATCCTCGTTATGAAAACCATTAACTTTTAGATTTTGACGTCTCTGACAAGCCGTGGTTGTGCCTCATTTGTAGTCTACCCCATCGTTCTAGCTTGTCCTGTCAATGGTGGCCAAAGTTGCGCAATATTGGTCAACCTCTTATGCGGTGGTTATCGTGGTTCAAGGATGGATATTCGACTATATCGTTATGTTTTCTCCTAACCGTGTAATTTTAACTAGGATTAGTATTGTTGGACCAGAACACAAACGGCCTTGAGAATCGTTTAAATGAATCGGTAATACACACGCAAATACAACATGCAGATTTAAAATCAGACCCATAAAACACCAATTAACCCTATCAAAATGCGAGAAAGAAAACAATTAAATATAAAATCAAAAAACACAAAAATAAATTAAAATAATAACAAAGTGCAACAAGATCCGCACGAAATAAACATAAAAATAACACGAAAACCTAACAATTTGACCGAAATTTGACAATTTACCAAAAAATGCGAAAATCCATGAAAATGGAATAAAAATCAAATAATTTGAATTGGAAACAATTCAATTAAAAAATTCAAAAGAAAAATTGTCAAATAAAATTACAAAATAATAAAATTAAGAATAGAATATACTAGAAAATCACAAGGTCAAATTTTGTTTTACTACATCAATTTTAATCGGTTTTTAACCAAAAATCAGTCTTGAAAACTTGACTTAGTTTTGATCTAGTCTTAACCAGTGAAAATCAGAAATTTTAAAATGTGAGTGAGAGAATGCTCGAAAACTCTCTCCACGTCGCGTCCTTGCAACCTCGAATGAGCTCTGCTTGGGCGTTGGCGTAGGGAGAGAGCTATGATATACTATGAATGAAATTATGACAACTATGATGTACTATGTGACAATAAACGTGTTTAAACGAAATTTTTCCGGCCCATAGCCGCTACAACACCACAAGTCATTAAAATCTTATACATCTATCGAACTGTGTAAGTGAGTGTATAATCGCCAATAGTTCGTGCCCGTGAGAACGCAGGAGGGGAAAAGGGCGAGGAGGAAATAATCTTTTGGCTGTTTCGTCGTCACTCAATTCCTATAAAATCGACCTAAATTGTCTTCACAAACGGCTAAAAATTAAAACACCGAGTAGTCCAGTGGGCACTCATTAATTTTTAATATAAACACAAACGCGCCTAGGATCAATTAAAGGGGAAGGTGATGGGAAACTAGAGAATAAAAATCGTTGCTATAACTTTCTAATATTACGTCATAAAGACATTTAATTAAAAATCAAACCGTGGAATAAATGTAAATAATGTAAAACTCCCAGATGAAATTGAATTTCGAATTAAACCCACAATTTAAAAGATAAAGAGGTCAAACGAAACAAAAATCCAAGTCACAAACAAATATAAAAAATGAATCCGTACTCCTGTAAATAACCTAAATAAAGATCCTTGATGAATACGGAGTCGTGGAATAAAATGTAACGGCGAGATTAAAATTAATTCCAGCTGAAACCCAGTATTATATCTCTATACCAAACCAATAAATTCCCAATAGTACATTCCCACAACCATAACGGTGAATTGACCAGTAAATTCCGAGATTTTAACCAATTAGGAGGAAAAAATAAGTGACGATATTTGAATAGTTACATTGAAAAAATCGCTACCTAGAACTGGGGAGCAACATGATAGTCATGAATACTACAAAATTTAACCAGACAATAAAATAATACCTTGAATTACCAAAATTAGGTGAAGGTGATGGCTAAACTTATAAAATGTAGCAAGATTAAGATTTACGTTAACGAGTTCTCTAATAATTATCCTGACATGTGATATAAGGGTACAAACTTCCCGGACAAAAATTAAATAAATTACTCCAATAAATTACTCCAATCCCAGATAAATAACAACGAACAAAACTGAAATAAATGAAAGGCTCCAAAGAATTTATTTAATAACGTTCATAAATCAAAAATATCACAAATAATTGGAATAATACGATGAAGAATTTTCCACCAATTCCTTGTGTGCCGGTTGATCGAAAACCTAAAAGACCTAAACAAAAAGAAAAATTAATGGTTCACTAAATTAGAATAATAACGAGTACCTACATTTGAAATAATTCGACGGAATGATCCAAACGGCCAAACGACGAATGAACCAATAACAGTTAGATAAAGTTAGGATAGACGAAAATGCTTTTCGATCAGTAGAATAAACATCCATTTTATAAATATCCAACTTGACATTTTTCAACGAGTGGATCAATACCTATAAACCAAATCCACCGAGGCAAATCACACCCGCGTAGGTAGGAGTGAGAATGTGGTTACACACGACTTTTGATAGTGGTAGGTAGAACGATAGAAAAACCTGACCCAAGCACGCACACATACTCGCGATCGATAATTTTCTACACGGAGACAGTCAGATCAGGTGTGCGGATTTTAGAAATTTTCTGCCCTGGCATGCACACAGCCAATATATAATCTGGCGTGACTTAGGCTTGACTAGTCAACATTAGAAATGTCTAGAAGAAATATGCAAGTCCCGAGAGAGTTTCCAGAGCAAGATAGAGGAGAATCTGCAGCTACGAGTACTAATCGGACTCAACATGAGGGAAAGGATTTTAGGAATTCATTTAACCATCTCGTTAATCGACTTATTTAAGTGCTAGCACCCAGGACAACTGCCGCGACCTCGTGCACAATGAAGGCCCACCAACAAGATATATCAACAGATTACACCCACCGCTGTCATAGAAATAAATACTTTCATTTGGCCGATTCGAAATTTTTAATAAAGTTAAAACGAGTCATTGTCCAATAACTGATTGTACAGTATATAAATTCAAACCAAATGAACAAACCTCAAGGACCATTAGATAACAACCAACCGTTCTTATCAACCATCACCGTAGGAACCCAGAATCATGTACGCAAGTCGTTGACAGGGAGCCGGTGGAAACGAATCTACAGTATTATTTAAAATAAACCGGTAGACCTAAGAGAAGGTCGGTCAGATCCACACTTCACCATAAATTGGTAACTCAAATTAATGAATGCGTACGCTGATTATTGTTTTGAAGAGTCTATTTCAATTATAGAGATTGTACCTTTAAATTTTAGTAAGTTAAATGGATCTTTATTAAAGAAATTACCTGGATTGGTTAAAGTTGAGGTTATATCTTTAATTTTTGGTAAATTAAATGAATCTTTAGTAAAGAAATTACTTGAGTTAATTAAAGTTGATATTAAATAAACTACCTCTGATTCAATTATAATTTTTTGTTAGGTAAAAGATGGAATTACGTAAGGTTGACACTAAATGAAGCCCTTACGAATTAATTACATTTTTTCTAAAAGTGATGTGGATTTGACTGAATCTCACGTTAACTAGAAGTTTAGAGAACTAACCAAATCTTTTACAAATGACCCAGCGGTCTTCGGAATTCCTGCAACAGTTATAACTAGATAATCATTACCTGAAATCGGAATTTACTTAAAGTGTTCATATTGAATACTCCGTTGATTTTGACAGTAGTCATAGAGAGAAATTTACTAGTAAAAACAATAAATTCATTATTTTATAGTACATTATTTTATGTCATGAACTAAACTAGAAATTCATTATCTTATCGTACTTTAATTTATTTCACAAATTAAATTAAAAATTCATTATTTTACTTTATATTATTTTATTTCATGAATTAAATTGGAAGTTCATCATTTTATTCCCTTTTATTTTATAAACCAAATTAGAAATTTATTATCTTCTATTATTTTATTTTTATTCCATCAACTAAATTAGAAAATTAGTTAGTGTATTTTATTGTATTTTATTTCATAAACTAGATTAGAAATTAGATATGTTACTGATTTTCTTTAGCTTATTTCGTAAAATACCTTAGGAATTTATTATTTTATTTTATTTTATTCTTATTTCATAAACAAAATTATAAATGTTGACAATCAATAGTAAAAGAACCATCATCAGAAATTTTTTGCGAATACTAAGTCAGATATGAGTTATAGATTTGATAACTAATAATTAGAGACACGAACTGAATTAAAGCTAACTAGCAGCGATGATGTATTCAGGGAAAGACCTCATAGAACCGTGGCCAAATTAAACTCCTGATCTCTATCAACGAGCTGCGCAAACTGAAAAGCCCCCTTAAGGCCACCGTGTCCAGAATTCTCAACATTACATAAACCGGCCGTAATCAACTTAGTTAAACCATTATACTCAACGCCTAAGCTAATTCCCCAAACTAAAAATAAAAAGTGTAAATTTCCATTTATGCATTTAATGCTCCTTTTAATTCTAGAAACCTAGTGGATTGATGCATCCCGAGTAATAGCCCGATTCCCTGCTTACTCGGCTGCCAGGTGTGGGCAGGCGATATGGGACGCGGTATTTTCCATTTCTCCAGTGCGCGAGACAAGATCGACGAGATCGACCTTCCGTTCGTGGCGATCAAAAGAGAGCCAGGACGTAACCCGGCTAAGGAGATGCGGGGCCAGGCCGAATATTTATTAGCGCGTCTCGAAGCTCATCAAGAGGAGACAAATAGACAAAAGGAACAAGCCAGACGGTACTTGAGATGGATAAATGCGGATATCGCGGCGGGCAGGATACCCAGCACTGACGGGTATGCCCCGCGCTACAACGTTTCTTACGAACTAGACGATCCGAAACTACAAGAGCGGATGGTGGACATGAATGTGGTGATTCCACGACGTATCTTGCCAAGGGAGATGCGAGATGAAGGAAGGCCTGCAGAAACTCACCACGACCACACATACGCAAGGGAGCGATATAGCAAGAAAAGGAGGTAGAAACCCTATGGATTATTACTAATGAGCATGTCTTGAACGAAAACTTTGGATTAAACCTTGTTGATTTCGCGATTCAGTATTTTGTTATTAAATCTCTTGAAATAAATCTTGTGTTTTTTCGCGTTTCACTATTTTGTTATCGAATCTCAGGGTAAAAAATAAACATTTTATGGCGACTGAGAGACAAATTATATTAATAGGACGATAGATTTCCCACAACTGTAATACCAAGTCTAATTAAAAATTTATTATTTTAGAAATGAAGTTACGACAATTCTCTATCCTACAACAGGAGCTGGATAAGGCCCATGTCACCAACCGGGAACTACAGCAACAGCTCCTGCAGATTACCAGGGAGATCCAACAGGTCAAGGGGACATGGATCGAACCAAAGCGGGTAAAAGCCATTTACCAGAAGATGGAGGCGGCGCAAAAGAGGTGGGCTGAAGAACGACAGCTCACCCAAAACCAAAAAACGCAGATCAAGGGGTTAGAGATTGCACTGTCGTTGTGTCAAGAGGGCGCGGCAGTGACTTATCCCTTAGTGTTCGCCCCAGCGCAACTGGCCTATCGAGAGATGGCATCTCTATCCACATCCAAGGTCAAACCAAACAAGCACCAGCCAGGGAGATCTGAGCGCGCAAAACGTTGGGCGGCTCAAGTTCGAGATTTGTAATCCTAATCATAGACATCACCCTGTATTATTTAATAAAATGTTTTGAGAATAGTGTTCATAGCATTACTTCATACAACTCGACTAGAATATTCCAAATTAGAAATTAGAGACGATCATAGAAATGAAAATATTTCAGTAAAGGACCAGAGAAAGAAAGCCGCACGTATACCTTCTAACGGTAGTGCTTTGAACCCAGTTTGAAGTCGGGCCAGAGCAGTTCCGAAATGGCGCTCACCTTTGGTGATCTCAAAACCGATAGTTACATTACCAACGGGTAACCATTGGGGCAAGAAAATATTTACATCTGGGATCAAGATCATAAAACCATAAACCTTACAGTATCATGAAAATTTATTTATACCACTTATTTTAAGGTTTCAATTACCACAACTTATCGATCGAGTTTTTTATACATAGCAACGATTTTCGACGTTAATTCTCCCGTCACCTTCCCTTAATTGACCTTAGGATTATTTGTGATGATATTAAGAGATTATGAGTGCCCACTGGACTACTCAGTGTTTTGATTTTAAGCCGATTTGTATCATAATAGGTTAGGTCGAGTTTTCGTGAGATAGGTGGTGATGGAACAGCCAAAAGACTATTCCCTCTTCAACCCATTTTCCCTATAAAGGATAATATTGATTTTTGGGCTCCTTCGTTCTCACACCGTAGCCTTCATGGGCACGAACTATTGGCGACTTACACCACACAAGTAAGTTGTTTTTTATATTTTTATATAACTTAAAGTTAAATTTTAAGAGTTGAATTATGATTTCATAAGGAAATATGATCATAATTCAAGCTCTTAAATATAACTTTGATCAACTATTTCATATATATTACTATAAATAATATTTAGGAAATCAAGTAAGTAACAATAACTAGTCTCCAAAAATTTGTATTTTTTTTATACATTTCGGAAAAAATCTCCTAATATGCACAAAGTAATTAGTTAAATCTCTGTAGTCTTCTTTCACCAACTCGTTATCCAGTGCGTACTTCAGAAAATCGAATCTGGATTGGAAATTCATTGAACTCAATCCACCTGCTCTTGATATAGATTTCCGAATATTGAATTTGATTTTACTGAACACACTTTCAATTGGGTTTAGAAAAGGACTATATGGTGGTAAATGTTCAATAACATTATTTAGAGATATTGCACCACCATGAATTGAAGCATTGTCGTGGATTAAACGAAATCCAGTTCCATTCAATTTTACAGTCATTTCGTTGATGAAGATCTGGTAGGTATCCTTTTTATAGGATCCTACTACTAATTTATGATGGACTGGTCCATTGACTCCAATTGCGAGAGCCAAGGACATAATGAAGCATAAAGATTTTTCTCCACAAAATCAAGTAGTTTATTGCCATTTTCTTCCGAAATTTTGGATATACTGCCACCAATCTTGCCTTGTGACAATTTCCAAAATTTCCGGTATTAATAAATTATTGTTTTTATGGAATTTCTGAATATTCCTAATAATTTTCCAAAATGGAAATAGTATTCACCATTTTCCATGGCATTGATAATTCTTATTTTATCGATTACCGAAATTCTGTAAGAAGAATAATTTTTTTATAAATAAAATTTACAGTGTATGCTTTTTTGCTAGAATCTCAGGTGTTGTTGAGGGCCTAGCAACTTCTGAAAGCCTATGGAAATATTTAATTTATTTCAATTTTCAAATAAATCGTACAATGTGATTTCTTCTTCGTCGCGAAATGGAATTGTTTCTGCAGAAATGTCTGAAAGTCTATGGAAATATTAAATTAATTTCAATTTTCAAATAAATCTTACGAAGAAATTTCATCATTTTCATAAAAATTTGGATAAGTTTCAGCATTAAATTTAAAACATTTTTCCGCCATTTTTTTTCTAAAAATATCTCAAAAATGTCTAAATTAATTTATTATAAGGGTTTTTTCAACTTCGGATGGCTACATGTTAAAAGTTAGCATGCGTGTTTTATTATAGGTTGAGTTAATGTGCATTATTTTATTTCTCTATCACTTTTTGTGTCTCTATAGTTTAGGGTTTGTCTCATTGACGATTTTACAAGCAACCTCAAGGTGAGTTGGTGTGTTTATATGCTATAAATTTATTGATTTTCTTTTATATTATAGGTGATTTATCTCAGTGACAGCTGGTGTACTCTCATACACATTACTTCTGCTTGACCCTCCTCGGGTGTGGAATTTGCCTTCCCGTGGTGTGTAGGAATTTATTTATCAGTCAGTGGCATTTTGGGAATTTTATCAATTTTTTCTATAGAGATGTCGGCTTCGATTCTCGGCAACCCGAGTTGTTATTCCAGCGAATTATTTCAGGTTTGTTGTCCTTATAAATTTCCTTTTTTATTCAGTTAACTCTCGTCCTTAACTCGTTTGACATATAAATGCTATAATTATGCTGAACCACTTTCAGTGGCCTGACGGGAATATTAATGTCATTTGGTTTGTCAGCTTACCCTAATTATTGTATTACTATCTGCACAAATTGTTATCTATGCATCGAGCTTTTATCTCTGGATTTAGTGAGTATTTGATTTCTTTTATCCTCGTTATGAAAACCATTAACTTTTAGATTTTGACGTCTCTGACAAGCCGTGGTTGTGCCTCATTTGTAGTCTACCCCATCGTTCTAGCTTGTCCTGTCAATGGTGGCCAAAGTTGCGCAATATTGGTCAACCTCTTATGCGGTGGTTATCGTGGTTCAAGGATGGATATTCGACTATATCGTTATGTTTTCTCCTAACCGTGTAATTTTAACTAGGATTAGTATTGTTGGACCAGAACACAAACGGCCTTGAGAATCGTTTAAATGAATCGGTAATACACACGCAAATACAACATGCAGATTTAAAATCAGACCCATAAAACACCAATTAACCCTATCAAAATGCGAGAAAGAAAACAATTAAATATAAAATCAAAAAACACAAAATAAATTAAAATAATAACAAAGTGCAACAAGATCCGCACGAAATAAACATAAAAATAACACGAAAACCTAACAATTTGACCGAAATTTGACAATTTACCAAAAAATGCGAAAATCCATGAAAATGGAATAAAAATCAAATAATTTGAATTGGAAACAATTCAATTAAAAAATTCAAAAGAAAAATTGTCAAATAAAATTACAAAATAATAAAATTAAGAATAGAATATACTAGAAAATCACAAGGTCAAATTTTGTTTTACTACATCAATTTTAATCGGTTTTTAACCAAAAATCAGTCTTGAAAACTTGACTTAGTTTTGATCTAGTCTTAACCAGTGAAAATCAGAAATTTTAAAATGTGAGTGAGAGAATGCTCGAAAACTCTCTCCACGTCGCGTCCTTGCAACCTCGAATGAGCTCTGCTTGGGCGTTGGCGTAGGGAGAGAGCTATGATATACTATGAATGAAATTATGACAACTATGATGTACTATGTGACAATAAACGTGTTTAAACGAAATTTTTCCGGCCCATAGCCGCTACAACACCACAAGTCATTAAAATCTTATACATCTATCGAACTGTGTAAGTGAGTGTATAATCGCCAATAGTTCGTGCCCGTGAGAACGCAGGAGGGGAAAAGGGCGAGGAGGAAATAATCTTTTGGCTGTTTCGTCGTCACTCAATTCCTATAAAATCGACCTAAATTGTCTTCACAAACGGCTAAAAATTAAAACACCGAGTAGTCCAGTGGGCACTCATTAATTTTTAATATAAACACAAACGCGCCTAGGATCAATTAAAGGGGAAGGTGATGGGAAACTAGAGAATAAAAATCGTTGCTATAACTTTCTAATATTACGTCATAAAGACATTTAATTAAAAATCAAACCGTGGAATAAATGTAAATAATGTAAAACTCCCAGATGAAATTGAATTTCGAATTAAACCCACAATTTAAAAGATAAAGAGGTCAAACGAAACAAAAATCCAAGTCACAAACAAATATAAAAAATGAATCCGTACTCCTGTAAATAACCTAAATAAAGATCCTTGATGAATACGGAGTCGTGGAATAAAATGTAACGGCGAGATTAAAATTAATTCCAGCTGAAACCCAGTATTATATCTCTATACCAAACCAATAAATTCCCAATAGTACATTCCCACAACCATAACGGTGAATTGACCAGTAAATTCCGAGATTTTAACCAATTAGGAGGAAAAAAATAAGTGACGATATTTGAATAGTTACATTGAAAAAATCGCTACCTAGAACTGGGGAGCAACATGATAGTCATGAATACTACAAAATTTAACCAGACAATAAAATAATACCTTGAATTACCAAAATTAGGTGAAGGTGATGGCTAAACTTATAAAATGTAGCAAGATTAAGATTTACGTTAACGAGTTCTCTAATAATTATCCTGACATGTGATATAAGGGTACAAACTTCCCGGACAAAAATTAAATAAATTACTCCAATAAATTACTCCAATCCCAGATAAATAACAACGAACAAAACTGAAATAAATGAAAGGCTCCAAAGAATTTATTTAATAACGTTCATAAATCAAAAATATCACAAATAATTGGAATAATACGATGAAGAATTTTCCACCAATTCCTTGTGTGCCGGTTGATCGAAAACCTAAAAGACCTAAACAAAAAGAAAAATTAATGGTTCACTAAATTAGAATAATAACGAGTACCTACATTTGAAATAATTCGACGGAATGATCCAAACGGCCAAACGACGAATGAACCAATAACAGTTAGATAAAGTTAGGATAGACGAAAATGCTTTTCGATCAGTAGAATAAACATCCATTTTATAAATATCCAACTTGACATTTTTCAACGAGTGGATCAATACCTATAAACCAAATCCACCGAGGCAAATCACACCCGCGTAGGTAGGAGTGAGAATGTGGTTACACACGACTTTTGATAGTGGTAGGTAGAACGATAGAAAAACCTGACCCAAGCACGCACACATACTCGCGATCGATAATTTTCTACACGGAGACAGTCAGATCAGGTGTGCGGATTTTAGAAATTTTCTGCCCTGGCATGCACACAGCCAATATATAATCTGGCGTGACTTAGGCTTGACTAGTCAACATTAGAAATGTCTAGAAGAAATATGCAAGTCCCGAGAGAGTTTCCAGAGCAAGATAGAGGAGAATCTGCAGCTATGAGTACTAATCGGACTCAACATGAGGGAAAGGATTTTAGGAATTCATTTAACCATCTCGTTAATCGACTTATTTAAGTGCTAGCACCCAGGACAACTGCCGCGACCTCGTGCACAATGAAGGCCCACCAACAAGATATATCAACAGATTACACCCACCGCTGTCATAGAAATAAATACTTTCATTTGGCCGATTCGAAATTTTTAATAAAGTTAAAACGAGTCATTGTCCAATAACTGATTGTACAGTATATAAATTCAAACCAAATGAACAAACCTCAAGGACCATTAGATAACAACCAACCGTTCTTATCAACCATCACCGTAGGAACCCAGAATCATGTACGCAAGTCGTTGACAGGGAGCCGGTGGAAACGAATCTACAGTATTATTTAAAATAAACCGGTAGACCTAAGAGAAGGTCGGTCAGATCCACACTTCACCATAAATTGGTAACTCAAATTAATGAATGCGTACGCTGATTATTGTTTTGAAGAGTCTATTTCAATTATAGAGATTGTACCTTTAAATTTTAGTAAGTTAAATGGATCTTTATTAAAGAAATTACCTGGATTGGTTAAAGTTGAGGTTATATCTTTAATTTTTGGTAAATTAAATGAATCTTTAGTAAAGAAATTACTTGAGTTAATTAAAGTTGATATTAAATAAACTACCTCTGATTCAATTATAATTTTTTTGTTAGGTAAAAGATGGAATTACGTAAGGTTGACACTAAATGAAGCCCTTACGAATTAATTACATTTTTTCTAAAAGTGATGTGGATTTGACTGAATCTCACGTTAACTAGAAGTTTAGAGAACTAACCAAATCTTTTACAAATGACCCAGCGGTCTTCGGAATTCCTGCAACAGTTATAACTAGATAATCATTACCTGAAATCGGAATTTACTTAAAGTGTTCATATTGAATACTCCGTTGATTTTGACAGTAGTCATAGAGAGAAATTTACTAGTAAAAACAATAAATTCATTATTTTATAGTACATTATTTTATGTCATGAACTAAACTAGAAATTCATTATCTTATCGTACTTTAATTTATTTCACAAATTAAATTAAAAATTCATTATTTTACTTTATATTATTTTATTTCATGAATTAAATTGGAAGTTCATCATTTTATTCCCTTTTATTTTATAAACCAAATTAGAAATTTATTATCTTCTATTATTTTATTTTTATTCCATCAACTAAATTAGAAAATTAGTTAGTGTATTTTATTGTATTTTATTTCATAAACTAGATTAGAAATTAGATATGTTACTGATTTTCTTTAGCTTATTTCGTAAAATACCTTAGGAATTTATTATTTTATTTTATTTTATTCTTATTTCATAAACAAAATTATAAATGTTGACAATCAATAGTAAAAGAACCATCATCAGAAATTTTTTGCGAATACTAAGTCAGATATGAGTTATAGATTTGATAACTAATAATTAGAGACACGAACTGAATTAAAGCTAACTAGCAGCGATGATGTATTCAGGGAAAGACCTCATAGAACCGTGGCCAAATTAAACTCCTGATCTCTATCAACGAGCTGCGCAAACTGAAAAGCCCCCTTAAGGCCACCGTGTCCAGAATTCTCAACATTACATAAACCGGCCGTAATCAACTTAGTTAAACCATTATACTCAACGCCTAAGCTAATTCCCCAAACTAAAAATAAAAAGTGTAAATTTCCATTTATGCATTTAATGCTCCTTTTAATTCTAGAAACCTAGTGGATTGATGCATCCCGAGTAATAGCCCGATTCCCTGCTTACTCGGCTGCCAGGTGTGGGCAGGCGATATGGGACGCGGTATTTTCCATTTCTCCAGTGCGCGAGACAAGATCGACGAGATCGACCTTCCGTTCGTGGCGATCAAAAGAGAGCCAGGACGTAACCCGGCTAAGGAGATGCGGGGCCAGGCCGAATATTTATTAGCGCGTCTCGAAGCTCATCAAGAGGAGACAAATAGACAAAAGGAACAAGCCAGACGGTACTTGAGATGGATAAATGCGGATATCGCGGCGGGCAGGATACCCAGCACTGACGGGTATGCCCCGCGCTACAACGTTTCTTACGAACTAGACGATCCGAAACTACAAGAGCGGATGGTGGACATGAATGTGGTGATTCCACGACGTATCTTGCCAAGGGAGATGCGAGATGAAGGAAGGCCTGCAGAAACTCACCACGACCACACATACGCAAGGGAGCGATATAGCAAGAAAAGGAGGTAGAAACCCTATGGATTATTACTAATGAGCATGTCTTGAACGAAAACTTTGGATTAAACCTTGTTGATTTCGCGATTCAGTATTTTGTTATTAAATCTCTTGAAATAAATCTTGTGTTTTTTCGCGTTTCACTATTTTGTTATCGAATCTCAGGGTAAAAAATAAACATTTTATGGCGACTGAGAGACAAATTATATTAATAGGACGATAGATTTCCCACAACTGTAATACCAAGTCTAATTAAAAATTTATTATTTTAGAAATGAAGTTACGACAATTCTCTATCCTACAACAGGAGCTGGATAAGGCCCATGTCACCAACCGGGAACTACAGCAACAGCTCCTGCAGATTACCAGGGAGATCCAACAGGTCAAGGGGACATGGATCGAACCAAAGCGGGTAAAAGCCATTTACCAGAAGATGGAGGCGGCGCAAAAGAGGTGGGCTGAAGAACGACAGCTCACCCAAAACCAAAAAACGCAGATCAAGGGGTTAGAGATTGCACTGTCGTTGTGTCAAGAGGGCGCGGCAGTGACTTATCCCTTAGTGTTCGCCCCAGCGCAACTGGCCTATCGAGAGATGGCATCTCTATCCACATCCAAGGTCAAACCAAACAAGCACCAGCCAGGGAGATCTGAGCGCGCAAAACGTTGGGCGGCTCAAGTTCGAGATTTGTAATCCTAATCATAGACATCACCCTGTATTATTTAATAAAATGTTTTGAGAATAGTGTTCATAGCATTACTTCATACAACTCGACTAGAATATTCCAAATTAGAAATTAGAGACGATCATAGAAATGAAAATATTTCAGTAAAGGACCAGAGAAAGAAAGCCGCACGTATACCTTCTAACGGTAGTGCTTTGAACCCAGTTTGAAGTCGGGCCAGAGCAGTTCCGAAATGGCGCTCACCTTTGGTGATCTCAAAACCGATAGTTACATTACCAACGGGTAACCATTGGGGCAAGAAAATATTTACATCTGGGATCAAGATCATAAAACCATAAACCTTACAGTATCATGAAAATTTATTTATACCACTTATTTTAAGGTTTCAATTACCACAACTTATCGATCGAGTTTTTTATACATAGCAACGATTTTCGACGTTAATTCTCCCGTCACCTTCCCTTAATTGACCTTAGGATTATTTGTGATGATATTAAGAGATTATGAGTGCCCACTGGACTACTCAGTGTTTTGATTTTAAGCCGATTTGTATCATAATAGGTTAGGTCGAGTTTTCGTGAGATAGGTGGTGATGGAACAGCCAAAAGACTATTCCCTCTTCAACCCATTTTCCCTATAAAGGATAATATTGATTTTTGGGCTCCTTCGTTCTCACACCGTAGCCTTCATGGGCACGAACTATTGGCGACTTACACCACACAAGTAAGTTGTTTTTTATATTTTTATATAACTTAAAGTTAAATTTTAAGAGTTGAATTATGATTTCATAAGGAAATATGATCATAATTCAAGCTCTTAAATATAACTTTGATCAACTATTTCATATATATTACTATAAATAATATTTAGGAAATCAAGTAAGTAACAATAACTAGTCTCCAAAAATATGTATTTTTTTTATACATTTCGGAAAAAATCTCCTAATATGCACAAAGTAATTAGTTAAATCTCTGTAGTCTTCTTTCACCAACTCGTTATCCAGTGCGTACTTCAGAAAATCGAATCTGGATTGGAAATTCATTGAACTCAATCCACCTGCTCTTGATATAGATTTCCGAATATTGAATTTGATTTTACTGAACACACTTTCAATTGGGTTTAGAAAAGGACTATATGGTGGTAAATGTTCAATAACATTATTTAGAGATATTGCACCACCATGAATTGAAGCATTGTCGTGGATTAAACGAAATCCAGTTCCATTCAATTTTACAGTCATTTCGTTGATGAAGATCTGGTAGGTATCCTTTTTATAGGATCCTACTACTAATTTATGATGGACTGGTCCATTGACTCCAATTGCGAGAGCCAAGGACATAATGAAGCATAAACATTTTTCTCCACAAAATCAAGTAGTTTATTGCCATTTTCTTCCGAAATTTTGGATATACTGCCACCAATCTTGCCTTGTGACAATTTCCCAAATTTCCGGTATTAATAAATTATTGTTTTTATGGAATTTCTGAATATTCCTAATAATTTTCCAAAATGGAAATAGTATTCACCATTTTCCATGGCATTGATAATTCTTATTTTATCGATTACCGAAATTCTGTAAGAAGAATAATTTTTTTATAAATAAAATTTACAGTGTATGCTTTTTTGCTAGAATCTCAGGTGTTGTTGAGGGCCTAGCAACTTCTGAAAGCCTATGGAAATATTTAATTTATTTCAATTTTCAAATAAATCGTACAATGTGATTTCTTCTTCGTCGCGAAATGGAATTGTTTCTGCAGAAATGTCTGAAAGTCTATGGAAATATTAAATTAATTTCAATTTTCAAATAAATCTTACGAAGAAATTTCATCATTTTCATAAAAATTTGGATAAGTTTCAGCATTAAATTTAAAACATTTTTCCGCCATTTTTTTTTCTAAAAATATCTCAAAAATGTCTAAATTAATTTATTATAAGGGTTTTTTCAACTTCGGATGGCTACATGTTAAAAGTTAGCATGCGTGTTTTATTATAGGTTGAGTTAATGTGCATTATTTTATTTCTCTATCACTTTTTGTGTCTCTATAGTTTAGGGTTTGTCTCATTGACGATTTTACAAGCAACCTCAAGGTGAGTTGGTGTGTTTATATGCTATAAATTTATTGATTTTCTTTTATATTATAGGTGATTTATCTCAACTTGTATATAACTAGCCGTTTTTCAGAAGTAGTTAGTCATTAATATCACGAGAACAAAATTTGTCAACAATGCACGTGAATGGGCGACAATTGCACACTACTCCGAGGAAGGATCACAACAATCGATCTCAAGAAGAAGGACCAGAGAAAAGATCAGAGTAGGAAAAAGGAGATATATACGAGGATACAGTTGTAAAAATTTTATTTAAATGTTTAATTGATTTATCTACGGCGACTAAAGATCATGGACCAATTGGGACCAGAAAAATTTTCACCGACCATCCAAGATCTACATACCGAAGTATGCACTGAAATGAATAGGAAATAGTTACGGAAGATTGGACTATGTCAGATTCATCCATTGTTATTATAAATCGAAACTAAGATTATTAAAATAATATTCATTGAAATTTCCTGTTGTTCAAAGTTTTACTTTTGATTAAATAATCAAACTGATGTTGGGCCAGCACACAAATAGCCTTGAGAATTGTTTAAATGCATCAGTAATACAGCACAAAAACCCAGCACCAAGATAACTTAAAATACAATATACAAACACCAACTAAACACTTTAAAATCTGAGAGAATATAAATAAATATAAAATCAAAAACATAAAAGTAAAATAAAATAAATACAAAATGCATCAAGAACCGCACGAAATTTACATAAAAAATAACATAATAACAAGAAAATTCGACCGTAAAATGACCATTTATATAAAAGTAAAAATTAATGAATTAAATGAATAAAAATAAAATATTTTTAGCTGAATAAATTTATTTAAAAATGTTAAAAATAAATTACCAATTTAAATTAAGAAATAAATAAAAATTTAATTTAGATAACACAAATAATTTCAAAGTCGAATTTTGTTTAATCGCAATAAAACTAACACGCAAGGTTAAGGCCAAATTATAGGTATAAATACTGATGTGTTTTCCCAAATTTTCAACTACTACTTTGTAGTATTAATTTCAACCAAATTTAAGATGCACATTTTTTATAAATCTTACTTTGTTGTGTGATTATTTTAGATATTTTCAGATCATTAATCTACAGTTATCAATATTTTCAGGTTATTAATCTACAGTTATGTTTTGTAGCAATATTTTCAGGTTATTAATCTACAGTTATGTTATTTTGGTTTATGTACATCGATTCCCGATTTAAAATTTGTTTATATGAATGCTAAATATACAGTTTATGCGTCGAGATTTTTGCCTAATTCATCTGGTAATTTATTTTTTCTATTATTTTATTTTTGGTGGCCCACAGCCAAAACATAACGCAAGATAGAAAAACAAAACACACTATCGAACTGTGTAAGTGCGTGTAAAATCGCCAATAGTTCGTGCCCGTGAAGGCCCCAGCGTGCGGAACGCAGGAGCCGAAACGTCAATATTATCCGTACATAGGGGAAATTGGAGGGTAAAGGAGTAGTCCCTTGGCTACTCCTTCACCATCCGTTTCCTGTAAAATTGACATAAATTTTTAACAACAATCGGCTCAAAATCTCTAACACCGAGTAGTTCAGTGGGCACTCATTAACTGTGAAATGAACATACATAGATCTTAAGGACAAAAAGAGGGAATGGGTAGGGGGGAGAATTGCGAAATCGTTGCAACAGTTAAAATGAATAGCCATCGGAAAAAAAATTAATCCGAACGACCAAAATCATGAAAAATAATGTTTTTAAATAAGAATTAAATAAATTAATTTGAGTTGAGGCGGAAAATATGGGCAGGACGCTGCTCAAATTTTCCGAATTAATTCAAATACTTAACAAAAATAGTAACGTAAAAATGGAACGTGTAAAATAAGGGTGGAACGCTGCTCAAATTTTCCGAGTCAATGAAAATACTTTGTCGAAAACTGTAGAATAGGGATGAACCGTAAAATAAGGGTGGAACGCTGCTAAAATTTTCGAATTTACAAAAATACTTTATCGAAAACCGAAAAATATAGATGGACTACGGCTAATGTTGTATATCAATAAAAAAAAATTTAACGCTGAGGAATAAGGACGGATCCCTACTAAATCTTAATAATAATAACGATAATGATAAGGGTAATGGTGATTATAATAATAATAATAATAATAATAATAATAATAATAATAATAATAATAATAATAATAATAATAATAATAATAATAATAATAATAATAATAATAATAATAATAATAATAATAATCATGGTATTTGTAGTAATGATGATAATAATTATGATAATAATAGTAGTAATAATCATAGTAGTAATAACAATAAATATAATGGTAGTTATAGTAATAAAAATAATAATAAAGGTAATAGTAGTAACAATTAAGAAAGGTAATATATATAATAGTAACAATGATGATGCTAGTAATAATAATAGGGAACATTGTAGTTACAAAAGGGATAAGGGTAAGAGATGTACTGTGTTTACTTAACATAACCAAGGGTTTACAGACCATAAAAAATCATCAACATGGACAATAATAAGAAGGACCAAGCGAATGGACATAAAGATAGATGATATGAGAGTATAGGTTAACATTTGAAAGAGATAGGAGAATAATGGGACCTAAGAATCAAAAGCGAGCACAGGTCTTCTATCGACAGCTCGTTGGACCCAGAGATCGTTCGGTCAATTATAGTATTAGCAATAACGCTCACTTTTTGCGGACGATCTACCCACTCGAACACAGTTCCAACGTTGCTTAGCAACGGGTGCCGAGTGGTAAGCGAAAGAATATTTGTATGGGGTTGTCTGGGTAACAACCATATAGTTTCAAAATATCAAAACCCAGAAACCCACCACTGAACTGGATTCAATTAAAATGACACTTAGAGTTTGAATATTCCTTATTAACATAATAGTAACGGAGAGACTAATCGATGCAATTTATTTACCTATGCTACTGAGAAATAAAGCAATACAACCGTTCATCAAAGTCCGACGTAAAGTTAGCAGAGTAACAAAGTGACACACTCAACAAGATTTGCCATCTTCAAACGCTACATTGCCAATTACGACCCACAACAAAACGACCGGTCATAACCAATTAACAGCGGATTTCTAGGGTAGTAAAAATTCACCGACTCCATATTACAGATACACAAAAAACTCGACTCATCTTTACTCATCTACTACAGGTATCCGGCCAATAAGAATAAGATTCTACGCGAAAGGCACCATATAGATTCTTATAAATTGAGAAGGTATGTAGAATTCTATATTTTTAAGATTTATCTTACAGACGAATCCTGAATCAATGCGTCCCGGATCACAGTGCGGAACCAGCACGCTCCGCCGCCAGATGCAGGCAGACGATGTGGGATGCAGGATTCACAATCTCCCCTGTGAAGGAATCTAGATAAGGACGCCAGGACGACTATGAGGAAGCCGATCTTTTCTACGTAGCAATCAAGAGGGAGTCAGGCCGAAACCCAGCCCATGAAAGCCAACAACGGGCAGAATACATTCTGGCTCACCTCGAAGAACAGCAGAGACAAACCAACTTGCAGGTGGCAATGGCAAGACGACACCTGGCCAAGATCAATGCAGATATTGCTACTAGAAAGATTCCCAGTACGGACGGATTTGCCCCATCTTATGGTATATCGTATGAATTAGATCACCCGATGTTGGAGGAGCTTTCCACATCTATGAACGTGGTAATTCCAAAGAGATTGCTACCCAAGGATATGCAAGACGCCGACAGAAACCCGGTAGAACGACAAGACCATTCGTATGCTCGAGAACGTACAAGATAGAATCCAAGTTTACACCACCGAAATTCTATGCGACGTTAATATGTTATGGGGAATCAATATTGAATTTAAAAGTTCTATTTCTTTATTTATCGAATATTTAACCTTTTTGAGACTGGAATAATATTAATATTGAGATAAGACAATTAGTATAGTACGGTTAGACAGACACTTAGTAGGTTTTTCTTAAGCGGATGAACATTAGACCCATAAAAATAGCCTGACGTAACCATAAATAATGAAAGTTCTACAAATATAAATGTGATATTTGTTAATGATTCGTCTAATTATAGATATGGACCGATTCAAAACCCTAAGTAGAGAATTGAATGCGGAGCTGCACCGCCAATTACTCCAGATGACTCGAGAAATCCAGAAAATCAGAGCTTCATGGATGGAACCAACAAAGGTGAAAACACTTTAGTAAAGATTGACCGCCGCACAGCGTGGAAAGTGCGGAAGAAAAGCCACTTGGTCAAGCACAAAAGACTCAGATACGCAGCTTGGAAGTGGCGCTATCGGCTTGCCAGGAAGGCAATGCCGTAACGTATCCACTAGTGTTTGCACCGGCCCAGCTGGGAAATAGGGAAGCAATGGATACAACTAAGCTGGTGGCAGCGAAACGTTCGCAACGACGCCCAGGGAAAGCTAAACGCGCAAAGCGTCGGGCGTTGCAAATCAAAGATTTACTTTAACTTATAGTATATTGATAAATAAATTGTTGTTTTTCTTTAATTTCGTTGTTTTTATGATGATGATTAATTAATTTTGCAAAAGAAAGCTATGCAACGATAATTGTGAAATAGGGCTTGTGAAATAATTGATTCGAGGAAGTGTTAGAAATACGGAAGGGACCGAATGTAAGAAAATCGCACACAGACCTTCTATCGGTAGTGCGTTGAACCCACCATGAGGCCGGGCCTTAGCAGTTCTCTAGTAGAGCTCACCTTTGGCAGTCTCATAACCAGTGGTTGCAGTTCCAACGTTGCTTAGCAACGGGTAACCATTGGAGGGCAGAAAACTTTGTATGTAAGGGATCAAGGCTAAATACCATAAACCCCACATGACTAAAGTGGACATACGAGGCTCTTACATACTAAGCTTTTATAAATATTCAAGTTTGGTTTAAAGATTGGTTCACTAGCTCAATAATAGGTCGTCTTTCGTGGTGGGTTAGTGGTTTTTGACCTTGTAACCCAAACATACCAAATATCAAGCCCCTATTGGTTACCCGTTGCTAATCAACGTTGGTACTGTAATCAATGGTTATGAGACTGTTGTTGGGCCAGAACGTAAACGGCCTTGAAAAATGTTTAAATGGATCAGAAACACACACGCAGATACAACACGCAATTTAAAATAAAATAAACCTGAAAAGCACCAATTAAACCATATAAAATCTGAGAAAATAAAAGAATTAAATATAAATTAAGAAACATAAAAAATAAATTAAAATAATAACAAAATGCACCAAGATCCGCACGATACCTACACAAATACAACAAGAAAACACAACAAATTCGACAAAATTAGAAAAATTAATAAAAGTTCATTAAAGTGAAATTTAAATCGAAAAATTTGAATTAGTAATAATTCAATAAAAATTATAAATAAAAAATTATAAAAATAAATCGAAAAATAATAAAAATAAATAATAGAATTTGCTAGAAAATAACAAGGTCGAATTTTGTTTTACTGCATCAAATTTCACACGTCATACAAATAGGTATATATACTGATCCATTTTCACATTTAACTGAACCATTTTGAAAATTGTTTAAACCATTTTTCAGACCATTTTGAACTAGTACTTTAAAACTATTTCGTGAAAATCATTTGAAATTGTTGTTCAACTTTATTTTGAATTTTCAGCAACAGAATTTTTAGGTGAGAATTATTTATGGTGGAACCCTCTTTCCACGTCACGTCCCTGCATCTCAATGGAGCTCTGCTCGGCGTTGGCGTGGGGAGAGAGGTATTTATGTTATTTCATGTTATGTTATGATGATTTTTATGAATTATGGAATGGCTAAAATGGGTAACTATGTTGTTTTATTATTAATAAATATTATTAATCTATATAATTTATTTTATATGCTTTCATAAATTAAAAATGTCGAAATTTTTCCGGCCCACAGCCGACACACAACGCAAGTAAATAAAATCAACATAGTACAGATGCATGTAAGTGCGTGGAAAACCGCCAATGATATGTACCCGTGAAGACTCAGCGTGCGCAACGCAGCGGTCGTAACGTCAATATTCACCCCTATAGCTGAATCGAGGAATAAGGAAGGAGTCTCTGGCTGCTTCCTCGTTTCTCAGTTCTGTAAAATCGACCTAAAATCATATTACATACGGCTTAAAATCATCACACCGAGTAGTCCAGTGGGCACTCAATAAATATAATATGAACATACTATGCCTTAAGGTCTATTAAGGGAAAAGGGTACGGGGATAAAGTAAATTAAAATCGCTGATATAACCATTTTCGTATTAATGCTGTAAGGTAAATCAGATAAAATTTGGAAAATAAAAACCATGTTTAAATAAAGTAGATAAAGTTTATGATTAACAATAAAATAAAACCCCGTTTTAAATAAAGTGGATAATGTTTATGATTAACAATAGAATAAAACCCTGTTTTTAAATAAATTAGATAAAGTTTATGATTAACAATAAAATAAAACCCCGTTTTTAAATAAAGTGGATAATGTTTATGATTAACCATAAAATAAAACCCTGTTTGTAAATAAATTCGATAAGTTTATGATTACCAATGAAATAAAACCCTATTTTAGATAGATTCGACAAGGTCTATGAGTAACAATAAGTTAAAATTATGTTGTAAATAAATTAGATAAAGTTTATGATTACCAATAAATTAGCATTACGTTTTAAATAACTTAGATGAAGTTTATGATGACCAATAAATTAAAACCATAAATTAGACAAAAATTTTTCGATTTAACGTAAATCAAATGAATAAAGTTGGCTAAACTTGGGCTTGGACCAAATTAAGTACTAAAATCATGTTTTAACTGAGATTCAATAAAACCGATCGCTAACATTAACTCAACCAGACGTTAATTCGAGAACTATAATAACAAATAGATGATCAGTAACGAACAAATAAAGAGTTTCGAGACTAAAAGGTTAAAGTAGTTATTGGGTGAGGGTAAATCTCGATCTAAGTGATCGTATTAGGATAATGATAATAGTCTCCGTAATTAAATTATCATACTGCGTTTCGATAAGGTTAAAATCATCTTCCAACAAGAGAAGTACCGCGTTAACCAAAACCGATTATTTCATCAAATGAGACGGAATAGATGTGATGGATTCAATTTGAAAATGACCTCTATATCAACAACCTAATAAAAGCTTTAAATCAGGTAAAAGCCCAAGACTAATTAAATGTAGCAAGAACAGTAGACCAAACCGCTATAACATTGAAGTAATTAGTATAATAATCAAAAATCCATTTTTACATTATGAAAAAGCCAATTATAAAAACGTTTTATTAACGACAGAACACAGAAAAACTCACCGTCTACATCAAGGTTCGATGATAACCATAGCACAACCATAAATATCCCGACGAAACGATGAGTAAAACCCTCCATCTGAGGAAGATAATAAGTTCCAAATGCATGGGTAGCATAGTATGGCGAAGGAGTCCCCGAACGCTACGGCAAATTATAATTATTTTTCGCATAAGTAAACCGATCAGAATATTCAAATGAGCATCGATATTAAATTCCGAAACGGTTTAAATTAGCTAAGCCAGACGCGTCAATATAATTAAGTCGACTTAAGTAACATAAGCAAAACACGATCTACCACGACGAAATTATCAATTCCAAAGCAAACCAGACTACTGAATATTCGTTCGAATGTCAACATAAAGTGCACAATGATAAACAAAAATCGATTTTTCCATCATCATGCGTTAGAAGTGATGAAACTCATGAAACTCATCAATTCTAAAATACCATTTTACCCGATAAATAAGAACCCCACATAAATTAAATTGGGTAACTAATTCTCAACAAATTAGCCCTTCGTGACTCCCAGAGCCGATAGCGACATCCCCAAACGTCGGGTCAAGTTACCAAGTCATGCTACTTTTTGATTGATACCCATTAAAAGTCCCACAGTTAAACCGAGTCCAGAAGAACCCTCAATGTTAGCCGCCATCACACTTAACCATAAGCACGCCAAATCGTGGACCCGCATACATAAACGCCCTTTAACCGATACAGCGAAAACCCTTCCTCATAATATTATTTTCATAATTTAATTCCCAGTCGTTGCAGAACATGTCCCTCAATCAGACCACCGCACAATCAACTGGGAAAAAGCGCTCGAGAGTGATACTACGAGCCGCAGACGCAATAGAAGGACCCCGGTCACAGTGGCCTTATTCTATCCCTTGGAAAGCACGGGATCCGAGTAGTAACCCGCACGAATCAGAGAGACAACAGTATCCAGCCGCCGAAATATTCGCTAACGCACAGGAACTCCTCACCCAGTGGGAGCGGGTGCAGGAGCGGGTGGATTTGCAGGTAGTCAAGGCAAGGATGTACCTTGCAAATGTGATGGAGGACATCCTTGCCGGGCGAATCGCAGTCGCCTACCCGCACCGTCCAGTTCGAGACACCAGGCGCCCATACACGGTAGAAGCCCTCAAGCGCAGCCTAGAGCGGTATGGCCCGGATAACTAAGATAACAGAAACAACATAGTGTAGTAATTGATCAATAATAATTAGAAATTTGTGTGTTCCCTTTTCTCTCATGTAATTGGAATGAACTTTTGATTTGTTTGATAAATTTAAGGATTAGACTGATCATAAATTGAAGTTGTAACAACCCCTTTAATTACAGTGATGTCCTCTCTAAGGATCCTACAGACCGAACTAGACCGCGCGAGGCAGACGAATGCAGAGTTACTCGGTCAGGTCCTGCAATTAACTCGCGAGGTGCAGCAGGTCAAGGTGACCTGTTTAGACCCTAAACGGACAAAGCTACTCTACCAACGGCTCACCGCGGCTCAAAAAGGCTGGGCCGAAGAACGCCAGCTCAATCGGAGTCTGCGCACACAAGTCAGGGGTTTAGAGGTTGCCCTAGCAGCCTGTCGGGAAGGGGAAGCGGTAACGTATCCGCTCATCTTCGCCCCTTCCCAACTACCGAGTCAACGCGTCGTTGATAGTGCCGCACCAAGCTCAGAGGCGACAGCCATTCAACCGACCATCCGCCGGCCGGGACGCAAGGAACGGGCCCGACGCCGAGCCGCACAAGCGTCAAGTCGTCAAACTTAACTTATCATTGATATTCATGTCCTTTGTTGTTAAATAAATTAGCTCTCCTGTATTCAGTCATAGTGGGTAGACTCGAAATCATCTACATTAGTCAGCCTAAATTTAATTCGCATTCCACGTAAGGGACCGAGCAAAGCGAGCATAGGTCTTCTATCGACAGCTCGTGAACCCGAGGATTGTCCGAGCAACTATAGTACTAGCTCATGGTACTCAATTTTTGCGGGCATTCCACCACTTGAACACATTACCAACGTTGCCTAGCAACGGGTGCCAAGTGGCGATCAGTAACATTTTGTATGACGTTACTAGGGTCACCAGAAGGTCAAGCAAGATGTAAAACCCTGTAACCCACCACTGTCAAAAGTGACCCTCTCTGTAGAAACTGCTATGGCCCGGCCTCATGTATAAAATATTAGTTAAAAAGTATCTAAAATCGATATTATAGAATTTACCAATTGTTTAACCCGTTGCCATGGTAATAAGCAGCAAGCAGGATAGAACCTATATAGATAAAATGATATATAGCTAAATTTTTCCGAAACCATTGAGTTTTAAGGATCAGGATCATAGCCTGTAGTATAAAATAAGATATTTTATTTATAGCAAAAGTAATTTCATTTTATAAATTAAATTTTTATAAATTATTATATAGTAATTTAAATTAAATAATTTTATTGTTAAACTTTAATAATTTAAAATTTTTGAGTTTTAAGTAAAAATTAAGAATAAACTTTCAAAATTTTTTAAAATGAAATTTTTTTATTATTATTATTGTTGTTAGCAATGTAGATATAATGAATCTGAAACTAATTATTATAGTTATTAATATCATTGTTATTATTATTATTATTATTTGATTATATGGACACGAATTTTAGATCCAAGATTTTCAGAGATTGACGATTACATTACTAGGATTTTTTGATAACATGTTGACTCTGTGAAACATTGTGGGATTAAGAGGACTCAGAGTGTCCCCAGCAGTGGGCATAGTACGTCGGCCGGTGCCATGTCTATGAGCACTGTTGTAGACACTCTTCCTGGACGTGTAGGACAGATAAAAGGTGCGTGCCCCACCCTTTCACTCATCCAGATAATATAATTTGACCCTGAGAAGAGTGTTGTCTTAGAAATATATGGATATCTTAATATCATGATACATAATTTAAATCAATCGTTAATAAAGATAGGGATCTTAAAATTTATTCTTTCAGTGGAACCAAGCAGAAGAATCATAGAAAAATTTCGCAGGGATATCTCCAAATATAATAGGGAGGCTCTAAATCAGAGTCAGAGGGCGGAAGCCATGGTACGGAAATGCCGTCACATGGAACAAACCTGGCTACGTCCAGAAGCCGCATCAAACCTGAGGGCTGAGACAGAGGTATTGAAGAAAAAGTTAATTCAGAAAGATGAAGCCCTGCGGCAAGCAGAAGAGAAAGCCAGGTGCTGGAGAAGGAGATCAAAGATCTCAAGTTGAGAGACGAAATTCGCACAGGCCTGGTGCAGAGTGGAGCGGCAGAGCAGGAAGCCATAGTGATCCGCAACGTGACGGGGAAGGACATTGGCGTAAAGATCCTTACCCCAGGACCCTCACGCTCGCTAGTAGAAGCACCGTAAAGAAATAGAAAGAGAAATCGACCTAGCAAAAACAAGCGTGAGAGGTTATTTAAGCTGCATAAAGCTCGTTTGATAGCGCATATCCTTGACGCGAACTCTTTCTAAATCCCGCGCATTCATTAACTTTGATCTCATGATAGATTATTGAATGTTGTAATTGTTGATAGATTTGAATAATTATCTGTTAGTGTTAATTTTGACATTAGTGTTTAAAATGAGTTAAAGCAGTCGAAGATCGGGATGCCGGAATAGTTGAGTTATCAAGTTAATTATTAATGAGGTAAATAGGCGAGAGGGGGACCGATAGAGTAGAGCACGAAATCTTCTATGACAGCTCGTGAACCCGAGGAGGGTTAGGGCATTAGCAGTTCTAGTGAAGGAGCTCACCTTTTGCTAACCTTCCACCCACTAGTTCCCAGTACCAACGTCAATTTTGACGGGTGACTAGCGGTTAAAATCTCTTATGTAGGCTCTGGGTGGGAAGTAGTGACCCTTAGGTAGGTTTAATATTTTAATGACCCATCAGTGCACAGCAATGATTTCATTTTGCAGAAGTCTACTTGATTTTCTTAAGGTTTGTATCCCATCATTATTACACGAGCTAATCTTAATGCAATACCAATGGGAATCAAATCTGTGCTTAGCACGAAAATATTTGACACCAACAAGGCTGTGTAGTTTCACCATGTCAAAAAATATTGGAGAAACATGGAATGAATTATAAGCCGAAATATAGTGATCATTTAAATCTCATTCCAAATCCAGCTTCCTATACTCATGCTTATCCATGACTCTCAAGATTATGCTTCTTTCATTTAAATAAAAGAAATGCAGAAACATCAGTTTGATTTGTAATTTACTGTCGACATTTTTATATTGTTCATTTTCATAGCTTTTTACCTGATTTTTACTATCAATAGCATTAGAATCATTGCTTCCAGAACAATCTTGAATATCATTTAAGAGGAATTTTGAGCCGTACAAAGTATTAGCTCGAGAATTATAGGACGGCTTGCAAAGAGGAGAATTTTGGAATATTTCTGTAAAAGGTATCCGCCCAACATTCAATTTGAGCCAGTACTCGCTGTTGCATATCGGTGAATTGAATTGGAGCTTTTCTTCAATCAATGAAAATTAAACTTTATCAGAAATTATTTTATTGTCCAGAGAGAATAAAGTATTGAAATCTTTAATAGAGCAACTTTCAATTTTATTGGATGTATTCAAATTGCTTTCACGATTGTTTACTTTTATTTTAGGAAAACTCGAACCAGAAATGTGAATTTGTTCATTAAAATCATCTTGATCTAATTTCTTTATAAAGGGGAATTTGTTTGAATTAGAAAACTCAGTATTTTCCCATAAATAATTATTTGAATCATTATCGCAAATTAGTTCATAATCAGATCCAATATCGCTATTTATATTTCAGTATCTGGTTATTTAATAACTTTTTATTAAAATTTAAATGAAATCCAAAGGCTCTTGAACGAAATTTTAAATTTAACAAAGTCAATTATTCAACAAATAAACTCTATATTTAAAGAACCCTAATTTACACATCTTATTAAAACACACATATTAATCTAAGTAAATTAAAAAATCACAAAACTTTTTCTTTTATTTAATTTTAGAGAATTTCAATTTAATTTAATTAATCATGATTTAATTTAGTTTAATTAATATGGTGCCTATCCAACTGTCATGCTTAAAAGTATTTTTATAATAATTATTATTATTACTATTATTTTTATAATTAATACTATTATTATTATTATTATTATTATAATTATCATTATCATTATTGTTATAATTGCCCTTATCATTTCTATAGCTATCCTCATTGTTATTGTAAATCATTATTATTATTACTACTACCATTATTATTATTATTATTATTATTATTACGATTATTATTATTATTATTATTATTTTTATCATCATTATGACTGGTGTCATTTGAGAATATGATGATCCAGGGTGTCCCCAACAATGCTTCTACTGCATTGGCCAAGTGCCGTGCATACGAGCATTGTTGTAGAGAACCTCCCAAAAATAAAGCGCGGAATAAAATGCAGTCTCCCTCATCCCTTCCCTCATCAAGATGATGCGATAGAATCCCAAAAAGGAATGTTTTGATAGAAATTCAAATATAAACTTATAAAATAAATTTTTCAAATTAATATTAACCAAGTATTGATAAATACATATTTTAACTATTCATTAATTTATTCTAGTGGAACAAAATAATCAAATGGTAGAAAGATTTCGTAAAGATGTGGTTAAATACCACCAAGAAGCGATGGTTCAAAATGAAAGGGCCGAAGCTTTAGTACGCTGATGCTGGCGCATTGAACAAACTTGGTTAAGACCAGAAAAAGTTATTAAGTTGAGGACCGAAATATAAAACCTGCATTTGAAACTGGCTCAAAAGGAAGAAACCCTGAACCAAGCGGAACGAAGGATCCGAACGCAGCACACCGAAATAACAGAATTAAAGTTTAAAGACGAGATCCGAGCTCGACTCGTACGGTGCAGCAGTCAGCTGACCACCGAGCAGGAAGCCATCATCATACAAAATGTGATGGGAAAAGATATCAGGGTGAAGATCACCACACCAGAAACCTCACACCCGCCGGAAAAAAAGCAGAAAAGAAACCGGCAGAAGAACAGGCCCGACAAAAAGGAGCGCGAGAGGTAGAATAAAGTTAAAGCTGCTTGCAGGGTGGGGCACATACTCAAATCCAATGGGATTTGAGCACCCGCATATATAACTCAGACTAAATTGTGATATTTGTTTTTGTTGTTTTAAATTTAATCATTAATAATAATGTTCATTTTGTTTGGTTTTTGTTCTATTGTTAGGAAAATTAAATTAGTTAGATAATTGAGAGTGGTGACCGTTAAAGCCAGAGCATAATTTCTTCTACGACAGCTCATGGACCCAACCAAATATTAGGTCATTGGCAGTCTTTGAAAAGAAACTCACCCTTTGCTAATATTCACCCACTAGCACACACTACCAACGTCGTTTTTGACGGGTGGCTAGCGGTTAAACTCTTATGCAAGCGCTTGGTGGGAATTGGTTAACCCTTAGATCTTTATAAAAAATTTTGTTACACATCAGTGCCCAGTATATTTTTATAATTTTTAATTGAATATTTTTAACCAAAAATATTCTATTTGTTGGCGTACTGGGTAGAATAAATTTGTTTAAATCAATTCTAAAATTACTCCAATTTATTCTCCTCGATCACAAACGCTTTCTCTTCCTAGTGGCTACCTTCCTTCTCAGATGCCTCACAATGTTGATCCTACCACCACATATTATTGGCAAGCTCATGTTGATACTGTATATAGTGTCCGAAAATTTATGAGCATGTGAGCTCTATCTCAAGAACTACTCCTTATGATATCTTTTCTTTCGGGTTCCTGAAGGCCGATAGAAGGAATTACGTCTCTTAACTTTCCCTGCTATCTTAATGTTACTATTTAACTTTACCTTATGTATCATTATGCATCATGTATATCCCCGTGGTTTCATCTTCGTCGGCCGACTTATCGTTAACCAGAACCTTGATAATTACGATTATTTTAATGAAGAATAAACCAATATTTTTATCTTAAATTAAATTGATCAGACACCTTGTTTAATCTATTAAAGCTTTCATAAATTTATATTGCTTGTGAATAGCTACGGAAATTTAACAAGAATTCTTCTTTATTTGATTTTAATAAAATTCTCTAGCAAAATTTTTTATTAATTTACATTACCAAATCATAGTTAATTTAGACAACCTTGAAAATTGTTTAAATTTACTACTTACATGCTTTACCCAAACATTATAATATAAAATTTATCCTGAATATCCTGACTACCACAATGTTGGGGTATTACGATAAAAGCACAGCAAAGTCAATAAAACACCAAAATGATAAAAGTGCAACATTAATTAAAAGATTTACAAAAATTCGAAAGTAGTATTGATCGGGGAAATTGGTATGGTTGATCGCCAAATTGAGAGACGAGTCCAGAAATAATAATAAAAATTTAGTGAAGGGTCCCTAGAAAATAATATAAGACAAAAAAAGAAGTTAATTAAAAAAATTAATTACTAATGGGAAGCCCGGGGTAATGGGAAACCCGAGAGATTAGGAAAACCCGAGAGATGAGGAAAATCCGGCTTGTAGACAGAATAATATAAAAGGGTAAATTTGCCTAAACAATATTAAATGGGCGCCACTGATCTATGGAGAGGTAATTATTTCCTAATTGGTAATTTAGTAATGTAGCAAACGTTGTTGACAAATGTCGGCTAAGGCGGTTTGTAGGAAGTAATTATTTTTAATAATTTAATAATGTAGCAAATGTTGTTCACAATTGTCTGAAAACAGTCTGAGCAGGAGTATAAAAGGAAAATGGAAAAACACGAAAGGCCCAATGGTCGAAGCAAACGAGTAGTGTAGTCAGGTCAGTAAAAGAATCTAAACCGAAGTAAAGTCAAAAGTTATCTATCAGAAAGGGTAATTATCCATTGGATAACCTACCTTAAGATAATCAAATTTATACGGTGGTTGAAGGGTGCAAATAAATCAGTGAAATTGTTATTACAAAACATTGAAATAAATTGGATTGAGTTGTAACTGTGATAAAAAGCAAAAAAAATTATTTTGTGTTGGGTTTGCTTAATTGATTCGAAAAGGACACCTTCTATGCATTGGTAAAAACGATTTTACCATCTGCTTCTTTCTTGTTCTTGGAGTCTTATCTGGACTTGTGCCTATTCTTTCTGGAAGATGAGTTGAAGGAATCAGATTTAGATTTACGTCCAGATCTTGGCCGGGTAGGCGTTTCTTCAATTCGGCCTCCGTGAACGAAGCTACCAAGACAGTACTTTGGTCGTTGATCACGATCCTCTATGCTCGATTTACGGCGATCAAGTCTTCATGATACCTATTTAATCTATGATTCTGCTGATGTAATTCTTACACCATTTCCGTGGCAAACCATGTTCCCAAGATGCGTTCGTGTTCAGCACGCAATTTTTGATATTTTATTTGGCATGGAAGATGTAAGATTTCTTCTACTTGTGAGCGAGATCTGACGGGATCGGCTAGTTTTGGCTGAGTGATGTTCGGAATTCTGTACTGTTTCATGGCTATTGGAAATTTTATTTAAAAGCTTATTATTTATTGGTCACTCTAGTGAAGGGAAGGATAAATAAGAATGAATTTAAAATTTAAGTTAATTTATGACTTACAAAAATTTGAAATAATGCAACTAAAACCAAGATTTTAATTAAATTATTACATTAGCCTTGGTGCAATTTATTGTCTTTTATGACGCACACCCTTCAGACATTCATGCAACCAAATACACCTTCAAGTGGTAAACAAAGATCGTTGAAGTGTAATGACTTTAAATTCGAGTTGTTATTCGATTATTAACTGATTTTGGAGTGTTTTCTGGACTTCTCAGGATCTTATATGATTATGGTCAAGTTTATTCTTGTAATAATTCAGTTAAGATTAACTCAATGAAATTGATATGCACTTTAGGTTGTCATTCGAGTGGCTAATTTAGTAGTATTACTGATAATGTGAACTCGGTGCTCTATGCGGCAATGTGGCGCAGCTGATAAAAGTCAAGTGCTACTTAAATAACTTAACTTGGTAATTTCTCCTGGTTCACCAGCCGGGGAACATAGACGCTCGTCTGCCAATAAAAAACTTATTGGAGCATTTCCTGTGCGAATCATTCCGCCTTCCTACATTTGGTGGGGTTACTCTCGCTTTAGCACCTCTCTGGTATATTCTTATGATCTTTATCTTAGTTTTGTCATAGGCTTATCGAAATCCTTGTTAAATTAGGTATTGACACGCAGTGTTTAATTCAAATGTCTAGTGAGTTTTTTTATAACTAGATATTTTTTCGCACTCGTCACGAAAATAACGAAGACTGCTGTTTTGAAAATTTCGAATCCTACTTAAACACTCATTTTGAATGTTATAACCCCTATAGTCAGATAGATCTTCCCGTAATTTTACCCCACTTACCGCTCCTTCCACCGTTCATGAACGCCGCGGGGAAATCCAACGAAGTCCTACTTTCGAGATCAGTGCAAAGCTGACCTGTCTCATCAGACATCGAGGAGTGGAAAGCGCTATATTCGCACATGCGACATCGCTCAAACTTAACTGAAGGAATCGAATACCGATTTACCAGTTCCCAAAATTAACACAAAATGAATATAAATAAGTTAAGGTGACGTGTCACGAATATTAAAATGTGTCGCAGCCATCCATGAATCAAATCAAAACTTTTAACATGTCATAAACCTTCAATACATATATTTAAAAATTTACAATAACAACAAAATACCACTTACAAATAGATTAAAGTTGATTCCAAAGTTTTTTCAAATTTTAAAAGTTTGCATAAAGTGTAAAAGAATGGGGTTTTTTATTATGAAAATGGATGTTGTTTATGTACAGTTTTCGTGCTTGGGTGCAACCAATCAGCGAATTTTAAGCCTTTTTCTACCTTTTTTCGGTGTTTTTAATTGTTTTTATTTATTTTAATATTCTTATCTTTTTCTATTTATTTTTTTTTATTTTTTAATATTATTTTCTTTAAATTTACATTCTTAGTTTTTGGTTGCTTTTCTCTTTTGGTCTTTAAATCTTTTATTTTTGGTTGCCTTATTTTTCAAGGTTTTGGCGGTTTTATGTTTTACATTATGTTTCTGTCAGCAGCTGTAGGCTTTCTAAGAAATTTATTAGTATTTGTTTTTATTAATGTTTTATTTTATTTTTGATTTCTGCTTGTGTATGTTTTTCAAAAGCCATTTTAATAATTTTAGGGATTTTAATTAAATTTATTTTTTATTTTAATTGTGGCTTCTAGCACAACATATTTTACATCATTTTATTCAATAACTTCCTAGTTTTATAAATTGTCCATTTTCGGTCAAATTTTCATGTTACTGTTATTTTTTATGGAAATTTCGTGCGGTTCTTACTGCATCTTTGTATATATTTTAATTTACTTTTATGTTTTTTGATTTTGTATTTAATTATATTTTTCTCTCATATTTTAGGGTGCTTAGTTGATGTTTATAGGTTTGATTTTGAATCTGCATTGTTGTGTTTGCATGTTATTTTCATTTAAACAAAATTTCGTCTTGGCGCAACATTCTTAAGACTGCGAGAAATGAGTTACACATACTTAATGTTATTTTCACATCAGGCCTAAGTTCATTGGTTGTGAGTTTCTGTGTTTCAACAATAATATATATATATATATATATATATATATATATATATAGATAGATAGATATTGACGTTGTCAGGCAACCCCATACAAAATGGTTTTGTATTTATTTGGTACCCGTTGCTAAGTACCCGTTGGAACTGTGTTCAAGAGAGTGGTGTTGGTAGTTTTATAAAGGGTCCTTATTAATTGTTACCAATCTTATTTTGAGTAAGATAAGTTTCTATGGGTCGACAGTCATGGCTTACTAAATGGTTTGTTATTTCGCTTAAACGAGTTATTTATGGCTTAGGTGACGAGATAATCTTCAGATCTTTGCATATTTTACACTACAATTGGCATTGTAGAGTGATCATATTTCTTTTTAATTTGCAGCATTCTTAATCTTCCGTCCGTCTCACACTTTTGTAAATATACGTTATATTCCACTCCGATCCCTGTGGCACTCGCACGCTTGCCTTAATAAATCACTTTATAAACAATTTATTTGCATAAGCTGAAAAAAAGTGTTAAAGTTATGAAAATGACTATTGTTTATTTACCAGTTTCATGCATGGGTGCAACCAATCAGAGAATTTTGAGTCTTTTTAAGCTATTTTTCGAGGTTTTTATTGCTTTTATTTTATTTTTAATAATTTTATTTTTCTGCTTATTTTTCTCTATTTTTTGATATTATTTTCTTTATTTTTTGTAATTTTTATTTTTATTATTTTATTGCTTTTCTTGGCCATTTTTCTTTTTGGCCCTTTAATATTTCATTTTTGGTTGCTAAACCAATTTTTGATTTATTTTCTAAAACTTTTTTGTGAGGTTTTGGCGGTTTTATGTTAGATTTTTTGTGTTTCAATCTGTGGCTATAGGCTTTAATTGTATTTAATTATTGTTTTAATTATATTTGTTATTTTTTTAATTTTTTTTTGATGTTTATTTGATATTTAAAATATGATTGCGGTGCGTGTATTAGCAGTCATTTTGACAAATTTTACAAGATTAATTAATTTTATTTTTTATTTAAATTGTGGCTTATATTCAAACATGGGGCTGGTTTAGATAAACTTCATAACATAAATAAATTGGCGATAGCGGAATCATTTAGTTTTTTATTTCAACTATATTTTTATAAATGATTCCTTAATCGATAATTATTTAATTTTAAAGTTAAAATAATAATTTAAATTTTTCCTATTAAAACAAAATTTAAATTGGTTTATTTTCTAAGATCTTTGAATTTACAATGAATCAAAATTTTAAAGATAATTTTCTGTAATTTCTCCAGTCGTCGTTACTTTGGAACATAAATTATTGTTTTTGTTATTATTATCAATTATTTTTAATAATTGCACTGTCAATAAATGTCATTAGTTCAAAGAAAAGTTTAAATTTCCAAAGTACAAATTTTATGAAATTTAACAGTTGCAAATCTAGAAATCATTTCATCAATTTTTTACATTGTAGACAAATATGTCTAAAAGTAAAAATATTTCTGTGATAGAAATGAATATCAAGGAAAATTTTCTGAATGAGTAAAAATTTTCGTCATTTTCTCTGTGAACCTTAGAAGAAAATATCAATGAATGAGTGTGTGCCAAAATGTCGATCAACCAATCAAATTGAACTTAATGCGGACATTATTAAATGTTATCGATGGAAACTGGTGAAAAAATTTCTTACTGAATGAAATATTTATTTTCCAATGTTTCCAGTTGCTGTAAATGGCCATCTGCCATTTTCTCCCAATTATCATAAATCTTATTGTAAAAACAATCAAAAATGTGATTTTATTAATAGTAAATCGACGAATTTCAATTCACAAATCTCCAGCTGTCCGTCAATTAATATTTTTCATGATTCTGAAGTCAAATCCAGATTGTCGCATTCAACTTCAATAGTATCAAAGGATACAAATGAAATATCAGAAAGAGGAGATTCTAATCGCTCAATGAAATCGAAATTCCGAGCATTTATCAAAAGATTTTCTATAAAATCGAATAATCCTACAAACCAACGATATTATATCAATCAGACCTTTGAGGATTCTAATAAATCAGAGAGTATCCAAATTACTATAGACAGTTCCCTTCAGCGAAACGGCTCATCGACTCCGCATCATGTTCCTAAATTGGATAAAATTATCGAAGAAGACTATGATGTTCATAATGATATGCTCAAAAGAAAACAATCACATTTACTTTTATGCAAAAGGAGCGCTGTGTAATTATTTGTTTTTCGCCAAGGATATCCAAAATGGAAAATTATTAATAATTATGAGCAAGAAAATTCATTATTTTTATTTACTTAAAATATGCCTTTTATTTATTGATTTTTAGTTCTTTATTTACTGTTATTAAAACGTTTTGAAAATAATTTTTTTCAAATAAATGAAGTTTAATTTTCTCCATTTAGGGATAAATTAATTGAAATGTGCATTTGTATGGTCGAGTGATAAAATGTCAAAATTTGCAGAGTCTATGCCAAATGTTTTATTTTAACCAATCGCAATGCGATAATATTTTGGCGCTTTACCGCCTACGGAGGAATGTTTTGTATGATTAATATTTAATTAATTTAAGGAATTTCTCCGTAATTTACATTTGTTCGGGTTACCATATTCTAACGTCATAAAATCTTGACTTATCTAGTTTGAACAAAGTTAAATCGAGGCAACATCTTGACGTTGTTCGTAAAAGTTAACTTGTACTAATGGTGGACAGTGATAGTTGCGCGGTTCCACTTTATAAAATACTTGAGTTATTATTTTAAAACATTTTCATTGCTCCTTGGCATATCAAACACAAAAACCTTTAATTGCCAGTTACAAAAAGATTTAAGTTATGTGTTCCTATTAGGTGGCCGTCATGAAAAGGTGAGCCTTGTTGCGAAGACTTTTAATGGTCTGAAGTGCAATGGGTTCATGGGTTTACCTTTGAAAGTATTATTATTATTGTTGGGTTTTTATATAGAAAGTCGGTGCTTAGGTCTGACTCCTTGGTGTCCTTCTTTAATCGATTTAATGAACCCAACACAATAAGATTTATTTCCAATTTATATATCACAACTTTCTTCACAACTTTCACAAATATCGATTCAATTCACAATATTCTACACAATTACTCTGCACGATTTCACAAAATTCAATGTTTATCGATACGTCTTCCAAAAGGAGATGTCCCTGTCTGGTACGCAATTTGTTTGACTGGTTGATTTATCTTTAAATTTATTACCTCCTTTATTCCGCTCTCTGAAATATTCTCTTCGACCAACTGGCAATTTTGTTGATCTGCCTTTTCTTTTTATACTCATCTCGCAACTCAAGTCACCCGCAAACTAAATTGGTTTTGGCATTTTTGACATCTCTGTCCAAAACCAAATTAGTTATTTCTGGGCTCACGGGGTTTTCATTTGTTTACAATAATTATTTTGGGGGCGGGTTTATCTTTTATTCCGGGTTTACTTCGTCAACCGATTTCGTTTTCCGTAATTAGAAAATTTGTTGACGTTTCGGGTTTCTCAGACTATTTGGGTTTTCTGTTTGCTCGAACTTCCCATTAGCTCGGGTTTCCCATTACCCAATTAATTTTTAATTAATTTCTATTTTTATTAAATATTTCCTTCATGGGACCCCCAATCGATTTAATTTTATTATATTTGGATTCGTTTCGTCATTTGGCATCCGCCCATACCCGTTTCCCCCGATAAATATTTATTTTAAAATTTTAATTGATTTTGCCTTTTTAATTATTATTTCGAATATCATTGCTTTTCCATTATTTTACTTTTGTGCATTTTGTTAACCCCAACATTATTATTATTATTATTATTATTATTATTATTATTATTATTATTATTATTATTATTATTATTATTATTATTATTATTATTATTATTATTATTATTATTATTATTATTATTATTATTATTATTATTATTATTATTATTATTATTATTATTATTATTATTATTATTATTATTATTATTATTATTATTATTATTATTATTATTATTATTATTATTATTATTATTATTATTATTATTATTATTATTATTATTATTATTATTATTATTATTATTATTATTATTATTATTATTATTATTATTATTATTATTATTATTATTATTATTATTATTATTATTATTAAATAATCATTTTTTGGGGTTATAAATCGAAGATTGTTTTAAAGATTATTTTATCTGCTGGAAGCAGATAACAAAATTTTCGAAGGGAATTGAACGGTGTAAAAATCTACGAATTATCAAATTTGAATTTGACAAACGAGTTAGATCATGGTGATAATTAATTTATCAGAATACGTTCAGAAAGGGTCGAAAAGCAAGGGAATGTAAAAAATGAAAATCGTTAATTAATTATGAAAGACCCGAATTCTGTAAACAACAAGGAAAGTAAACAAAAAGGCTTTCGAAAGGCCATTATCAAGACTGCATGATTGATGGGAAGATGTTGGGAGGATTATATTAATAAAAGTGTACAGTAGTATGATTAATTATATGGTGAAACAACGAGATGATGAAACAAAGCCACAGATAGAGGATTGTCAGACAGAGATGATTTAAGTGGAGAATCATCAATCAAGCAGATTGTACTACTGTATAAAGTAAAGAGAAACACTTGAAAATAGGATATTGTTGAGAAAAGAAATTTATTAAGGTAAGGAATCAGGGAAATTAAAAGAAATTCGTTTAAGTCAAAGCAGGATCAGACTGTTTATGGTAATTATTGTGAAAACGTGCAAGAAGCAAAACACTCGCATTGGTACTCGTAAATTGTGATAAATCCAAATATACATTGGGATTATTGTGTCTTATTTTTTAACAAACATGTAGAATCAGAAATACCGACCATTAGTATTATATTTATTAAAACCGGACAAATTGAATAGAGACAGTCTTTTGTTGGCTAACCAGTATTATTAAAACAGGAATAATAAAACAACCCATGGATAAGTAATTCCACTTTTGCTGCCAACCAACTTTTCACAACAATTCGATAAATGAGAGCCAGAACGTGTGTGAAAAAACGATATAAAGTATCATTTTTCATACTGGTTCAAGCAGTTAGGCTAATTAGAAAATCTTCACATAATCTTTTTACATTAATTATATTTTATTGAGCAGAAAAATGCCATGTTTTCCAAATTAATACGAATAAAATTTCATTTCCATTGCAAAATTTCAAAAATCTAAAAAAACGCACACACAGACACACATTAAAATACATTTAAATCAATATTTAACAGATTAAATTTATTTGGAATTGTGAAATTTTTAATTTCTCGAATATTGATTTGTTTTATCGTAGTAAATTAGGTTGAAATTTAAAAAGGAAAATATTGATTTATGGTTATTAAATTTTTTTGGAAGACATTTGTAGAATTTGAATCAAAATTAACATTTCTTTTTGAAGTTAGTTTTTGGACATAAAGTTGTTTAAATGTCTCCTGGAACTGTTATGTCCCTGGATCGGGCTGAAAAATATTGTTGGGTTATAAAATTATGGAAATAAAATGAATGCATCCGAAAAATCAAATGTGAAAATTTATCGGTGTAAATGGGTATGGTTGAACGCGAAATCATAAGACGAGGCCAATAATAATAAAAGTTTGATGAAGGTTCCCTAGAAATAGTTATAGTGAAAATACAAACTAATAAAAATCGACTAATAATAATCGACTAATGAGAAGCCCGAGTGATTAGGAAAACGCAGAGCGAGTTGAGATTCCATAGATTAAAATTTGATAATTAACTCACCCGAACGCTAGGAAGAAACAAATAAGCAATTATCCCAATCATCTCAAGTAATTTTGAAATGGTCTCCACTAATTTGTTATTATTCCCATTATCTTAAGTAATTTGTTATTGTCTCAATTATCCTTAAAAATTCTGAATAATAATTGCATGATCATAGATACACATTCTCTATATAAAAAGAGAGCGCAAATCAGACGAGTCACCAATTGGTCAAAGAAAATATTGTGCAGACGAGTAGTGAGGGAGTATTAAACTTAGCTGAATTATTAAAGAAGTCAAATAAAATTATCGTTCCAGAAACCTAATCACTACTTGACTAGCTTACCTAACGATAATCAATCATTATCAGTTAAAGAAAAGTGAAAATTGGTGTGCAAAAAGGCAAAAAGTTGACAATTTGTATTTGTGATAAATCTTGAATATGTCGAGGTTTCGAATATGGTGAGCTCTCAACTTGCACTCGTGTTTCTTATATAAATCAAAAGACAAAGTCGATATATAAATAATTTATCAATCAATAAAATTTAACAAATCAATTATGACAATTTTCTTTCAAATTTAAACTTTTCGATAACAATTTATTTAGATTCAATATTAATAAAATTTGATGCTTGTTGTGTAATTGTTGAAATGTGTGTAGGTGTGTGTTATGTAAGTCAATGCAAAAATTCGTGTTGAACTATATCTGTTCTATTTTAAGGTCTTCCAAAGATTTCCTTCATCAGACCGCTTCTTTTTCGGTGAGATTTTAGTGGGCAATTATACTGAAAATTTTTCAGTATTTATAATAAAAACGCATCTTTATTTAATATATTTATTTAATTTATTTATTTTTTTAGGTTTTTGAAAATAATTCGTATTAATTTGAAAAATTCGTTTATTTATTCATATAGGTTTATTTAACCATTTGCTCATTTAATTGATTTGTTTTCATTTGATATAATTCTCTTTTTGCACTTTTTAATTCAATAATAAAATATCAAAAATAATAAATATATTAGCTACCAACACCAAATTGTTCAACATTAAATACAATTGTTCAGAAAAAAAATAATAATAAAGATTAAATATCAACATCAAATTGTTACCAATTAAATAATAATAATTATTCACAAATACAAAATAAATATCAACACTAATTAATGATAATTGTTCACCAATTAATAATAATAATTGTTCACAATATTGTTCAAAAGAATAATGATTGTTCGACACATAGGGGATTGATTGTTCGCATAGGTCATGATGGATTTGATTGTTCGAATAACAATATTGATTTGATGAGATTCTGTATCTTGGGGCTTGATTTATTTCATGTTATAACCTCTACTCGGCGTACACGTTGACCCTATACTTCTCCGGCCCTGCTTTGAAATACTTATTCAAAATAAATGTGGTGATGGGTCTACCCTCATCATCCAAAATTCCTCCCTTGGCCGTTAGGATAATGTCCGCATTATCTTTCTCTGTACGCACCAGCTCCACTTCCACATTTTGTATCATCATTTTTGTTCTCTTGAACCCTTTTCCCAATGCTAGGTTCAGAGCGTCTCCTTTATTGATTCTCCTTCCGAAGTGGTGGCATAAATCTCTTTCTGTAACTTTTTCTTTTTCTTTGTCTATTATAAAGTACGGCTCTGCTATTTCGATATCTGGTTCCGAGCCTAATTCTCCTTCTGATTCTTCTGTATCCATGGCATCTGTCTGGTTTGTTTCATTCTCGTCACATGATAAATACTCATAATCTGAGTCTAAATCACACTCCATTTGTTGAGAAGTTGTTGGTTCTTGCGGTTCCAGTTTGACTGTTTCCGTGATATTTTGACTCCTCTATTGCTTTAAAAATATGACATCATCATCGCTGTCCCGTAGTTCGTCTTCGAACGTTCTCCGAGTGCCATTTTTATTGAATTTTAATTCAATCTGGGAAGGTTCGATATATATATATATATATATATATATATATATATATATATCTTCCTCGCTGTCATCTTGGGCTTGTGATAATAATTTTTCCTTGTTGCCGCTAAAAGCATCTGAGTCGCATTTGATGACTTCTTCCCACTGTTTTTCTACAATTCCATATATGGCTTTTATTATTATTGTTGTTGATGCTGTGGAGAAAGGTTCGGGTTTTTTAAGTAGGTCGTTGATCATTTTATTCTTGTACCACTTTTTGTGATGACTTATAATCTGGTATGGCAAGTTTGACAGTTTAATTTTATGTGGGGCGATATTTTTTACAAACGAGCACACAAAGTTGTCTTCTGACATTTCTCGCACTCCCATTACATTGTATAAATCTAAGGTAAGTGTTTCAATTTACTAATAATATCGAAACCAATTATTATTTTACATTATTTTTTTACATTATTTTACCAATTATTAATTACATTGTATATTGACCTGGTATGTATTTATCCAAGTAAAAATGAACTGGTACATTTCTGACCAGTCGGTGCCGATACCGCTGCCTTTTCCACTTGTATTTTTTGTAGATTTGTACACTACTGACTATTGCTAATATTGCTATTGCTAAAATACTGGCTGATATTACATAAAAAGGCCATAGTGGTTTTAATGTTTGTTTTTGAAATGCTTGTTTATTATAATAATTACAATAATAATTACTTTTTATTACAATGGGTTTTCCCGTAGGTAATTTAATTAGCCTTTCTTTGAGTTGGATTGGTATTCTATAGGTTTTTGTTATTGCTTCATCTATTATGGTTTGAGTAATTGCTTTCGGTGTTGTTGTGTTTATGTTTGGAGTATTTCTCTAGAAGATATTTGACTGATTTTTGATTATTTGATTATATGGTTTGAACGAGATTCTAGTTTCACAACCACGCCTCCCAATGAAGCTGAACCAAAGATAAATCAACCGTAAATCCTGAACCCAATGGTACTTCAGGGTATTAACAGTTATAACCGTCACACACTTCCAACGTGCCTAATGATTATCTTATCTTATGCGCGTATAAAATAAAAACCACTTAAATTACGTTAGACAATTATTTTCCTTACACATCAGGTATTCAGCAGTATCCAATAACATACTAAAATTAACAATTTGTTCCAACCAAATATTTTATATTTTGTGCATAAAAACATCGCATAAAACTTTCTTAAAAAAATTCTAGTAAGTTTCGATAACATTTTAGTTTTAGTTTTATTTTAGAGCATATAAAAGCTTAGTAAAAATATTTTTAAAAACTTTTATTAAAATAAGAACTTTTCGAAAATAAATATTAATAATGTTTATCCTAATTTTTTAAAATGTTATTCAAATTGCTCTTAAAAATAAAAAAGCTTTTTTGTAGTAAAGGCTTTAAAAAAATTGGCACTTGGGTGGTTCATATTTACGAAAAGGTACTATAAAATTTGAATTCACATATTATTTTTATATATTTAAATAATAAAAGCAGTGGTGGACTAAGGCCTAGGCAACCTATGCACGTGCTTAGGATCCGTAATTTTTGGGTCCCGAAAATTAGGTTTTAAATTTTTTAAATTTATTTTAATTTTTATTTAACAGAAAAACGTGACATTCATAATTATTGCTAAAATGTATCCAAGTTATGTCGAATCGTTGATTGATAAATTTCGACAAATGTGGGCCCTCTTTAGCCTTAGTTCCCCACTGAATAAAAGTGCTCTTTTTCATAAAAATTGGTGCTTTTTATTAAACAACTAAAAATAGTTTTATATAAAGGGTTATTATTTGATTATTTAATTTTTAAAATTTTATTTCTAAAACAAATTTAAGTCTTTATGTTAAGTTTACTTTTTGTTCATAATGTTTCCTGATATTATTTCAATTAAATAATTTGAAATTAAAAGGGGACATAAAAATAAAAATGAGCACGAAGCCGAATATGGTAGATTTTGAACTCGATGTTACGTCACGGTATTAGCAGTCATAGCAAAATGCCTCACCTTTTACGGACGACTTTTCATTATTACACTCTTTCAAAGACCTTAATGGTTATCATATTTTATGCATGTATTTAATAGGAACCTTTTTAAAAGTACAAGAGACTTTTATTTTCCTTCCCCATTAGGTTTATCACAGTCTCAAAATTCCGCATCCAATACCTTAAAAATTAGTTTCAAAGAATAACAACTGGTAGGTTTCTGGGTGTTGATATTTTGAAACTATATGGTTGTTACCCAGACAACCCCATACAAATATCTTTCGCTTGCCACTCGGCACCCGTTGCTAAGCAACGTTGGAACTGTGTTCGAGTAGGTAGATCGTCCGCAAAAGGTGAGTGCTGTTGCTAATGCTATAATTGACCGAACGATCCATGGGTCCAACGAGCTGCCGAAAGAAGGCCTGTGCTCGATTTCGATTTTTAGGTCCCATTATTCTCATATCTCCTTCAAATGTTGGTCATACTGTTATATCATTTAGCTTTGTGTCCATTCGCTTAGTCCTTCTTATCGTTGTCCGTATTGATGATTTTTCTATGACCTGTAAACCCATTGCTATGTTAAATATCCTCACATTATTTCTCTTATTCTTATCCCTATTATAACTACTATGCTCCTTATCATTATCACTAGCATTATCATTGTTGCCATTATCTGTATTACCCTTATTAATTGTTACTACTATTACATTTATTATTATTCTTATTACTATAATTACCATTATATTTATTATTATTACTACTATTATCATCATAATTTTTATCATTACTATTTTAGGTACCATGATCATTATTATTGTTATTATTATCCTCATTATTATTACTATTATTATTATTATTATTATTATTATTATTATTATTATTATTATTATTATTGTTGGGCCAGAACATCAACGGCCTTGAAAATTGTTTAAATGCATCAGTAATACAGCACGAAACCCAGCTCCAAGATAACTTAAAATACAATATACAACATCAACTAAACACTTTAAAATATGAGAGAACATTAATATATATAAAATCAAAAAACATAAAAGTAAAATAAAATAAATACAAAATGCATCAAGAACCGCACAAAATTTACATAAAAAATAACATAATAACAAGAAAATTTGACCGTAAAATGACCATTTATATAAAAGTAAAAATTAATGAATTAAATGAATAAAAATAAAATATTTTTGGCTGAATAAATTTAATTAAAAATGTTAAAAATAAATTACCAATTTAAATTAAGAAAATTATAAAAAATTTAATTTAGATAACACAAATAATTTCAAGGTCAAATTTGTTTAATCGCAACAAAAATAACACGCAAGGTTAAGGTCAAATTATAGGTATATATACTGATGTGTTTTGACAAATTTTTAATCTTACGTTTCAGTCTTATGTTTCAATCTTATGTGTATAATTTTATGTTTAAGCGCATGAGTGAATATCAACTTGTTGATTGATAACTAATGCTATGAATTGAAGATATTATATGAACTTATTGATTGATAATGCTATGAATTGAAAATGTTATGAATTATGATATTGCAAATTACCAATATATATTGTCGATTTTATGAATAAATATTTTATTGCATCGAAGCTTCTACCCAATTGAAATGGTAACATTTATTTATTTCCTTTTTCCTGGCCAACAGCAACACAACATGCAAGCTATTAAACTAAAACATAACTACCAAGCTGTGTAAGTGCGGTTTCTCCGCCTATAGCTTGTGCCCGTGAGGGTTCCGTCGTGCGCAACGACGGGCTCGAACGTCAAATCATTGAACCTAAATAGCGAAAGAGAGTAGCTTGAGAGTGGGTCTTTTGGCTCAACTTTCTTGCACTCAATTTCGATAAAATCGACATAAAATTTTAAACAACAATCGGCTCAAAATCACTAACACCGAGTAGTCCAGTGGGCACTCATTAACTATAATATGAACATAAATAGATCATAAGGACAAAGAGAGGGAAAGGGTAGCGAGGAAAATAGCGAAATCGTTGCAACAGTTAAAATGAATAGCCATCGGAAAAAGATTAATCCGAACGACCAAAATTACTGAAAATCATGTTTTAAATAATATATAAGAATTGAATAAATTATGTTGAATTAAGAACGAAAATAAGGGCGGTACGCTGCAAAAATTTTCCGAATCAATTAATATAATAATCAAAACTAGCAAAGTAAAAGTAGAATACTGCTCAATAATTGATAGGATAACTGGATAAAACTATAAAATAAGGGAGGAGCGCTGCTCAATTTTTTCGAATTAATGAAAATACTTTATCGAAAACTGTAGAATAACGATGGAGTAAGGCTAAATTTTTATATAAGTAAAATATTTTTATAAAGCTGAGGAATAAGGACGATTCCCTACTAACAATTTAATAATAATAATGATAAAAGTAATGATAATCGCGATTATAACAATAACAATAATAATGATAATAACAATAATAATAACAATAATAATAATAATAATGATAATAATAATAATAATAATAATAATAATAATAATAACAATAACAATAATTATAATAATAATGACAATAATAATAATAGTAATAATGATAATAGTTGTAATATAATAAATGTAATGGTAATTATATAGTAATAAGAATAATAACAAATGTAATAGTAGTAACAATTAATAAAGGTAATACATATAATAGTATCAATGATAAGGCTAGCAAGAATAATAGGAACATTATAGATTTAATAGGGATAAGGGTAAGGGATATACTATATGGATATTTAGCATAACAAAGGGTTTACAGGCCATAGAAAAATCATCAATACGCACAACGATAAGAAGAACTATGGGAATGGACATAACAATTAATGATATGAGAGTATAGGTTAACATTTGAAAGAGATAGTAGAATAATGGGACCTAAAAACCGAAAATCGAGCATAGGCCTTCTATCGGCAGCTCGTTGGACCCATGGATCGTTCGGTCAATTATAGCATTAGCAATAGCGCTCACTTTTTACGGACGATCCACCCACTCGAACACATTTCCAACGTTACTTAGCGACGGGTGCCGAGTGGTAAGCGAAAGAATATTTGTATGGGGTTGTCTGGGTAACAACCATATAGTATCAAAATATCAACACCCAGAAACCCACCATTATTATTATTATTATTATTATTATTATTATTATTATTATTATTATTATTATTATTATTATTATTATTATTATTATTATTATTATTATTATTATTATTATTATTATTATTATTATTAAAATTATTATCAATATTATTAACAAATTTTTGTGTAGGGATTCGTCCTTAGTCCTCAGCTTTAAGAAAGATTTTTCTTATATAAAAATTTAGCCCATTTTTCCGGTTTCCGATAAAGTATTTTCATCGATTCGGAAAATTTGAGAAGCGTCCCGCCCTTATTTTATGCGTTCCATTTTTACTTTACTATTTTTGTTAAGTATTTGAATTAATTCGGAAAATTTGAGCAGCATTCTGCCCTTATTTTACAGTTCCATAATAATCTTATACCAACAGTTGAGCCGCATTTCACTTTTATTTTATTATTTTCGATAAGTATTTTAATTGATTCGGAAAATTTGAGCAGCGATCCGCCCTTATTTTATAGTTTCATGATGAATGTTTCAATAATTTCCGAAAATTTGCGCAGCGTTCTGCCCATATTTCCCGTTTCAATTCAACATAATTTATTTAATTCGTATTTATTAATTAAAAACATTATTTTTCATGATTTTGGTCGTTCGGATTAATCTTTTTCCGATGGCTATTCATTTTAACAGTTGTAACGATTTCGCAATTTTCCCCGCTACCCATTCCCTCTCTTTGTCCTTAAGATCTATGTATATTCATTTCATAGTTAATGAGTGCCCACTGGAATACTCAGTGTTAGTGATTTTTAGCCGAATGTAGTTGAATTATTTATGTCGAATTTACAGGAAATGAGTGGTGGAGGAGTAGCCAAAAGACTACTTCCCCTCTTCCCAATTCCCCCTATAACGGTAATATTGACGTTCAGGCCCTGCGTTATTCACGCCGGAACCTTCACGAGCACATGCTATTGACAGGTAAACTGCTCCTACACAGCCTGAGTTGTGTGTAGATTTTATTGACTTGCGGTGCGTGAGTGGCTGTGGGCCGAAAAAGAAATCATAAATAAATTTTACCATAGTATTTGGAATAAAAGTTTCGACGCACGAAGGTTGTAGATAGAAAATATTTATTCAGCATATTACATCGTTAAATTCTTTCGGCCACATACGGCAATTGATAATTCATAAAAGCATTGTGAGTAAATACCATTCGAAAATCATTGTATCCATTCCATAAATTTAACTCGGAATATCACCGTGTACATTCCATAAATTTAATTCTAAAATTCACCGTGTACATTCTATTAATTCCAGTCGAAAAATTCAATCAATAATTATACACTTCGTGTTCAGGCAAAACACTTACCCGTGTTAATTGCCTGAATGCATGGCTCTCGACTAGTTACGCACATCAACTAATTTTCTAAAACTAAGTTGCAACTAAAATTGAAATTTTTCTCTCCGAAAAATAAGACTGAAAATTTCTGAAAACACATCGGTATATATACCTATAATTTGGCCTTAACCTTGTGTGTTAATTTTATTGCGATTAAACAAAATTCGACCTTGAAATTATTTGTGTTATCTAAATTAAATTTTTATTTATTTCTTAATTTAAATTGGTAATTTATTTTTAACATTTTTAATTAAATTTATTCAGCTAAAAATATTTTATTTTTATTCATTTAATTCATTAATTTTTACTTTTATATAAATGGTCATTTTATGGTCAAATTTTCTTGTTATTATGTTATTTTTTATGTAAATTTTGTGCGGTTCTTGATGCATTTTGTATTTATTTTATTTTACTTTTATGTTTTTTAATTTTATATTTTATTTATATTCTCTAAGATTTTAAAGTGTTTAGTTGGTGTTTGTATATTGTATTTTAAGTTATCCTGGAGCTGGGTTTTCATGCTGTATTACTGATGCATTTAAACAATTCTCAAGGCTATTTGTGTGATTGCTCAACACAACGTATTTTGATAAAACAATATTACATAAAACGTTCTTAAAATTTTTTAAATTTCTATTAAATTTCGTTTATTATTTAACATTTTCATTTTATTTTAAAACATAAAAAGGCTTGATAAAAATGTTAAAAAAACTTCTATTTAATTTTCAAAAAAAATAATTTAAAATATCTATTCTGATTTTTGAAAACTATTATTTCAAAAATAAATTTAAGTTTATTATCGGTTTTCTGTATGCTATTTGGCGTATATAAATACCAAAAAATTTTTTTTTAAAAAATCACAAATTTTCTTAAAATATTACTTTTTAAAAATAATTAATTAATATTTTATATTAAAACATTTTAAAATATTTGTTTAAATTTATAAATTTTTATATTATTTAAATTTGCAATTTTATTTGTGATAAATGGCTTGTTCTACATTGAAAAGACCCTGTGAAATAGAAGATGTTGAGAATTCCAATCTAAGATATATGTATCCTTATTCATTAAAAAGGCATTCAGATATTACCGAGTTTACTAATCCTTCGAAAAAAATCTGCTTATATTCTGATCATCAAGAAAAAAGAAGTTTATATGTGTCACAGTCAACTATTTATCATCAACTTCATACAATTGAAGAAGTTCAAATACCAAATGAAAAAGATGAATTTGATAGTGATGCATCATCTACGTCATTATGCACAGAAACATCTAAAAATCAGTCAGTTTTTAGTGAGAACATTCCCAAATATAGTCTAACTGAAACAACATCTATTTGCAATGAAATGATTAAAAATATGGAATCTGATTTGAAAAAAGAGTTTGCAAAGGTTCTCAGTGAAAAATTGTCCGAACAGTATGATAATTTCGTCAAGTTTAATAAGGATTGGATTTTACCTCCATTGGATTCAGACTGTTGGTGTAAGTTTAAATTCGTTAATTTTATAGTAATAATTATTGGTTTAGACGTTTGCTAAAAACGAATCGGTGATTTTGCATTTTGAATAAACTGTTGATTGTTTTTAATATTAAACCAAATACATTAGCTTGGCTCAAATTTATGTTTAAATCTGTATTTAAGATTATATATAAAATTTTAGAAACAATTCAGTCTATAAATTAACAATATTTATGACTGCGAATAAGCTTTTTTGTTGAATAAATATTTATTAATGATTTACCTCGAGCGGCACTTTATAAGTGGTACGTTTGGTAGATTTCTATTAGTTGTAATGTTTCATGTCACTGAAAATCACTAGTTTAGTTATGGGGAACGCTGGCTGGGGCTCCAATAAATGAATTTTATGTATGTCAACATGTATTTATGTAAGTCACAAAATATATAATTTCAATAAATCGATTTTCTAAGCAGGGTTCAGCCTGATGACGTTTACGGTGTCTTCTGTTTTTCTTTACCTATTACTTGTTTGCCATTATTCTAATGGAGCTAAATTTATGAATCTTTTCATTCAGTTTTTAGATAAATCACAGGTACATGTGGTAAATTCTCATACAAAAATGTTTTATCGTGGTATGTGGTACAATGCCTCGGGACAGTGTATAACATCATAAGGGGTTTAGACCGCCCTTTGTGCGACAATAAATTTTTATACCTGACCTCGTATGGCTCGTCAACATGGCACTGGTTAGTTCATATGTGTTTCCTAAAATGCCGTCAACAGGGATTTTAGTTTCAATATTTGCTACTTCTGGATTCGCTGTCACATTTTGATCTAGAACATGTTTGCTTAGTCGTACCTGGCCGTTTAATATTACATGCTCTTCAAATTCCTGCTCATAAAAATTACTAGGGAAAATAAACAAGTAAGTAAAAATATTGCAGCTAAGAAAGTTAAATCGGTAGATGAAAACCAATAGGCTTAGTAAGAGTCGAAACAATGCGAAATTTACGAATAAACTTGTGCAGAAACATGGGAGATTCACTAACCGAGGATGGAGAAAAAGTAAACTCAGCAGCCTAATAGGAGATGTATTACGAACATCAGAAAATGAGGAATAAAAAAAACCCATAATTAAACCGAAGAATTTACGATGGACCAAAAATAGACAGAGGACATAACACACAAACTATCAGAAGTCTGACGAAGGGGAGGGAAGTGGTAAAAAAATCGGCCAATATTGCATGAAGTCATTTATTGACTGCCCTTTATGTTCGATAAATTGTAGTGTGAATTAAAACAAAAAATAAGGAAAATGGTAACTGTATATACACATGCACCACAAGCAGAAACCAAAAACAAAATAAAAACACCAAATAAACAAATTAAAACATAACAAAATTAATTAAAACATATATTAATAAAATCGATCAACGCATTCAGATGCAAAAAGAAACATATGAAATAAAATAAACTGCCAAAACCTTGCAAAATAAGATTTAGAAAAAACACAGGCAGGAGCGGCAACCAAAAAACAAAAAAAAAAAAAAGAATATCGTATAAAAATAACAATAAAAAATAGATTCAACAACATAAAATTAATATATCAAAAAATAAAGAAAAAATATATATGCAAAATTATAAAATATCTTTAAATTACCTAAAATAAAAAAGGCTATTAAAATGGAGATAAATCGCCTATTGTTTGCAAACATGCACGAGAATATTATATAAACAGTGACCAAATTCACTATTTTTTAACCTGAACTCTAACTTTACTTGAATTTTATCGATTTTAGTCTAAGTAAGGATTTTTTGATTGTTATTATGCTTGTCGTAATTTTTATGTAAATTTAAACTCTCAGATTAAATAAATTTAGATGTTCGTAATTATATTTTGTTGATATCAATGTTTTATCCTTATATCATATGAAGAGTTCCGATAAATATTTACATTTATGTATTGCAATAGATATCAAGAGAGCCTGTCGGTGATCCGGCAAACGAGTTAACTTTCGTTAGTTGTGGTTGCTGACCATGCACTCTTGAAGACTAGGTTGTCCGCGGCGAGGTCTGGTCGTAAGACGCAGGACCATTTTACCACTCGTAACGGCTGATGGAAACTAAAATCACAGGAAGAGCGTCATTAGATAAGGGAAATTAAGAGTGATCTATGTTCGATCATTAAGTGAAATTTTATGAAACCCTCTCTATTATACTACGACTGGGTAGTTAGAGGTAGGATATGAATCTTACGATTATTGAAATCAAATGCCGTGTTGAAAAATTGAACCCAGTAAAGTATCAACCAACGAGCATAACATAGGAAAACTAAACCACATGACTATCGTGAATTAATTACTCGACAAAGAACCCCACTAACGATACGACTCAATAAAACACTACACCAATTTAGGTAGCACTGGTAAAGATGCAAACAAAGATTACGCTAAAATATTGATGAAACTAGTCACCCAATATAGAATTAACAAAACTTTTAAGAATAGGCACAGCATACACTAAGTCCGACAACCCAATAACTAGGGAGTAGCGTAATATTTCCGCCGTTAGGATATATGACCCAACATTCACAAACATCAAAATAACTTCTAATTTCATATGCTTGGTTGATTTTCTATCATGGTTGATTTACATAGTCAGACTTCTTCACGTGCTCAACGAAATTAATTTTTGTAAATTAAATATCAATTTAACTAAACCGTACTCCAGCCGCATTCATTTTCCAGTCTATCTAATGTGTCTAATGAGTAGGAGAATCGTCACGCATCGGATCTGGAATAAATATATGGCCGGTGCAACCTTTCTTCTTGCACCTTCCTGGCTATCATGAATGCTTCAGCTTTGATCTACGTGGACTTATATTTTGATTCAAATTTTTTTTTCCTCTTGTTATTGTTGTTGCTATTTCTTGTGTCTTCGCCATTTAAATATATTGTATATTAGCTTATTTCGTAAATTAAGTATTAATCATCTAAATTTTTAATTACGTATTATTTTTATCTCATCAATTTATTTACAAAATAAATTTTATTAATCAAATTTTTTAATTATGTATTAATTATTTCGTAAATAAATAGGATTGATTTCAAATTTAATATAATTGTGTAATACGGGTTGTATAGACCTTAGTAATAGGATAAAGTGAATTAATATGTAACTTATCTCATCATATTAACGAATGGTAAAATAAAAAATATAACCCTATAGCCAGCGGTTAAAATTTATAAGTCAGCTGGTATTATTGATGTTCGATACCCTCCCCATCATGTTCATTACTTAGACTCAAGGAACCACGCCTATTTTCGAAATCAAGGGAACATAAAACAACGCGTAACACTGAAACGAATGTTATTCGAGGAGTAGTATTGGTAATAGTGCTCACCTGCTCGAATGGCATTCGGCTGTCATACACATTACCAACATAGCTTCAACCATGGGTGTATGATGGTAATCCGTAAATTGTGTGATGTACGCTGGAGATTGAACGCTTGAGCAGGAGAGGCATGTGAGTTAGTGAAAGATATTAGCCAATGGTAATAAAGTTTTCCAGTACACCAACAATATAATAAAAACAATAACATGTTCGAATGATACTATTAAACGAAAAATTAGTGAAAAGGCTGAAGGTATCATAAAACAGGTTAACGAAAAATAATTACAAAAACCTGTGCATTATAAATAATTTTATTTATTAGATATATTGATGATAATGATGGAAAAGAAATAAAAGAGCAAATATGTTGCTGTAAAGAACTATCGCCGATGCTATCTTTCATTTGAAGTAGATTCAGAAATTTTATGGTTTTCTAGATGCTACTAGCCTGATACTGTATATAGTTTATATGGTTTAATCAAATTTTAAAAGGTAACTAAATTTTTGATTTTTGTCTATTAAATTTTGGAACTTTTAATCAGCTGAAAATTGGTTGTTTATCCGCGTTACAAAGATTTTATTTGAAACTTTAAACTTTTGAATTTTGCGTTTGTGTAATGGTTAACTTTATTTTGTGATGGAGTTTTTCTGTTAGATCTGGAGTTTGAGTTTTTAGTGTAAAATAAACGTTTAATTATATACATAATTTTTTTTATTTAATTCATTGGGAATCAATGTTTCTGTCGATTTTTGATCGAACAAGATACCAAATTGATATGATTATATTGGGTCAGAAATATAGCTACATTGAACGAAGTATTGGGACAAATTGGATGAAATGGGAGATATTTGATATTACTCAATGTACAACAGCATTAGAAGAATAACAAAGTTTTATTGAATGAAGTGCCGTTAAATCTCAAGGCAAAAGGTGAAAAGATGATTTAAATTATGTTTGAGACAATGAATTTACTGGCTATGTATATGGCTATGCAAACAGTTCTTTCTTTGTATATGTCTGTGTGCAACGGACATCATTTCCGAGTCTGGAGAAGGAGTATCTAATACTACGAGAATTTATGAAGATTATGAGTTATATCATAAAAATTTCAGAATGAATTTTATAAAAATCCTAACATAACGAGGTTACAGTTTTACAACTACATCTCAAAAAGATTATGAAGGATGGTCGAGAATTAAAAGTCAGATTCATAATATTTTTCAGTGTAGGATTATTAAGAAAAATCACCAATTATTCAGAAATAAAATAGTATTAACTAATACTGACGATAAAAGGGTTTGGATGAGAAAAATAAAAGCGGGTGTAGATTTAACAGACGACAAAAACTTTTTCTATACGATCAATGTATTTAAATTCAAAGTTTGCAAATTTATGTTTTCTGAATTTTTATTAAATTTTATTTGGTTTGTATGAAAATGTTGTATTCATTTTAGGATTTTTAACTATTGAAAGGTTTTTATTTTCAGGTTTTTTCATTGAAGATCTTTTTTTATTGAAAAATTTATTTATAGACGTTTTAGTTAATAAAAAATTCTTATACTTTTTTTGAATAAAACTTTAAAAGTTGAAAAATTAAAATTTTGAAGAAATTTTTTTTATATTTTCCAAAGGAAAATTGGATTAATAGCTTTTGACAAATTCTGATCCTTAAATCCCCTAAAATTTCCGATTTACCTCTGAATTAATTATCAAAAGTTTGAAACAATATCAGTAACCTCGAATTTTGTTTTAATTTGGAAAATCTTTTCCTTAAGTAATTGGCAAAAATTTAAATTATTAAATAATTAATTGCAATTTGCTGTTAAATCAGCTGTTTTTAAGATTGGTAAAATCTCCTGATTACTTTCAAAAGAAAATAAAATCCTTTTAACATCTACAATTTTCTTTTCACTCACCTCTACCCTCTCGTTTCTCAACATATTCTTTTTAAAGGTTTAAAATCAATTTTTCAACAATCATAATTATTTCAATTTTCAATATTTTAAATTAAATACAACTTTCCACTCATCTTATTCACATACATCAAGCTTCACCAATCTTATGTTATGCTCAGGCAAACCTCCTTACATCTTTTTCTCATCTATGCCAAACATATTGAAACATTATTTAAGAAATTTAACAAATAAAAATTCTATTTTACAATTATAACAACAAAAAGAAATAAACGAAAATAAAGATAGGATATAATCAGTCATAAATAATTGTTGATTAGTTTGTCGACGCGAAACTTAGTTATCCACAAGAATCGGCTTTTATTCGTCGATGTCGACGGGAAATCTTCGTTTTCTATCGATTCTTAGTTTGTGGGATCCGACTTGGGGAACCGAGTGACAGAGTTCGTCCCCGAATTCGTCCGTCCAATACCCGATTGAAGTAGAGGGCTTGTGATTTTCGTCCGTTTCACCGGCCCCGATTTGGATAGCAACTTCTCCGGATTCAATCGTTTCTGGCAGTTTTTCAGTATTTCTAGTTAGTTGTGCCTGTTGTTCGGCGACTAGCATCGCCGCTTCTTCCAGTGTCTGGGCTGCATTTTTAAGCAGGGTGACTCCCTCAGCCCGACGTCGTTCACGGCGACGCCGGTTTTTACTGGGGTTATGTTTCTTGCTAATTTTCGGCATTTGTGGAGGGCCAGTTGTGGCCGTTTCGGGTACGTGTTCTGCAGGATTATATTCAGTTCCGTTTCGTTGAAAGAGGCGGTTAGGACGGCGCTCTGGTTGTTGATCACGATCCGTTGCGCTCGGTTCTCGGCAATGAGATCTTCGCGACACCTGGTGAGTCGGTGAATTTGTTTGTGGAGGGCTTTCACCGCCTCGGGGGCGAACCACGTACCGAGCGTGCGTTCGTGTTCTATGACCAACTGATTATATTTCCTTCGGCATTCCTGGTGGGATTTGTCATCGTTATTGGGAATTGATGGGTTAGATTTTTCCGATCTCTGTGACGTTAATTTCGGGATTTTATATCCTGGCTGCATGTTGTCGAAGATCTTTAAAAATTTATAAAAGAAAATGAGGGGGAATAATTCAGTAAAAAGAAAATTTTTATCAATTTAACAATAAGGATAATAAAAGAAAATAATTAATTAGAATGTCACATCACACATTCCTACACCAAACTCATATTTAATATTAATTTCTACAATGCCGATTTTCGCGTAAACATCTATTGTTGGTCTGCTGACAATAATTCGGTAAAATGAAAAATGAAAAATATTGATGCTCCGGTCATTGCGATTTACGTTAAAATATTCTTCAATCTTTTTGTTTGGTTGAATTCGTTTCGGTTTATGGTGTTATGCATTTATTCCTATACTTAACCCTAGTCGTCCCCGTTGTTAAAATTTACTTCGCGACAGGCATTTTAAAGACAAATATTATATCCCTACTTAGACATCTTACAAATGTCAACCCCCTAGGTATGGCGATCTACCCGCATTTTACTCGTACCGCTCCGACCAACATTGAAAATGGCCGCCTCGGTGAATTACGACGGTGACCTACCCCGTGATCAGTGTAACGAGACCTGACCAGACTAGGCAGACACCGAAGGGTGGTTTGTGACTAAGTAACACGTCGACGTCCTGCCAACTTAACGGCCGGAATCGAATTTTACTTTGCCATTCTCCACGATTAATACATCAATATATAAAATTAAATTTAGGGGGACCTGTCGCAGATACTAAAAAGTATCGCGGCCATCCATGATAATGAAAACAATTAAAGTGCATAAAAATATATTCAACATAACAATACAATAAACAAAAATTACCTACTGCTAAAGTGCGAATTTCAAAATGAGATAAAAATTTTTAAAGGTTAATAATTGTGACAATGGCTATTGTATTTATACTGTTTTCGTGCGTGTGTGCGACCAATCAGCTAATTTCGAATCTTTTTTGGCCATTTTTTCTGGTTTTTTGATGGCTTTTATTTAATTTTATATTTTTCTCTTTTGTTATTTATTTTTCTTAATTTTTTAATATTAATTTTATTAAATTTGCATTTTTATTTTTTGCTGATTCTTATTCTGGTCGCCTCCTCCGCCTGTGTATTTTCTAAACCTTATTTTGTAAGGTTTTGGCAGTTTTGTATTTTCACTTTATTTTCCCATGTATTTTTCGTGCAAAATTTATTAATTATTTGTTTTAATTAATTATGTTATTTTTTATTTTGTTTTGTTTAATGTTTTTATTATGTTTTGAATTTCTGTTTGCGGTGCGTGCTTGTGTTACAAATAGTCATTCTCACAATTTTTCGACATGACTTTTTCCTAGTCATTTTGTTTTGTTTTAATGGTGGCTTATAGCCCAACAAGTGGTTAAAAACCAAAAAATATTTTCATTTATTTTTTCTGATTTTCTATGGCAACGATTGTCAACTGTTTTTGGCTTAAGTACTCCGTGGAAGTTCATTATTCTAAATTGTACACCTTACATTAGAAAAGTGTTTATAACTTAAATGCTCGCGGTTGTTATTATTTTAAACTTGTTCTAACACTTAAAAAAGCAAAAATGTGTCAAGGAGTATGCCCAGAGTGCCTATTGATGAAAACTAAAAGATTTTTATAGATACATAATTTTTTAATAAAACTTTATACATAATTATTTTTCCACTGTTTGCCACCGCTTTGAAACTGGATTGAAACAAGAGGAGAATAATATATTTTTTAACGTCCACCATTACTACATTTTTGTCGCGTACCCCTAAAGGTACGCGTACCACAGATTGAGAATTGCTGTTCTAGGGAACAGCATCGTAAATTACATTTTTCATTAAATTTATATTTTTAAAGGCTTTTTATTATTTTTATTTTTTTTATTTAAATTTGTTTAGGATACCTAAATAATAGAGTAAAATAATTAATAAAATGATTGGGGGAAACAATGATAAGTGATTAAGATGTGGTTCTGGAGCTTAATAAAAAGGGAATGAAAAAGAAATGACGAATAATGAGAAGGGAATAAGAGAAAATCATAAAAAACATACAATTGAATAAATGAAGGTCATTTATAATTAACGAGAGCAAATTTAGGAAAACAAAAACAAAAGCAAAATTTGCACGTTATTTTGAAAGCTCTTTCAAGATAAGGGAAGGAATGTTGTTTGGGAATCTGGGGAAAGGCCATCTCTAAAAATTATTTATCTGGACAGCTGTCAGTGATTATAGAGGCCCAAATGGAATTAGCGTTAAAAGATATCAGAAATTCTATTTGACATCAGTAAGTATATTGGATGACGGAGTATAAAATAGGAAGCGCAATTGGAATCAAAAGACAAAAAGAGATTAGAGAGAAATTGGACAGAATTCACGAATAATTGGAAAGAAGGAAATTACAGAAAATTATTGAAGAAAGATATTAAAGAGAAATATGGAGAAAACTTAAAGTTGAAATCAAGGAAAAGAGAAATTTGAAAAACAAATTAAGCGAAGTCAAAGCAAAGCAACTATATCAGAGTTACCGATCTCAGAAACCCGTCACAGTAGTCAAGTGATTGTGAAATCCAATTGATCCGAAAAGTGCTATTCTTCCCGAAGGGTCGTAATAAGCACCAGGTCGTGACTGTAACAGATAATTCGTTGTGTCATTTAATTGGAGATAAAGTGTGTAAATCAATAAAGTTTATATCGTTTGGAGTTCATTACTGTTGTTTAAAAGCACGCTTGGAGTCAGATTGACAATACATCCTATTCAAATTCACCGACAACCCCAACAAATTAAATTTTCTTGATTATTGTGAATTTTAAGTCATTATGCTTTATTTTAAAAAAAGATATATTTTTTATAAATATGAATTTTTAAATCTCAAAACTTTTTTAATCAAAAATTATTTCGAAAAATTATTTTTATTTTTCTTAACAAAAACATTTTTCTGGTCTTTTATGGTAAATTCAATAAATTGACACAGACAATTATAACTTTTGTCATTATTTCAAATAGCTGTATATTTTTATACATATAAATTAATTGTTTCTTATCTAAGACCTTAACTTGTAGGTTAGCTACAGAGAATTAAAAAAAATGGTGAATGAAGGTTTTTATTGCTGTCACATATTTTGCACCTTGTTATACCGAAAAATGGAATCCAAAGTACCGTTGCTATAAGGTTGTTGACAGTATTAACTGTATGCTGGTAACTGAATTTTAAAATGAATTGTTTAGATACTTTTAAATAAACAAATACATTCTTGTCAAAACTGTAAAAATTTATGGTTTTATAGTGAAAACTGATCTAAAAATAACTGTTCGCAATAAAACAGAAGAATTACGTAGTTAAATATCACTATTGAAATCAAATATCAGTTAAAAATGTTACGGCATTTCTATGCGACTACTACTAGTAATGCGTTTTGCATTAATATTTTAAGATTGGTTTATATATTTAATTTTTAAGTGAATATTGAGGTAAGACCATTTGAAAAAATAATATTAGATATGAGAAAGACAGTTGTTGAAAGTCTAAATAGGATGAAAGTTCACAAAAGGTCAAGTTAGTAAAATGTCTTGTTTTCGAAATAAAGCGTCTTATGAAATATGATTGAACGAGCGCCCTTACCCCTGAGACACCTTGTCAAAGGTACTGGAGTAAGTAGAGCAAAAAAGTATTTTATGATAATAATTATCATTTATTACATGGAAATAATCATGATTTAAGTCCATGATAAAAAGGTCAAAAATTTTTCATCAGCACCAATAAAAGAATGCAATTGAACTTTATTTTAAAACAAAATTAAATTGTGAATTAAATGTTGAGTTTTTTTATCAAAAATATTTGCGAAACTAAATCATATAAATAAATTCCAATAAATAAAGTTTATTTTGTATAAATTTGAGCATTGTTCAGAGAGAAGAGTTATGATCTGATTATATCTAATGGTAACAATGACTATTAATAGTAATAATAAATTAAAACAAATTGCAAAAATAAATTATTACATAAATATAAACTGATTAAATATCACTCATACAATATATTTCGTCAGGTTCATTGTCATCATCAGATAAAATATCGATTTTAAATTGATTATTCAAACAAAATTATAAAAATAAAACTTAAATATCATACACCAAATAATTATTTTAAAAATTTATTTACTCATTCAATGTTAAATAATCTGTCGAAATATATTGTATAGTTGATTTTCGAGTTGGTTTTAACAATTTTTTATTCTGGTTTAGAAATATTCAGCCGGCCGGTAAGCTTATTTCTGTTAATTAAAATTATATAATTTATTTAATCCATTAAGTCCCAATTTGTTTCTTTAGTTAAAATAACTTAATTTTTTTGATGTGACAGTAAATGGATAACAAAGAAACTAAAAAAAATAATTAATTATTTATTTATGGCAGTAGGGGAGTATTTTAGGGGCTCAGGACATATTTGTTCCAGTGTGGACACAACGCGGGCTGAATTAATTGCGTAGAATCCCCTTTGGGGCTTCTGTAAACTTCTTCTGGGACATATATGACCCATTGGACTGAAAGGGTTAGTGAAGTACCTTTCAACCAATGGCGTACAGGTAGTCCCCGACTTACGACCGAGATAGGTTCCTAGTCATCGGTCGTAAGTCGATTAAGTCGTAAGTCGAGTTTCATCATGAATAACTAAAGAAAAATATTAGATACTGTACTACTAACTTTTAGGATCAGGAGAAATGAAACTACCGAAAATTCATATAATGAAAACTTTTTTAAAATTTATAAAATGAAATAATAACCCAAAAATATATTAAATGTGTACTAATAACACATATTATATATGTAACAAAACAAAAATACATAATAAGAAGTATATATAATTAAACAAAAACATTTTATTCAACTTAGCGTTATTTTCGTGTCGTCATCATGTTTACTTATTACTAGAGAGCAATCCATTGCGTTGTCTTCAGAAACAGAATATCCAACCCTAGTTTTCTTAACAAAAAAAATAAATCGAATCTTGTACATTGGGTGTTTTTTTAACAAATTTTTCTCATATACATATTATAGGGAAGACTACGAAACTATTTTAATCATTTTCTATGAAAAAATTGAAAAAAAATTGGTCGTAAGTGCGGATGGTCGTAAGTCGAGCGGTCGTAAGTCGGGGACTACTTGTATTACCGAAAAATTGGGCCCTATGCAAGGTTTTCATTGAGTACCCACCAATAAAACAAAACATTTTTAATTATGTTTTTCTATTTACAAAATGACATTAAAAACATTCCAAATTAATGTCTTATAATAATAATTGTCAAATATTATGTCACTTAAAAGAAATCAAAGGTGAAAAACAAAAAAATAGTCCTTATAATTTTACACAATGTTCATAAATATAAATTTCCTTCGCATTAACGTTTGTGATGTTTAAATTCACCAGTTAATAATATTACTCTCCATTTAGTAGCGTTAAAGTTTTCATCAAATGCTTTTTTTTATATAAATGTTTTCATAATAAACTATATTATGTTGTAAACTGGAGCCAGTATGGTCCAGTTCGGCCGACCCTTAGTTTAAATAATGAGTTCTAGATTTTCTATTAAAAAATTTAAACCTGTTATTAACTTTAAAATTTTTTTGATTGATTCACAAAACTTTATTGGTGAGATAATTGGATCCGTAAATTATTGTGCAGAAAGCTGTGAACGCGTGTGTTTTGAATGTTTTGTGTGGTAAATCGAGCGTATGTGAATTATTATTGTTATATTCAAATGTATTAAATTATTGAGCTAAATAACTTTTAATTTCTATATATATATTTTAAATTTACAGATTGTTAACAATTGAAATTATAATAAAACATTTTATTAAATTTAAATATATTTATTGAAATTAAGCTAAATGAAAAAATATTGATTTTTTAAATTAATTTAAAATATTTTTAAAATTAATAAAATTTGTAAACTTGTTTCATATGTCTATAATCTTTAAAAAAAATTATATGTTACCTATTGATGACAGGAAAAATATCGAAAAATATCGTAAATTGTGTGTTTGAGTAGCGTTTCCTTTCAATTGATTCATTACCATGTTTACTTAATTATTTATTTAATTCAGGACTTAATATTTCAATTATAAATGATGTTTTTCAATACTTTTCTTCTATATTCTCGATAAGTTTTGGTAATTTATCCTTTACCGAATTTTAAAGAAATTTAAATTGGAATTTTATTGAATAATTTATAAATTACAATTTCTCTTCACATACTCTGAAAATATGGAATGTGATTAAGCGCTTCAAATATATACAAATGCATATTTTTATAATTAAAGATGCCATTAATAAATGATTATTCTCATAATTTCTGTTTATCTGTGTTTTATTATATCAAGGAATATTAAATTGTACCTAAATGGACATTATGTTGCACCTTAAATAATAAATCAAAAAACTAACCTAACTGATTTAGAATGAGTCCTAGGATATTAAATAAAACATTATACTATAGAAGGATTGAAAAATCTTAAGCGAGAAGAAAAATTAATACTTCCAAACGATATCTGTTCACAAAATCTTTATAGTAAAAAATACTAATAATTAGACAATAAATTATCCCCAAATTTTTAAATTTACAAAATAAATTATAAATTTTTTTGATGCGTCCATAGCATTAACTATTCTACAAAGACGAAACTATCGAAATAAGTGATTTTGTCATTTAAATTTAGTTAACTTATAGAGATTATTGCAGTTTATCTACTGTCGATAAAAAATGAATAATTAAAGTGTTTTTGTCAGAATTAAAAATAGGATAAAAATGAAAGTCTCCTCTTTCAATATACACATACTGCTATCTGTCAAAAACTCAATGAAGAAATCCAGTAATTAAAAAATTTGTTACCATCATATGAAAAGATTATTCACAAAATGTCTAATGAAAGAAGAAATTTTTGGTGAATTGTAGATATTTTGTATTCAAATAAATATATAGATGTCTTACTTTGTTTTTGTATAAATAAAGAACTTTTAAAATTCATTGAAAAAAATTAATAATAAATTAATAAAATTTATCTTTAAATTAATTTTCATTTAAATTTTATATAAACAAAAACATTCCAGGTGCAATTAAGTGTCCATGGAGGTTCAATTAAATGTCCTTTGGTATAGTGTCTGCTTTTCTATACTAGTAAAGTCTTATAATTTCTACCGGTTGCGATTCATTTTTGTCCTTATTTCAAGTGTGTTTATTTGGTATACTTACAAATTTATTATATTTTAAAGTAGATCCTTAATTATGTGCTTTGGTATAAATGGGTAAAAAAATACTTTAGAGATCTCACAATATGATAAAAAAAACTTAGTGCATGCGAAATAAATGTGAGTGAGCAAAATGTTAAATCCAGTCAGGGGTGGCGCAAACTGCTTTGGCGCCCCTATGCAAACCTAAAATACGCGACCTTTCAAAATAAGGTACTCCTTTCATAACAATACATGTATTTTATAATTTTCGCATTTGAATTGAATCTCACATAAACAAGGTTTTGAACACTATCACGAAGACGATATGGAGCAGAATGAATTTCCGAGTATTATTGCCTTGAGGCAGTGTGTACGATAGCGATGGTACCCCGACATAAGCGCTCCAGATAATAATAATGTGATATTTTTGAGTTTTTGTTGATATTCATTTTATGTTTTGTTTTCATGTGTATGTTTTTTATTCATAATAATTTTTAAAATTCTTCTCAACGTTGGCATCCATCCTAGTACATATGCTTCTCGCTTTGCGCCGCCCCTGAATGCAGTGCATAATTTTGAAACAAAATATGCTTTATTAATTATTATTGTTTTTTTAATTCGACTCGTGCGACCTTGCGTAGCGCCAAGTCTATCAAACATCATTAATCGCTTTAAACAAGCTTTCCTTTTTTAATAAATAACTTAATTGTGATTAATAATTAATTCTGGAATAAGTAATTTTTTATAACAATACATTTAATACAATAATTACCGTATCAGACAAATAATATACGTAATTGTATTTCACCGTGTGTGAAATCCCGATGACAGTTTATAACAAATTTATGAAATATTTGTGAATCAAATCCAATTATTACGAAATAAACATTCAATTTTCATATAGTTTTAGTAACGAAAAAAAGCATTTACCATTTATTGTATCTGGGATAAGACAAAATAGCACGTATCACACACCCTAACTGTATCACATGATATTTCTGGGATGAGAAAACGCTTCTGGGAGCACTTCAAACAAACAACCTTACCACATTTTCGACAATGGTGCTGAAATTGAATAACAATTTAAACAAAAATAGCACAAAATATTTTGCATGTAGATGTTTTGTGTATAAAAGACAAATATTACCAGGTCATTCTAGATATAAATAAAAGAACACCCTTTTCTAAATATAAGTTTTTGCAATAGATTTTGACAGCTCAGCTGTCATTATCAGGCTCTAAGCAACTTCAATAAAACGACCATACTTATAGGGCTTTTAGAAATTGCTTAATTAGATGCGCGGAATCCAATACAATTTTTTTACCCTTAAAAAATGAATAAAACTCTCAAAATGCGCGTGGATAATGCATTTCATTGTTGATTTTGGGTTTAAATGGTTTTATCATCATCAAGGTTTCACAAGTAATACGTTCCAAATAGTTTTAAGACCCTTAAATGACACTTTAAAATTAGAAATTTTAAATACATTATATTATATTATTTACATTATATCTATTCACTTATTGCGAGTCTAAAAAGTTTAGATTTATTTAAATAAATAAAATGTTTATCCGTGAAAACAGTAATTTATAAAGGTTTTATTATTAATTTTTTTAATGGTGTCGATCCCTCCTCTTTGTGTCTAAACTCGCTAACACCTCCGTGAAAGGATTCAACGCACACTGATGACGGTACTGCCCCCGTTGGGAACCACTGCTTTAGGTAAACTTAGAGGCATGCACGAATTTAGTTCTCATTCACACAGTATGAGCGTCTTATTCACTGTGCTAACCATTCTTAGCACAGGGCGCCAGCAGAAAGTGGACGTCTGTGATTATAATAAATAAATAATTTTTGTTTAATTTAATACGCAAACATTTTTTTAAAAAATATCATAATTTAAAAATTTTTAACTTTTTTTAATTTTTTTGTTCAATTTTCATAGAATTTGTTACAGCGTCCTTTTTCTTTGGACAGATTTTTTTAAAAAATAACATTTCAAGCTTGATTGCAAAACGGGTAATAGATGGAAATTGGGTGGGTTAAAATTTATGGATTAAAAATGATAGATTAAATTGATAAAAAATTTTTATAAAAATTCTAATATTTTAGATAGCATGAAAGTTGATGAATTTTTTGCAGATATCTCGACAGACGAAAAAGAATTGATTCTCACTAAAAGTCTTGGTTTAATAACCAGTAATGTTCGGTTTTGTTCTCGATGCGCAGGAAAAATGAACCTTGAAAAAGGGAAAACTAGACATGGAATCGATGTTAGACTAAGATGTATCAAAAATTATAGTCGAAAGACAGCATAAATTTTTGAAAATAGCACATTTGAATATGGTCATCTCAAGATGAGAACAGTTTTATGCTATTTTACTGTTATTCTGAGAAAAAGACTAGATGGCGACTGTGACGACATATTTTTCATATTTTCGAGAAGCAATTCTCAAATATTCGCCTTTTGTTTCTGATACTCGTGGTGAGGCGCCTGATGAATAAGAAGTATATGAAACACATCTTTATAGCTTTAAGAATCATCAGGGAAGAGTCATTTGAGGTCAAAAACTCTGGGTAATTGGTATTATTAACATGTGAACCAAATCTGTTAATCTACTGGTCACTAGAAGGCGTACTAAAGTCATTGGTCATGACTTTATAGTAAGAAATGCCTCAGTTGGCTCTACTATTTACACTGATAAATGGGCAGGATATCACGGACTAGAAGCTAAAGGATTCATTCATAAAACAGTAAATCATAAAATTGAGTTCGTCAACAGAAATAATCGATTGTGAAGAAGTCTACAGGAGTATATCCAAAAAAAGTGTACGACTGTCAGCTTTAATTAAAGCTGTTCAAAGTCACCAAAACATATGGAATTTAAAGATAAAAACTGCTAAGGGCGTTTAGTCTTGTTGATTGATTCAATAAAAAACATTTAATTGATTTATTTTACTAATCTATTACTTCTATTATTAATTATTTTTATAAATATTTTTATTTTTACTAATTTTATTTTAAATTTAAATTTTTTTTGATCAATTTAATCTAACATTTTTAATCTATCAATTTTAATTCCCCCCCCCCCAATTTCCCCCTATAACGCCAAACGTTGTTCGAAATATGATCATCCACTTCATGAATTAACTGTACATGTTGATACATTTTGTACGTAATTTTGATAATAGATTACAGGAGGCTGATATTGTATTATAAGCATTTATTGCATCATACTTTGAGGAAAAATTAGATTTTGCAAATCTAAATAATTATTATTTAGACAAAATTTCATTTGTATTTTTAATATTTTTTTTGTATTTTCAATTGAATATTTTAATATAATCAACTCACTTTACGAGTTATCAAACTGAAATTTGTCACTCGGCATACCATACAGGTTTCAGTTTCATCGTCGGGGACCCAGACTGGACTTTTCAAAGAATCTGCTTCTGCAGAGATCAAATTATTACTCAAATAAATACAAAGTATTTCTGCAAAAAACATTAATTGCCAAGTATTAATGATGATTACATAATTTTAATGCTCGTACAGTAAATAATACGACTTTATTGTTTGTTTATTTATGTATTTGCCTAGAATGTAAATAATTTAATATGAGCCGTCCGTGTTTCTAAATATTGTTTAAATGAACATAATATGTTTAAACAATTCTAATTCATTTTAAAAATCGAAAGTTATAGGAATTGGATTTTTTTTACCGGGCAACGCGATTGCCTATATTAGGGATTTCCGTATTATTATTTATTTAAAACTTTTTCTCAAAACATCAGTAAATATTCATTGAGAAACAGACAATTTCCGACATACAATATACCAGAATTATTTTCATTCTGAGTGACTTTGAATCTATTTTAAAAACAATTTTTTCTTTACAGTACATTAAGTGATATCCAATAAAATTCCCAATAGTATACTAGTTTCGAGCTATTGGCTCTCATCAGTACTATGCGAGAGGCGCTCAGATTTCACTGCGCGCCAGGTAATTGTAAAACAGTGTCAAGTTAACACTGTTATACACTTATCCTGATGCACTGGACATCAAATAAGTTTGCAAAGTTTGGCTTTAAGGCAAGAAAAAAGACAATTTTTTTTCTTTTTAATTAAAAGGGGATAATTAATATTTTAATGATTTTTATCTGATAAATTAACAACTGACATTAAAATTTTATTTAAAAAATTAGTTACAGTCAACCCTGCTTAATATGAACAGAGTTTAATATGAACATTTAAGTCAAAAATTATTAGAAATCACATGGTTTGCATGGTAAATTATGTTTTATAATATGAACACTGTTTATTTTGAACAATGAACAAAATATAGTGTAAAATAAATCAATAATTTATACAATTTGTTATTTAAAGATTTCATTCCTAACTGTCTTTGATGAACATGAAAAACACAAATTTAAAATGAAAGAGAAAGGATTTAAGTATCAAAGAGAAAAATAAATTGTTAAAATTATTCGATGAATATAAAGGTTGTTCTCAATCCTCTCTTTTATCAAAATACAATCTTTCATTAGGTTGTTTAAATAAAATCATATGAAATATAGAGACTCCATTTTGAATTCAAAATTGAACACCAAACAAAACCGAAAAATACATTTACGTAGTAGATATCAAATTGATACCATCTTGTATGAATGGTTCCAGATCCAAAGAACAAGAAATATCAGTGTCAGTAATTAAAATTATAAATATAGCGGATGAAATAAAAAAAAATTGTGTTTAAATATTTACTGACCACTTAGTTTTTTCCCACACTTTGAAATCAAACTATTGAAATCAAGATCTAAAAACAATTCAAGTAGTATGTCGAATTTCACATTTGATAATGTCAAAACTACTCCTAGAAGATAGATGTAAATCGATTCTTATACTCGATCAGTTCTTATACTGGAACTGAGAGATTTCTATTTTCGCGTTGTTGGATTTTTATTTTGGAAGCACTGATTTTACTTTTCCAAGCACCCCGTGCATACAGAGACGCTAAATTAGGCTCTGATAGTACGCATCCATCTACTTCTATTATTAAATGAACATCATTTGAATTGATATTATGTTATGTATCTGATTAATACGAGAAGAACTATCACTAATATCTTGTATGTTGACAGCTAAAAAAGACCTAGCAAGTTTTTATAATTTTAAAATCAAATCATTGTTTAAAACTTTATCCAAACACATCTATTGTAGTCTGCATTTTGTTAACTATTTCAGTTTGTGTAGCAACTGACGAAAGAAGCTTTGCAAAAGTCGAAACTAATAAAAACATACCTCTTACCTTCAATGTAAGAGGAAAGGTTTACTAAGCTAGCTTTATTGTATATTGAAAAAGATGTAATTTAATCATTAGATTATGGAAATATTATAAGCAATTTTGTAAGTGTTTAAGCAAGGAAACGGGGCGACCTATTTTGTATTATGACTTCAAATAAAAAAAATTAGTTTATTTTTCAATCATTTAAATGACAGGTTTAATGACAAAGTCAATATTTTCACCACAATATGCACAAACAGGGTTGTCTGAATTTTGTACCCCAGAAACACACGAGATACAAAATTGCACGTGTCTACATGGCAAAATAAGAGCGTTATTTGGTTCAATTTCACAAATATGACAATTTTGTTGATTTATAATTGGTTCATTTAACTGCTGGATCATTAGTTTATTCGTTTGATTTGGATTTCAGCATATTAATGTTTTTTAATTTACGATATTAATTAACATTGCTTGATTTGATACACAATTTTCACGATATAATTTACTTATTACGATAAATTTTTTCACAATTCAAATTTAACTTCTAGAGACGACAAGAAATGAAACATATCAATGTTTTATAATAATTTGTAATATAATTTCCGGAAAAAAATCTGCTCATGTCGGTAAATATTTTTAATACTTTTTTATTTTCACAGTGAACTCTCGTTTAGCCGAAACGATCTGAACTGCTAAAAAACTTCGGATGCCGGGGCTACGGATTATCGAATTTCTGTCCGAAATACATTTAGAAATTAAAAAAATAGACGATCTTTTCAGGATTTGGCAGTTTACAGATAAAAGAGGTGCAGATCAACGGGGGTTCACTGTATTTGGAATGTTTCGTTAATTGGTGTCAGGGTCAACATATCGAGGTCACAAAAATGCATGCTTTGTTTGGGGTACCATTTGAGCTGGAGGCGGTTTTGGGAAAGAACTGATATTTCTCTACGATTTAAGTGGATATTTGATCAATATAAAAATCTCAATATATTAACGTCGGGCAAATCAGAGAATTGTGTTTGAATTTAATGATGCCTGGTGGAGAAAATTGTTCGATGAGAATATTCAGCACAATAATCAAAACACTGAAGTGAACTGTATTGATTTTATCATTAAACCGACAAATCAGATTGCCATGGCTCAGCCATTTTAGTGTATTTTAATTTCAATTGTACAACAAATGAAATTAGCACCGAGTGAATCTCAATTAATAAACAAGATGTTATGGTCAAGAGATCACACTGTGTACAATTCAGTTATAACGCATGTGTGTATAATACAAATGTGTGCGTACTGGTAGTAAATATTGCATGTGTACGTGTGAGTGTGCGCGCCTAAATTGTGCGTAGCCTCTCAATTTCAATCAATACTTGAACACGCATTATACACACAAATGTATGTACTTTCTCCACCGCATTGCAACATACAGTTCCTTATGTGCCGCATCCATTGTTCTCTTTCGTCACTAGTTGCTGCATACACGATGAATGATTTTTTCGGACTTTTAATAATAAATCCGTGTTCTAGAACTATTTAATATTATTATAATAATATCAATAGATTATAAGCTTATTACTGTCATTATTAGGTACTTCTTCAATTTCCATGACAGATAATGGGAAAACATGTTGACTTGTCAACTAGAAATGTTTTTATCTTACAAAAACAATATCGCAATTTATTACTTTTGTTCCTTTCCAAATATATTTGCAATAAACTAATATATCGGAGAAGAGAAAAAATTGCCTCTTTTTCGATTGTTTTCTACAGACTTTAACAAGTGTTCCTTCACCAATCAATGTTCGTTTTTCTTGATAAAGAGGCTGAGGAAAAGGTCAACTAAACTATGTTTCAATTTCTTACTGGATATGAATTCCCAAACAGTGAATCTATTTCCTTGATTCTTTCTTTATTAGCTTCCATCCGATGAGAGTTCAGCGATAAAAAGTATCAAACAGATTTGAACAATTTTCACAGTAATAAATGTTAAATTTATTTCAATCAACCAATCAAAACCCCGTTATGACAACTCATTTAAATAAACAAAATCCGTATTTCGATTTTATCAATAAATTTTAAATTATCAATAATTATTGTTTTTTTTAATTACTTTTTAAAAATTATAATAACTTAATTGATTTCAAATCTTCAAATCAAATTTGTACTAGTTAATATATTTATAATTATCCTTGATTGTTTGAAATTCTTATGAAATTATAATAAATCAAACTTATGACAGAAATTAAGTATTTTAAAAATGATTTGGATGTAACTAGTCACTATTCCGAAAATTATTATATACCAAATGCTTGGCACCAGATAAGTAGAAAATGAAATTTTACTTTGGACTGTATTTCAGATATTGCTGGGCACTGGTGGTTAACAAAAGATTTAATAGGGGTCTAACGGTTAACCAATTCCCATCCAGCGTCTGCATAAGAGTTTAACCGCTAGCTAACCGTCAAAAACGACGTTGGTACTGTGTGCTAGTGGGTGAATATTAGCAAAGGGTGAGCCTCTTTTCAAAAACTGCCAATGCCCTAATATTCGGTTGGTCCATGAACTGTCATAGAAGACTTCGTGCTCTGGCTTTAACGGTTCCGCTCTCAGTTATCTAACTAATTAAATTTTTCTAACAATCGAATCCAAACCAGATACAATTTAAAGACAAAATTTAAAACAACAAAAACAAATATCACAATTTAGTCTGAGTTATATGTGAAGGAGCTTTAACTTTATTTTGCCTCTCGCACTACTTTTTGTCGGGCCTGTTCTTCTGTCGGTTTCTTTTCTGCTTTTTTTCCGGCGGGTGTGAAGTTTCTGGTGTGGTGATCTTCACCCTGATATCTTTTCCCCATCACATTTTGTATGATGATGGCTTCCTGCTCGGTGGACAGCTGACTGCTGCACCGTACGAGTCGAGCTCGGATCTCGTCTTTAAACTTTAATTCCGATATTTCGGGTCCTGCGTTCAGATCCTTCGTTCCGCTTGGTTCAGGGCTTCTTCCTTTTGAGCCAGTTTCAAATGCAGGTTTTATATTTCGGTCCTCAACTTAATAATTTTTTCTGGTCTTAACCAAGTTTTTTCAATGCGCCGGCATCGGCGTACTAAAGCTTCGGGCCCTTTCATTTTGAACCATCGCTTCTTGGTGGTATTTAGCCACATCTTTAGGAAATCTTTCTATTATTTGATTATTTTGTTCCACTAGAATAAATTAATGAATCGTTAAAGCATATATTTATCAATACTTGGTTAATATTAATTTGAAAAATTTATTTTATAAGTTTATATTTGAATTCCTATCACAACAATCCTTTTTAGAATATCTATTGCTTCGTCTGGATGAGGGAGACTGTATTTTATTACATGCTATATTTATGGGAGGGTCTCTACAACGATGCTCGTATACATGACACTTGGCCAATGCGGTAGAAGCATTGTTGGGGACACATTGCATCACATCCTATTCCTAGATGACACCAATCATAATGACGATAAAAATAACAATAATAATAATAATAATAATAATAATAATAATAATAATAATAATAATAATAATAATAATAATAATAATAATAATAATAATAATAATAATAATAATAATAATTATAAAAATAATTTTAAGCATGATAGTGGAGATAATCATGATAATAATAATATATTGGCGACTAATACCCCAATTAATACTCCAATTAATAACTAATATAATAATGATGGTTCTATTAATGCACGAAACAATATCAATAGAATCAATTTTAATTAACTATATAGTATTATAATAGGGAAATTTCACTGTTATAAATTTTAGTTTATATGATATAATTGGCACCAAAACTCGTACGAGTTTCCTAACACTTCGACTTTATGTTAAGGGTTTCCATTAAATTCATTTAAAAACAAAAATCCAAAGAAATAAATCAATAAAACTCTATATTTTAATTCTATTTCCAATATTGACCTAAATAATCCATTCGTTTGCTTGCTACTTATCTCCTTGGCAACATATTATAAAAAATGAAATTTATATAATAAAAGGTAAGTTGTATGTATTTTAGCTCCTATTTTAATATTTCTGTAATTTTAGAACTTTCTGATGAAGCGTCCAGAGCAAATGGAAGTTTATCCACTCAAATAGATGTTCACCTCTCTTGCAACCCCGAACGGGTCTTCCGCTTGGGGTTTCTTTTATTTTTGGAATTTATTCTGTATCCTGGAATTATCTTCAATCGATATACTCAGCCGTAACAATATTTTATTTTCTAAATATAACGAAAATTTTTTCTTGGTGTTTACTTTACTTTAATTTTTGATAATATACTTTATTTTGAACTAAATAAAACTTGTGGATTTTGTCGGTGTGATTTATTTTTGTAAGTTTTAGTTTATAGTTAGGTTAAATAACTATTAGAGTCAAAGTTGAGTTTAGAGCCATTGATAATTTTAGATAATAAATATATTAATAATTGCATGAATGATATCAAATATAAAAGTAAAATCAATATTAATAAGAGTAGTACTATAGTATTCAGTGCCGGCCCTAGACTTTTTGCTGCTACAAGCAAAACTTTTTTTTGGCCGCCCCTAACACGAGTAGAATTAAGTAAAATAACAAAAAACACGAATTTGCTAATTATTCATTTGTAAATATAACACAAAAAAGCAAATTAGTAATAAAAATTTACCTCAAACAATAATCATAATTAATTAGCTTGTTAGGGACGTTATGATTTTCTAATTTTTATTTATAAGTTAGAAGAGTTTATTTCTAATTAATGTCTAATCGTTTTTATTTTTCAATCTATTCTCCGGTTGACTGGAGAAATCGACAGTTGGATTTTTCCCTCTCTCATGAGCGGCATTATTTTCGTAATCGGTGTTATGGTGAAGAGTCTAATGCGTGCTTTATTGCTTTTCTTTTATGACATGAATTTTATAGATTTATATTCTTACAAAACTGATTGCGAACAGAATTATGGGATTTACCAATCGTGATTTCTCGGTTATAGATCCACTGGATGAATTCAGATATAGTTTCTCTCAAATGGTAACAATTTTCAGGTTTATTTTGGTATCTACAATCTCCCTCTCAACTTCCTGTCCAACAGATGGTGATCAATTTTCTATATTGATAGACTCACGAATTCGGATTCCCGTCGTTTTAACGTCTTGTCAGTGGCTCATTCACAACCCATCGGTACTGGAGTTCCTGTCAACCCAAGACTGCATTCGTTATCATGACCTATTGGATTCCCGTGAAATATCAAAGATTGCCATGGATTCGATAATTCTCATGATATTTTGTCTTCAACCTTTGCTGCACTCATTCGTGAATTTGGGTTGTATCTCCTCATTCATCAACAAATCCTCAATGACACATTCATCATTTGCATTTGACTCCATGCCTTCTCTGAAGGTGGCTCTTTGTACGATTTTGTCTTAATTGCTCGACTCTTTCTGGTGATTTATCTTTTAAATATTCAATGTATTTATGCCTTATATTTTATTTAATTGAAAAACCTTTTTTGTTGTCTAATGCTTACCGAATTGGTCCAATTTGCTTTATTACTGATATTATATTATGACTATCAAGTTTATTTACAGGTCTTTTAAAATGAATTTAACTTTTATTGGGTTGTGGGTAATGATTTTAACGCTTTGCATTAGAATGATCGACTATAGTCGGGAAAAAACCTCTTCGAGGGTCTTACAATTTATCATTTTGGGTTGCTGTGGCGTATTCCTTTCGAGTTTTTATTGGTGGTACAAAGATTATTTGTGGCACTAATCAAGTTCGATTATCTAGATTGGCGTCATAAAATTATTTTAAGTTGGGCTATATCGCTGGGTATTTAACAATTTATTCCGGATTTTGTCACTTCTATTACTGTTTCGTAATTTATTCAAATTTTATTATTCATTTCCACTTCGTTACACAAAATTTAGCTACATTGCACTTTATATATTTATTCAAGTTTTTTTTACATTTATCGGTGTTTAGTAATCTATATAACCTTTAGTCACTATTCGTTATTTAGAATTTCATTTTTGTTACATATTTTCAGTTATAATACTTTACTCTTAGTTAATTTTTGTCACTTTTCGTCATTTTAAGTTAACCCTTTACGTTTAGTTAGTTATTGGTCACGTATAGTTTCATCTAGTTACGTTTATTTTAATCGCGATTAATTACATCTAATTATATTACTTTTACTCATATTTATTTACTTTCAGTTCCATTTAGTTATTTTTAGTTACCGTTATCCACCTTAATTACATCTAGTTTACATTTAATCACCTTTAGTTACATTTAGCCATTTTCGAGTTGTATTTATTTACATTTACTTATATCTAGTTATGCTTATCTCAATTATGTTTAATTATATCTAATTACCTTTAGTTACTTTACTTATATTTTAGTTACTGTGCACTACACTTAGTTGCTTTTCGCCGGCATTAATATAATTAGTTGCTTTTCGTCAGATTTAATATATTTAGTTACTTTTATCAGATTTAATATATTTAGTTACTTTTCGTCACATCGATTTCGAGTTTCCACCTCCGAACCCCTCAATTTGATCGTAAGGAACTTGTGTTCATATTGAATTTTACGAGTGTCCACTGGACTACTCGGTGTAATCAGTTTAGCCGATTTGTACATTTGATTTTTGGTCGATTTTTCGGGAGATGGGTGAAAGAGAGCCAGCCAAAAGACTAGTTCTCGATCTTCCCACCGCCCTTATAAACGAATATAATTTTACGTTCGAGGCCGTCGTTCGACACTTAATACTCTTTCATTGAAAACATATTTTCAGATCGATACATTGTTATTCGTATATTATCCTCGGCATTCATTCACACACACGAAAAAAGATTTCCCACACATACGATCAAGCAGAGCTTACATAGTAGGTGCTTGATTATGTATTGTGGAAATTATTGCTGATAGTTGCTCCTTGAATTAACAGTAAGTTTTTTACAGAAAAGTGGCTTGCTCACTAAGTGAATGCATTAAAATTCTGTGAAAATGGATTGGTATTTATACCTATTCTATGACCCTAACCTTGCGTGTTAATTTTTATGCGATAAAACAAAATTTGACCTCGATATTACTTGTCTAATCTAATTCTAATTTTTATTATTTTCTCTATTTTATTTGACAATTTGTTCATAAACTTTTTACTCTAATTCTTTCTGACTAGAATTATTTTATTTTTATTCAATTTATTCATTAACTCTTTTCTTTTACGTAAATTGTCAGTTTTTCGGTCAAATCTTTTGTTATTTTTATGTTGTTTCGTGTGGATCTTGATGCATTTGTTATTATTTTATTTTACTTTTGTGTTTTTCTATTTTATATTTTTAATTATGTATTTCTCGCATTTTGAGGTGGTTATTTGATGTTTATGGGTCCGATTTTAAATCTACATGTTGTGTTTGCATGCTGTTTCCAATCCATTCAAACAAAACTTAGTACTAGTCCAACATTAACATAATAAATGAAAATCTAAATAAGACTCGAATAATTCTATTATCGATTATCGAAAATTTGACGTCTTCTCTCATTCAGATTTGGAATCATTATTGTTTGCTGGAAGTGTATTCACTTAGGTATTTATACTACAAGTCGTGGCTTCAATCGGCTTTTAAAGTAAAGGTTTGTAACTTTCGAATTCAAAATAATTTTTGTATTTTATTGACCGTGATGTATATGAAGTAGTGGTTTCATTCACTTTAATGTCTATTTTGAATTTATCTTCGATTTACTTTCGTTTGCATCGTTTGTCGAAACTAAATCCTCTATATTTTTCGAATTGATATTTTGTATCCTTTATATTTATACCTTTCCCAGGGCCACAAAGCGCTCTTTCGAGGGTTGTGCCATGGGAGTTAGGAAGGGAGAATACAGGACGGTTCCAGCAACGCCTTCACCGCGAGTTCTCCGTTGACCACCGGTTTAATCCATGGTAAAAAGAATTATTTTTACTTCCTTGTGTGTTTGTTTGCTATAAATGAATAAAAGTCTGTGAATGGATTTTATTTCCCGCGGTGGAGATCCGATCGAAAAAATGAATTCCCTATTAAGTTAATAATGTAAAATAGAAAAATAAAAGAGTTTTATGAAAATATCTTTAATTTTAACAGTTACATAACAGTTACATAATAATAATAATAATAATAATAATAATAATAATAATAATAATAATAATAATAATAATAATTATAATAATAATAATAATAATAATAATAATAATAATAATAATAATAATAATAATAATAATAATAATAATAATAATAATAATAATAATAATAATAATAATAATAATAATAATAATAATAATAATAATAATAATAATGTTAGTAATATAATAATAACAATGATAATGGTAGTAATAAGAAAAATAATAATAGTAATGGCAGTAACAACTATTACGAATAATACATATAATAGTAACGATGATAATACTAGTAACAATAATAGGGAGCATACTAGTTATAATAGGGATAAGGGTAATAGAGAAACTGTGAGGATATTTAACATAACGAAGGGTGCACAGGCTATAGTAAAATCAATAATACGAACAACGACAATGAGGACTATGGGAATGAACAAAATGATAAAACAGTATTGATCAACATTTGAATAATGTAACCTTAACATCGAAATCGAGCACAGGCCTTCTATCGGCAGCTCGTTCGACCCATGGATCGTTTGGCCAATTATAGCACTAGTAATAGCGCTCACTTTTTACGGACAATCCACCCACTCGAACACAGTTCCAACGTTGGCTAGAAACGGGTGCCGAGTGGTAAGCGAAAAATATTTGTATGGGGATGTCTGGGTAACAACTGTGGGGTTATAGGTGGTTGTTGTGACCTTGAGCCCAATCATATAACTCAACCTGACTGCGACTGGTTACCAGTTGCTAGGAAACGCTGGTACTGTAACCAATGGTTCTGAGACCGTCAAAGGTGAGCTTTGTTTCCAAAACTGCTTAGACCCGGTCTACAGCTAGTTCAGTGAGCTACCGATGGAAGGCCTATGCACGAATTATCTTCTTTAGGTCCCTTACTCACTTTACTTCAAATCGTACTATCATGACCCTCAGAGAGACTTATTTCCAATGTCAATATATTTATCTTGAAAACAAATAAATGAAGGAAGATTTTTATTCATCAATTCGTTATATTATCGAAAGACAGTTCTCGTCTCAATGCAATTTTTGTTGCTTCTGCCGTTTCCTTTCTGCCCTTCCTGGTCTTGTGCGGGACTTTGGTTTAAATGGTTGTTCCACAGGACTCATCGCATTCTTGTAGGTTACTTGGGTTGGGGCGAACACCAGATGATAGATGATAGCCTGTCCCTCCTGACTGGCCGCTACAGCTACTTCCAGCCCTCAAATCTGGACCTTCTGAGCTTGGTTCAGGGCTCTCTCCTCCTGCCAGCCCTTCTGCGCCGCGTCGATCTTTTGATAAAGCCGCTTCACTCTAGCCGGCTCGGACCAAAAGTCTCTAATCCACTGCAACTCGCGGCTTAATTGAAGACATTGTTGATACAGATTCGTATTTTCTTTGCGGAGGTCCTTCAACTCTTTGCTGATCTTCTGCATGGCATCCATTTTCAACTTTCCTTAATGAAAATAGGTATAAGGTAAATCATAAAGTTAGTTTCAGCGATTTAGTAGGGAATCATAGTCTCAACTTTATTATGGCTTTATTATGAATTTTATGTGAGTTCAAGCCCAAAAATGTCTAAATTAATTCACAAAATCGTCTACTTGATTTCAATTAGTACAATGTTTATTTAACTGCCACAGATCCTCTCTAGGGTACCAATGGAGAAAAGAAAAGTAATTATGGTGATTTAAATATCATAACTATGAAAATTGTAAAGGTGAACGATTAAAACGATTTTACCATCGAAAATATTCGAATGATTTAAATGCCATAAAAATCTAAATATTATAATTATAAAAATATGGATATAAATATTTAAAATGATTTAAATGCCATAAAAATCTAAATATTATAATTATAAAAATATGGATATAAATATTTAAAATGATTAAAATGTCATAATGTAAAGATAAAAATTTTAAAAATATTTCAATAATTCGAATAATTTAAATCTCATCCAAATGAAATGTGAAGGTCGCGGCGAATAACTTTAGAGGGTTCAAAATAAAACATATAAAACCTTTACTAATTGCACCAAAAATGTCAGGTAATCTACGTGGGAAGATCTATATAAATCTGACTAACCGCGTTTACCGGCCATGGAAAACTCTCTGGGTACTACTCAATTGTTGCTTTCCATATTTTCCCGTTCGTTTAGGCGAGGATCTCGCGATTGAAACTAGGGGGATTTGCCATTGGAGCCAGTAGGGTAGGTTGTGCATGGATTTAGTTACTTCTTATAGAGTTAAAATTCGCTACTGAGCATTTATTGAAAGGGTTGAACATAATAATAACTTTATATTTCGTTATTACAACTCAAAAGGTGGCCAAAGTAGTCATACCTGTAGAATGGTGTTCGGTTTGGACATTCCTTTGGTCACGCATCGAAGAGGTCCTGGTTTGATAATCTTGCATCTTGGAGACCCTTTGGTTAGGAACTCCGGTTGGCGACATTTCATGAGCTCCCTCAGCATCAGTTCCACGCATGGACGTTGTTGACATCGAAAACTTAGACATTTTAATTCTAAATCAATATGAGTCGGATTTTCTATTTATACCACGCCACTATGTGTGTTGCCCCGTGGCCACATAACGATTTAGGTGGATAATGGCGATTGGTGGTTTTCTTGCATCGATCGGTAAATTCTCTATCCCTGACAATTTCTCAGTTTTCTTCTATCCACCTGTTTAGATATTTCTCTCCTTTCGGTGTGTCCGGCTCAATTACTTAGAGTTCCTTGCCATAAATACGAACGTCGTGGAGAGGAATTCCAATTACTACTGCTCCGGTTCCATTTTTAATGTGTCGATTACCGAGATTTGACTCAAAAGATCTACTGTTGTATTAACTAATTTATTTAGATGACTATTCCCCTTTTTATCGGGAATTTCTCAGGCAGCCGGCTTCTTCCTCAGCTATCCTGTTGGATTTTTTGATTACCATTCGTCGCACTCTATCGGCTGGGATGGTTTCCTCAGCACCGCGGATGTATGAGTCAAATATTCTTATTTTCCCAAGTTTTCCTTATGTTGGGCCAGAACACAAATGGCCTTGTAAATGTTTAAATGAATCGGTAACACACATGCAAATATAACAAGCATATTTAAACTCAAACCTATTAAAACACCAATTAACCCTACCAAAATGTGAGAAAGAGAACAATTAAATACAAAATTATAAACACAAAAATAAATTAAAATAATAACAAAGTGCAACAAGATCCGCAAGAAATAAACATAAACATAACACGAAAACCCAACAATTTGGCCGAAATTTGACAATTTATCAAAAAATACGAAATTTCATGAAAATGAAATAAAAATCAAATAATTTGAATTAGAAATAATTCAATTAAAAAATTTAAAAAGAAAAATTGTCAAATAAAATTTAAAAATAATAAAATTAAAGATTTGAATATACCAGAAAACCCCAAGGTCAAATGTTGTTTTACTAAATCAAAACGAACACGCAAGGTTAGGGTCGTACAATAGGTATATATACCGATTCATTTTTACACAATTTTAATCGGTTTTAACCAGTTTTAACCAGTGATCGTTTTACGAATCGTTTTTTAACTTGAAACCAGTACAGAATTACGATGTAAGTGGGAGTATTGTTCGGAACTCTCTCCACGTCGCATCCTCGCAACCTCGATTGAGCTCTGCTTGGATGTCGGCGTGGGGAGAGCGGTATGTTATGATATTTATGATGAATGTAATTATCGGGTAATATTTATTTCAATAAATTATTTAAATGGAATCAAAATTTGGTTTTGTTTTGTTGAAATTTTTCCGGCCCACAGCCAAAACATACCACAAGATAATAAAATCAAACACACGATTCGTAATCGTGTAAGTGCGTGTATTATCGCCAATGATTCGTGCCCGTGAAGGTTCCGGCGTGAGAACGCAGCAACTGGAACGTCAATATTATTCCGTATAGGGGAAAAGGTGGAAGGGGAAATAGTCTTTTGGCTGTTCCCTCGTCTCCCAATTCTCATAAACTCGACCTAAATTATATTCACATACGGCTCAAAATCATCACACGAGTAGTCCAGTGGGCACTCATTAATTATAATATGAACACAAGGCGCCTAAGATCAATTCAAAGGGAAGGTCACGGGGAACTAATAAAATGAAATCATTGCTATAAACTTCTAATATCACGTTGAGAGTCAAAATAAATTTTCTTGAGTAAAAATGAATTAATGTAGTTGTTATAGATTTCTAATGTTACATTGAGAGCCAATAAAATTACTCGAGTAAAAATAAATTTAATGTAGTTACTATATCCTTTTAATATCATGTTGAGAGTCAATAATATTACTTAATTAAATCAATGCGGTTATTATAACCTTTTAATATAATTTTGAGAGTCGAGAAAATTACTTGAGCAAAAATAAAATAAGGTAGTTGTCATAAACTGCTAGTATAATGTCTAAAGTCAATATAATCACCTAAAACGAAGAGTAAAATAATGTAGTTTCTTAAGTCAAATACGGTAGTTGTTGTAACTTCTAATTTTATATCCTAGACGAAAATGAAATCCATTAATAGGAAAGAAAAAGTTAGCGCAAAATCCTCAAAAGGGTATAAATTCCGAATTAAAAATGGGAAATTGATGAAATAAAAATTCGACTTGTAATCAATCATAAACAAAAAAAACGAAATCCCCCAATAAAATAAATCATTATTAAAGTGCAATAAATCCAAATTAATTTATCATAAATATAAAAAGTAACTATCACATAAGGAAAGTGTAATTAAAATAATAACAAGAGTCGCCATACAAACATATTACACCAAAAATCAAATTAATAATAATCATCATAAACAAACAGTCCACAGGCGAAAAATAATGAAATCAAATTAGACCCGATAACTTTAAATTATATTGTAAAAGCATAATCCGGGTAGATTTGGAAAGGAGGCAATAGTTGAACTAGCGCTTTATGGGGATATACTCCATCTAGGTTAAACGTTCGATTTCCTAATCGATAAAAATCAATTTTAATAATCTTAGAAGGTTACCTTAAAATCCAAGGGAGTAATGAAACCTTGACCACACATAGACCAAATACGAGAGACAAACATTTCCATTTCGACTGGGTTTGGCAATTACGAGTAAAATAAAAGAACTCACGCCATCCATATCCATCAGAAATCATCTATAACCAACTGTTCTGACTATCCAACTAACATCACCGAGTGATTAACCACACGTAATTTTAATTGGGTTCATTAGCTTTAAACGTAAATTTAAAACATCCAAGTGTCAGCACACAAGTTTTTCTATGGAATAATAGGAGCATGGACTGATGTTTCAGTAGACTCGTTAAGCCTATCAATAGATAACGACCGAAATTATCCTGTTTTGGAGTTCCCCTTAATTGCGAGAAATCAAACTTAACTTTGCATAGTCATCCACTCACGCGAAATACTGCTAAATCTTGTCTTGCCAAAAATCAGCCTAACTCAGTAAATCGAAGAACACGACCATACTCATACAATTTCGATCGTGTTGCCCCGAAAAGGTATGTCCATGCGACAATAACTTACTGAAAAGTTAACAAAAAATTTAATTAGAAAGGAACAAAACCGTTACCTCCCAGAAATGTGAGATACATCTATACGAAATGGATTATATCAAAGCATTAACATATCGGAGAAAAATTCAATTAGCCGACTAACGCTAGTGTGTGCACACGGAGTCACAGCCATCCTAACATGCACACCGAGAATAGTGTAGATCTTGACATTTCTGTTTATAATCGATAAATCATTCCATGCCCAAATAACCAGAGCTTCACCGGTACGACAGTAATAAGAGTGAATGAGGCAACACCCACATACCTACACACGCACGGCCAACAAATTCACCCTATGTAACGTTAGACAAATTTTCCTACTCCGGAACATACCAACTAGTATAAGATTCACCGACTGATCAAGATTAACAGTTAAACTTTAAAAAATTTACAAATGCATCACCAACAGAGCCAAAAAAATGAGAATATGATGGCCAGGATCCCCGACGGGAGCGGGCGGATAGTAGATAGAGATATTAAGAATTACCGCGCCCATTTATCGCTTCTTTTTCTTTTCACTATTCGGGAAACCAGGTAAACCGTTTTTGGAACTTAATTGAACGTCTAGACATTTCCATACTTTTATATTCTCCGAGGTACATAACCCGGATCCCACACCGAGTACTGAGGGAATGGTTTTTTAGTTTTCCCAGCAGGAGTTTGGTACAATAACCCGGATCCTACACCGAGTACCGAATATCCGAATGGCGGTGAGGTAAGCGTAACCGGACAAATGCGCTACCAAAAGACGACCATGGTTTTGAGCGTCAGTGTGAGGCCTCAAACTTGTTCACCAAACAAGCCACCCAAAAGACACTGACGAAAAACTCAACTCCGATGTAATAGTAAGGCCACAAAGTGCCAGATAAAATGATATCCAATAGTAAGGCCATAGAGTGCCAGATGAAATGATATTTGATAGTAAGGCCATAGAGTGTCAGATAAAAAGATATTTGATAGTAAGGCCATAGAGAGCCAGATGAGACATGAGTATGAATAGATATTAAAGGCCACAGAGTGCCAGTCGAAATATGATGCCGAAGGGCGGAGAGCCAACGGAAACATTAGAGGGTATAGAGCGCCAGCGACTGAGGATTAAGTAAATGATTTTAAATCAGAAAGACGTATGAAAAATAATTAACAGATTGAATGAGATTATGAGTATGATGATTTTATTTTATTGTTATGATATAGATAATTGATACGACCATATAGATGATTGATACGAGGTCAATAGATAATTATTACGAGGTATAGATAATCCAAAATAGACTTAAAATGATGGGGGGTGAGTCGGATGGAAAAGGACCACCACGGAAAATGCGAACAAGGGACAATAACGTATATAGTATTGTAAACGGAGGAGAAATTGGTATAGAGAATAAATATTGGAGTGTCATTTATTTTTAGATCAAACGTCAAAATAGTTACAGAGCAATAGCAAACAATCCAAACCAATTTCAGAGCAATCAAAGCAGAAAAGATTTCAGATCAAACGTCAACCACAGCAGCAACAGGTACAGATAGCGGATTAACCGAATTCGAATTCAATAGCAGCAAAGAAAGCGAACTAAATAATATAGAAAACCCTTTGGGAACAATAGAATCAGAAAACGAGGAAGAAAGATTAAAGGATCTAGACAACAATTCAAACATGACAACCCCTGAAAGCTTAAATCCAACACCAAATTCAGACCCAGTACCAATTAGTAATAACGCAACAGAATTCAGAGAAAAGTTTAGAGGAGAACCTTTCAATGGTAATCTCAATAAATTGGATACATTCATAAAGGAATTCGAAGTGTACAAAACCATTTGTGATTGTTCAGATCAAAAAGTAAAAGAGCGACTACCCCTATACTTGAAATGGAGCGCACAAGATGTATTCGTGGAAGAAGCAAGAGACCCAACGAAATTAACAACATGGGCAGAGATTAAAGACTTCTTAGTGAAAATATTTGGAATAGAGAAAAAGGGAAATAGGAAGATATTAGATTTCCTACATCGGAAACAAAGACAAGATGAATCAAATGCAGTATATGCCTGCGAGTTAAAGAAGTTATGTAAAGAAGCCTTCGGAGATAAAGATATGCCCGAAGATAAAATGGTGGATGTCTTCATAAAGGGAATCAAAAGAGAAGACATACGAGCCAACCTTGGATGCTTGGCACCAGAAACATTAGATAATGCGGTAGCCATCGCAAACCGATGTGAAGCCCATCTGGGATTGGGATACCAAGTAGCAGCAATGGCCACAGAACCAACAACTCCAACAGTCAATACCAACAATCAAAGCAACAATACAAATCCGACCATGAATCAATTCATCCCAAGAGCTCAACAGATGTTTAAGCCACCACCAACAAGGAATCCTGAGGATAGAGGTAATAACCAAGTAAGTTATAATAATAATTTCAGGAACAACCCAAACGCAAACGAGATATGTACTACATGCCAACGAATGGGATACCGAACAGAAGACTGTTTTCGGAATCATAACTGCCAAAAATGTGGTAAAAGAGGACACACTGAGAGAATATGTAGACAACCAGACAGCAGAGCCTGTTATAATTGTAATCGGAGGGGGCACATCGCAAAAAACTGCAGTATGAGGAGAGGGCCAAATCAGCAAAGAACGAATAACCCTACAGGAAACCCACAAATCAACGTGATGCAAGAAATAGACATGCTACGAGAGACATTACAACGAATGCCCTCAGAACTAAAAGAAATGATGCAACAAATCCCCGTCAATATACAACAACAACGAATTAATGTAATGAGAAGTAATGAAGAGATTCAGGAGCTACGAACGAGCGAATATCAAGAGCAACAACAAGCCGAATGGCGAAGATTGCAAACAGAAGAAGCTCAAGAGATCCAGCAAAGATGGGAAAATCGAAAACAAACCACGAAAAGAATTAATATGATGAGAATAGAAACCCCAGAGGAAATCTACACTGCGGAGCAGTGTGTTGAGAACGAAGGGGGAGGAGATATGATAGTTAATGAGAAAACAATCGAATTAAATACGATGGAAAAAATAGAAGCAATCAAAGAATTTGCAGAAGAGGAAAAACAACGACGTCGACAAATAAAGGAAACAATAACTGAGAAATTAGATGAACCGGAAACCCAAGAAATAAAACAAGTAGAAATGATGATAACGGAAGACCAAAGCGAAGAAACATTAAAATATGAGATGGAAGTACTTGCGAGAGAAACATTAGTGCAAAAACTAGATAACGTACTCGAAAGAATGGAGCAAAAAGAAGCTCTAGAACAAGAGAAAGATCAGTTAAGAGAAAAAGAAGAAACTCTAAAGCAAGAAAAGGAGTAACTAAAAAAAAGGCACTAATACAGAAACTAGACGAAGGAATAAAGAGATTCGAACAAGAACAAGCATTGGATCAAAACATAGAGTCATTGGCAAAGAAAGCCATATCACGAAAAATGGAGGAAGAACAAGAGCCAAGATTAGAACTACAAAGAGATGAACAAGAAGCATCAACGTCAAAAAGAAAAGAAAAGAAGATATCAGAACGAATAATAACGAAAAATCGAATCCAGAGGATACTACTACAAAAAATAGAAACAAGAATCAGAAGAGAAAAACCCACGTGGAGTGAAGAGCAAATCGAGAACAGAATAAAAGAAATATGGTTTCAAACAAAAGGACCAACAAAGACAATGGAAGAAGAAGAACGACCGCATATCAATATGCTAATACGAATATCAGACGACCAAACAGACGAAGACAAAAGCGAGATAAGCAGTCTGGGTGGAGAGATATTCCAATCATGTGAAGAGAATAAACCAAATAAAGACGAACCAAAATCAGAAATAGAAGAAATGGAAACGAATGTACCAAGGGAAGATGAAACAGAAATATTAAAAGAAATCAACGAGATAGTAGAAGAGGTGGATCGAAACCAGATGTTTATAAACCTCAAGGACATAACAACATATAGCAGAATAATGAAGTTAATTGCGAAAGGATACCAACAAGATAATGGTACGTTTACAGCATCATGGAAAGATGTAATAAAAAAGTATCAAGAGAACTTGAAGGAATATGACAGAGCGGAATATCAAGTAATTATCGATCTCCCAGAGATACCGAGACAGATAATAGCAACAAGAGGTGAAAGTACAAATGAATTATACGAATGGGTAATAGGAAAATTAGGACCCAGCTATAAAAATAAACCTCTATATCACCAGGGAAGAAAAATAAAGCGAAACATACATCTCGCAGATGCCCTAATATGGCCAAATGGAATAAACGTAATAACATTAAACAAGAGTGAAACCGAAGAAACGGCAACGGAAATATCTCAGAAAATTCAAATGTTATACACCAGAGAAATAAAGAGAAATAAGCCCGGACATTGGGAAGAGCGACATAGCGAGAAATTAGGAGCAGAACCAAGATCCGTGATCTGTCAGAAACCAAAATCCACAGAAAATGTAGCAGGAGGAATACCACAGTTCCTATTGAAAAAATGCGTGATAGGAGAAACATCCCAATTCGTGAATGATGACACAATATATATTACGATCGAGGTGGAAACGGAACAAAAAATGAAACTACGAATTCAACAAGAACAAGCAAGGCCGCGAATCAATGTACTCGAAAAACGAATTCCCGGAACAAGATATTTACCCACAGATATGGATGACTCAGTGGAGGAAGAATTGACCAGATTAACAGAAACGCAAAAATGCAGAGTTAGCAGCGATATTGAGAACCGGCGCAAAGAACCAAAGACGAACAGTAACAGATCTGGCAAAGTGGATAATTGACTCATGCAACAGAATAGAAAACCTACGAAATACAGTAAAGGAGATAGAAGAATACCGAAGAGTCTATGTTTGGTACCTAGAACAATTCAGAGAGATCATCAGAAAATGGAAGCATGCGGAATGGGCAGCCGAAACAATAGAAAAGTACAGCCTAAAAATTATAACGCCAGATTTCGAACCAATAGAAAGGGATTCCTATATCACCGCCAAAGTAAGTGAGGTAAAAAAGAGAATACCATATAAATTGCCATTTCACTTACAACACGAAGGACGATCGCTAGATGATGATCTCGAAATTGGAGTTACACCATTGCAATTGGGAGTAATAAATATATTAACAGTGACGAAGATCGCAGGTAGAGAGCTCAACAAAAGAGAAATCAAAACAAAAACCCCAATAGGACGACAAGAAAGTCTAAATACGCCAGAAATCCCACCTGCAGCAGATGAAGTAATCCTCATCACAACAGGAGATGAAGAGATACTGAATGATCTCAATGACATCGTGAATGAAGAAACAACCAGAAAAATTCCGGAATCAAGAGATTTATTCATCACAGATAACGAGAATGACATGACAACAGACGAATTAGACGAGTTAGTATGTGCACAAAGGCAACCAGTCGAAATAATAGAACCAGACACCGAAGAAGAAAAAAGAAAGAGGGAAAGAAGACGTCGAAATTCAACGGGAGACGAATGGGACAACTGGATAAAAGAGCGAGGAGCTACAACATCCAGAGATACGACAGACGAGCAACCCAAACGAAAAGAAAGAGGCATAGAAATGGAAAAGAAACCAAGAGGACGACCGAAAACAGACAAACCAGCACCAGAACGGAAAACAAAAGAGCAAATGCAGATGGACCAATTGACAACAAAATTAAACAAGCTCAGCCAAGTAACAAAACAGTTACAAGGAAAACTGAAAGGGCAAGAACAAGGGGCAAAGTGGATCAATAGACTAATAGCTGATATGCTCGGACTAGCAAATCCAGAAATAAAAAGAAATTTGAAACTCAATAATATTGGAGCAGAAGAGAAACAGCTTTGGGCAGCAATAAAACCAATAATAAACAAATCATGGATAACAAAGTGCGAACTACAACCAAAGACCCAGAAGAATTGCTATTGATAATAAATCACTTAACAAAACGATCAGATGACCCAAACAGATATTTAGTAGGAATGGCCTACCTGATGTACAATACGATAGCGGTATACAGAAAACGATCCCCAAGATACAAGCCAAATGGATATGAATTCGCAATAACAGACATCATCAGAAAAATGATCGAACCATTCATCTTAACTCAAGGCGGATGGCAAGCTTTTATAAATTTGGTAAGTGGAGACGATCAGACGGAGATGATGCAAACGAAATTGAAAGAATTACTGACGGAATTCGAAACGATAATCAATGCAAGCGATCCAAGAACAGCCGGAAAAGGAATGAATGCAATCATCACTACAATACTCATATGGATGATGTGCATAAAAGGAGTAGAACCATTCGTTGTATATGACTGCGAACAAATAAAGATTGGCGATAAATATTCACTGAAAGAAACGGAAGAGTGCAAAGCTGCAAACCCCGGAAGATTGCAGACAACAGCCACAGCAGTATCATATAATGTATATCAAGAAGTAGACTTCATAAAAACGGAAATCAAAGAATGTACAGTGACAAGAAAAATCGTAGCATTCCACTGCGGACATGATTCACATTCAACAATCATAGAAGCTGGAACATAAACAACTGTAGTCACAGTAACGCGTAACGAATGTGAAGAAGGATTTACGACAGGACGTATCCAAATAGCCGGACGAATTCAAGTAGCAGCAGAAGAGGGAAAAATAAAAACCACCAGAGTATACGCCGCAGGTAGAATAACGGCTGGAGATGGAACATGCGAAGGTGGAGAATACACTTTACTAAATCAATTAGTCAAAGGCGTATTAGTAATAGAAAGTTATCAAGTAAAGTTGGAAAAGTATCAAGGATATTTTGATCCAGACACGCAAGCAATGAAGAAATATCCTCAATGTCTGGCAACAGATAGATCATGCAATACGGGAATGTCAACGATTGTATACCACGCCGATACCAGAACTTGTTGACTCATCTTACTAAAAAGTGCAATATTCGATGAAGTACAAGGACAAGTGCACAGCGAAACAGAAACCAATGCGCAGAAAAGTGCAATGGACGAACTACGGAGAACTGGAAAGATCGGAAAACCAACAATTACCACCAATATCGGATCGAAAGTCACGCCAACAGTTGTAATATCAACCGATACTACAATAGGGATGAGATTTATAAAAGGACGAATAGTGAGTAAGTGCGACGAAATGGTAATTGGCACAAATTACAAAGGAATATTTCCGCAAGCTCCTCTCCCGTGAACCTCAAGTTGATCCTAGGGATTGTTTATGTTGATGTTAGAGTTTAAGAGAGTCCACTGGACTACTCGGTGTTAATATTTTAGCCGTTGAGTAATGATATTTTAGGTCGATTTTTCGGGAGTCGGTAGAAAGGTATTCAACCAAAAGATTGCCTCCCGATCTTCCTTCTGCCCCTATGATAATGAATGAATTGACATTCGAGTCCGTCGTTACCCACATTGAAATCTTTCATGAGCACTAGCTATTGGCGGACTAACACCGCACTTACACTGCTCGATCTTTATCTAAGATTTTACTAACTTGTTGGTGTGTGGCTGTGGGCCGGAAAAATTTCGAAATAGTAAGTTAATAAGTTCGTTTAATATATATATATTTATCCGACATTACTTTTGTTACCATTCATCATTGACCCTCAGTTCATACACATCAGCAAGTCATTCTTGCTACTTTCAATAAATTCATAACTTTGAGTAACGTTCGAGTGATTCGAGTGTTCGTAAAGTAGTCGTCGTATTACAACTGGTTAAAACTAGTTAGTCCGTTGAACTGCTTTAAGAATAGTTAAAATTCTGTGAAAATGAATCGGTATATATACCTATTTTGTGACCCTAACCTTGCGTGTTAAATTTGATGTAGTAAAACAAAATTTGACCTTGGGAATTTCTTTGTATTGGTGGGCTTCTGGGTGTTGATATTTTGAAACTATATGGTTGTTACCCAGACAACCCCATAGAAATATTCTTTCGCTTACCACTCGGCACCCGTTGCTAAGCAACGTTGGAACTGTGTTCGAGTGGGTGGATCGTCTGCAAAAAGTGAGCGCTATCACTAATGCTATAATTGACCGAACGAACCATGGGTTCAACGAGCTGCCGGGAGAAGGCCTGTGCTCGATTTAAATTTTATTAGGTCCTTTGCAAAGTATTTTTACGTTGTTGTGGTTGCCACAGATTCCCACTTCGGATCTGTCAATTGAGTTGGGTCGGATGACAATACGAAATTAAACAAATCATTTATTTAATAACACAGTATGTTCACAAATTAAATCACATTCGCAACTTTGAGCCGCCGACGTTTTGCGCGCTCCGCTTTTCCTGGCCGATGTTTACTGGGTCTTTCCTTGGATGTTGCTGGAGGCATCTGGTCACGGTAAGCTAGCTGTGCCGGGGCGAAGACCAACATAATAAAATAGATCCCTATAATTGAAAAAGATTCTCGTTGGAAGATTTTTAGCTTTTGTCGGTAGCCAGTTTTCGTAACCCAACCAAATTCCAATTCTATAAATAAGAAAACTGGATAGAGGAAAAACGTGATATTTTATGAAATATCACGACAACTAAAGAATCGATGCACAACTGCTGACAACAGGTGAGAGATAACTACCCGTCATAAAGGGAGTGTGTGCAGGTCATGAATGTCCACACTAGTAGGCACACACTCCGGTATAAAATTCGCCATCGATAAGAAATATTTCATTTTAACTTGCTATCAATATGTCTGGCAAAGCTGATCAATCTTCAAGGAACCGCCACGGGCGCTCGGAATTCAACGCCTCGAGTACCGACGAACCCTCCCATGCAAGTAAATATTAGTACTTTTATCATTCGACTTAAATGTATCTTCCGAGCCTTAGACACATGATCCAATTCACGAACCTATCCTGGCACGGACTCTAACCGAATCAGGACCCGAAGATAATCTTTGTTAAAAATTAATAAATTAGTTAATTACTCAGACAATTTGTTTTTTTATGCCTATTTCCCCATCGCGTAATTAATAAACATGAAACGGAAACCAGTTGTAAGCTTGCCAGCCGATCAATGTTTAAGCCACCGACCGCGATGTAAATGAGTATGAACCTTTGAAATTTGTTGGTAGTGGTCAGAGTCCTTCCTTGTAGGTCATCGGTGATTCTAAGTATATTTTGATCTGAACTCAAGATCCGCAATTTTATGATTCCCAATGGAAGCGAGCAAAAGTAACCTATTATCGTAACAAAGTACCATCACTAATCTATCAGCATGAGTAATAGTTACGTATTGATCACTAAATAATATATAAGTATATTATTTTTTCCTTAGATTTTGAGTCAAATTGTCTACATTTTAGAAAATTATTTCAAACCTAAATAGACACTAATTACTAGTAATGTAAAAGTAGATTTAAATTTTGTTAAACGAAAAATTTGGAGTAAAATTATCAACGTGAAAGGAAAAATTTCAGAACCTCGTTCAAATTTCAATTATGCATTGGTTACTTACAATTACAAATAGGTCGACTTCAAAGAGAGCATGCATTTAATTGCGAGTACTGATAGCATCCAAATCCAAATGTATAATAACTATTGCGGATTACACAACGACTTGGGGTAGATCGCAATTTAGAGCAACGAGACCTGCAGAAATTTATGAATACCCTTCGGTTCTAAGATTTATTATTTATTTTGTTTATTTTTTTTTGTTTTGAATAAAATCTGTAGTATTATGTTAGACGTAGGCATTTGACAATTAATTAGCTTTAGGGGAAAATAGGGTTTAGTTAGATAGACACTTGAGATTCAGACTCAGTTAAGCTTGTTAGAAAATTTTTGACGCCCAAGTGACCACTAAGATACCGTGGAACCGAATTGTCCAACCAAAGCTCCGTCTAAAATTGTGTTAATTCAGGTATTCAGAACGTCAGGGAAAAATTCCGTGGTAACCCTGATGACGTGAGTAGTTAACGGACTCTGGAAGACTGCCAACGAGTTGTAAAATTGGAACGACCCCACCATTCATAGACTCCTGAGTTTGACCCCCGACGTAGAACGACCCGTATAAGGCATATTCACCTAATCAAACCTGGGATTCACTTAGACAAATGAATAACCTGACGGATATTAATATGTAAATAATGATTTTCTTATTTCAAGAAGACTCGTGGATTGACGCTTCCAGAGTCATAGCTCGGTTCCCCACTCACTCGGCTGCCCGATGCAGGCAGGCGATGTGGGACGCGGGATTTTCTATATCTCCGGTCCGCGAAACCCGATGTGGCACACAAGGAGACTCCGACGAAGACGATCTCCCGTATGTAGCAATTAAAAGAGAACCCGGAAGAAATCCGGCGAGGGAGATGCGTGGACAGGCATAGTATCTACTGGCGCGCCTCGAACGACATCAAGCCTAGACGAATCGGCAAGTAGAACAAGCTAGGCGATATCTGCAGAGAGTCAACGAAGACTGGCAGGATACCCAGCACCGACGGGTATGCCCCGCCATACAATTTTTCCTACGAGTTGGATGACCCCAGGCTCCAGGAGCGAATGTCCGAAATGCACGTGGTAGTCCCACGATATATGCTGTCGAAGGAGATGAGGGAGGAAGATAGAGTTACCGAAATTCGACGCGAACATTTGTATGCGAGGGAACAATATCTCAATAGGAGAAGATAGGATATTACGAGCATTTTGAGTGTGCAGGAATTTTTAATGGAATGTTTTAAATAAAGGAATTCGTCTTCACGCTTCAGTCACTTTACTAAAATTTCCACAATTGATTACTGCTTTACCTGACCAGCTTTCCGGAATTTAAGCAATAAATAATTGTCCGAAGTCTCCTTTTAATAAATGATTAATTGCTTATAGTTGAAAAATAAATGTTATGAGATCTTATTTCTTAGAAATGAATTTTCGTCAATCACCCATTCTACAAAGGGAGTTAGACAAGGCCCAGGCAGTTAACCGGGAACTACACCAGCAGCTCCTCCAACTCACCCGGGAGATCCAGCAGATCAAGGGAACCTGGATCGAGCCGAAAAAGGCGAAGATTGTCTACCAAAGAATGGAGGCAGCGCAAAAAGGGTGGGCTAGCGAACGACAATTGACGCAGAATTTGAAAACTCAAATCAAAGGGCTAGAGATAGCACTGTCGGCGAGTCAAGATAAGTGTTGGGCCAGAACGTAAACGGCCTTCAAAATGTTTAAATGGATCAGAAACACACATGCAAAAATAACACGCAATTTAAATAAACCCACTGAAACATCAAGTAAACCCGATAAAATCTGAGAAATAAAAGAATTAAATATGAAATAATAAACATAAAAATAAATTAAAATATTAACAAAATGCACCAAGATTCGCACGATACCTATACAAATATAACAAGAAAACACAACAAATTCGACGAAATTGAAAAAAATCAATTAAAGTTCATTAAAGTGAAATTTAAATCGAAAAATTGAATTAGTAATAATTCAATAAAAATTTTAAATAAAAAATTATAAAAATAAATCGAAAAATAATAAAAATAAATAATAGAATTTGCTAGAAAATAACAAGGTCGAATTTTGTTTTACTGCATCAAATTTCACACGTCACACAAATAGGTATATATACTGATCCATTTTCACATTTAACTTAACCATTTTTGAAAACCATTTTGAAAATTGACCATTTTCAAACCAATTTTGGACTTTAACCATTTTGAAAATTGTGAATCGTTTTTCAAACCATTTGTAGACCATCTTTCAAACCAGTTTAGAACTATTTGAAAACCACTTCGAGAATTTGTTTTATTATTCTAGGTGAGAAATATTTATGTTGGAGCCCTCTTTCCACACCCCGTTCATAGCATCTCTGTAGAGCTCTGCTTGACGGCGGTGTGGGGAGAGAGGCCTTTATGTTTTCTATTATGATATTTTATGTTTTGTATGAAAATTTTGGAATGGTCATGAAGGGTAATTCTGTTATTTTGTCCTAATTAATAAATATTATTAATCTATTTAAATTATTCTACATATATCTAACTTATTTTATATGATTTTATAAATTTTAATGTCGAAATTTTTCCGGCCCACAGCCGACACATAACGCAAGTAATTAAAATCTACATAGTACAGAGGCATGTAAGTGCGTGGAAAATCGCCAATGATATGTACCCGTGAAGACTCAGCGTGCGCAACGCAGCGGTCGTAACGTCAATATTATCCCTATAGCTGAAGCGAGAAATAAGGAAGAAGTCTCTGGCTGCTTCCTCGTTTCTCAATTCTGTAAAATCGACCTAAAATTATATTACATACGGCTTAAAATCATCACACCGAGTAGTCCAGTGGGCACTCAATAAATATAATATGAACACAATATGCGTCTAAGGCCTATTAAAGGGAAAGGGTACTCGGGTTAAATTAACTGAAATCGTTGTTATAACTATTTTGATTAACATTTTGAAATAGATAAAATTTATTGGGAATCATTGAATTCGATTAAATTGAAATTATCGATAAAAATTAAAATAACCATTAATTGTAGAAGTAAAGTGTTTTATTTGGATTAACATTTTGAAATAAATAAAATTTATTGGGAATCATTGAATTCGATTAAATTGAAATTATTGATAAAAATTAAAATAACCATTAATTGTAGAAGTAAAGTGTTTTATTTGGATTAACATTTTGAAATAAATAAAATTTATTGGGAATCATTGAATTCGATTAAATTGAAATTATTGATAAAAATTAAATTAACCATGGATTGTAGAAGTAAAGTATTTTGTGGCTAAAAATCTAAGTAAATGTTGGGTAAAGATAATTTAAACGCTCGTAAATTATTGATTAGGGTAACAGCAAATAATTCCATCAGTTAATTCACTATCATTCATTTCAACAAAAGTAGTCTGATCTTGGAGTAAGAACGAGTAATGTATTGATCTAAACAAAACCAACCCCCGATAAAAATGAAAGCAACTAAGAATCGAATTCCTTGGTTTCAAATAAAGAAACGCATCAATTAAAGGTGAAACGATTTTCGAATAACAGTATGAAATCCCTTAATTAAATTGTTGATTAAAGATCCAAATTTTCATTGATTAAAGCAAAGGAAAAGTCTTAAAACAAGTAATCATTTAGTTAAATGTTGAAAACTATTGATAAAGATAAAATAATCTGTTGATTAATAATCCAAAACTTCATCGATTAAATACAAGGGGAAACGTTAGGAATTAAAGTTTTATTATAACGAAATCGTTTAGTTGATTGCTAAAATTATTCACTGATAAAAGGAAAAATTACGGATTAGAAATAAAGCCCTCATTTGGTTGAAGCTCGTATACGATCGGTAATAATAAAATAATTCGTTGATTAATAGTACAGACTCATTGCGTAACAAACGGAGCTTTTCCTTTGATTTAATTAGATGGATTAACATAAAACTTAGCAATTCAGAATAAAATGGGGTATAAAATATTATTCACTGACCAAATTAAAAATAAAATCTGATTAAAATAAAGAAATCGTGATTAAAAGAACCAAAATGAATGAATCAACAAATTAATATCAATCCGTTATTGAATAAAAATGACAGAAATTCAAGTTAACACTATGGTTGAAAGGCAGGGATAAGATCGAAAACGATCCGAATTAGAAACGCGAACAGATCAATTTATTAGGAAACGAAATAATATTAGATTTAACTTGATGGCGGCCATTTAGCTTAGAAAGATTTTCTTGATATCGGACGAATATCCTGACACCGTTTTAGACCCGAGAATAATCCCATAATTTTCTCGTAGAAACCAAACGAACGACTATAAAGTTAATAAATACACCAACAAAATCACAAGAAATTAACTTACGACGCGCTTAAAATCCGATATAGTCCAACTTAGACGAATAAATATATCAAATGATGAATATCGAAGTGAAGCTTGATAAGGAGTCCCATCATTAGAAAGTCTACGCGCACTCCACAACCGAAATTTGCACTAAGTCGATAATAGAAGTAGCCGATCGATAACTAAATTAACTTGAGAGAATCAACCGGAAACCGGAAACCTACCTTGAATGAATCTAACATCCGCTGGATCGAAGGGATTGACGTTTCCGCCAACATCGTCCTGACAGGATGTGACTAAATTGAATTTCGTCAATTTACGTACAACAGGTAAACACTAACTCTGTTTCAAATAGACATTAACATCCTAGAATAGCGGATTTTAGAATTAGTTTAATCAATATCGATGTTATTTATTAGTAAATTGTAACCTTATATTAGTTAATATAACCTTTATATATTTAATAAATTTCGGAATAAATCTCAAACAGCAGTAGGTAGTTGGTAAACCTTAAATCAACCTCAATGTCTGATAACATCACGGAGCCTTTGAGTTCTGAAACCGATTTTTAACAGATAGTATCGCGGAGTACTTAGTGAATTGTAAATGAGCCTTAATTAGTAGTAATTCCACCCACTAGACAAATCCTAACTTAACAAACGTTAATGCCTGATAGATTGTGGATTTTCGACTCACCCATCTGCTTAACACTAAAATGTTATCTGGTTCTAATTATTACCATCATTAACAAGAGTTGGATGGGAGCGCCGTGAGGAGTTAGCCAGCAGAATACATCCCACCAGGAACGCACAGATAAATAACCTTAGTCGTTTCGAGTTGCAATAATAATCAAACTAGTAAGGTTTAATCGGTCTAAGAGCGATAATATAATCAACGTTTAGTCTAGTATTATTATAAGCCGACGACTTAATCGAATTTGATAACGATAACCATTTAGATATGCCTATCGACCAAATTACCATTCAAATAGTAGAGGAACCACACCCAAGAGAGGTACCAAAGGTTGCCGCGACTATCAAACAACTTCCACCCCGGTGGCCACACCCGACCACCTGGCGATTGTTGGGTCTCGAATCCGATCCCTATAGAGTCGCCGGACAGCAATACCCGGCCGAAGAAATATATGATCACGCCAGAAATCTCCTCACCTTCTGGGAACAAGTACAAGAGCAAGTGGACCTCAATGTGGTCAAAGCCCGGATGTACCTCACAAACGTGGAGGAGGACATCCGCGTCGGGCTCATCGCGGAGGCATACCCACCTCACCCAGTCCGCGATACCCGACGGCCCTATACGGTGGCGGCTCTGAAGAGGAGTTTGGAGAGAGAATTTCCGGAAGATGTACTATAGTAATGACAGAGTGTTGTAGAGATTGATTTAAATATTGAGTTCCTTTTCGTTCGTTATTTGATCTCATAGATAAACTAGCTTCATACAATTTGTTTAGTTAAATAATAAAACTTTGATTTAATGAAGGTAATAAGGAATTTAAATGCTCCCCTATTATAGTGATGTCATCCCTACAACTTCTACAAGCGGAACTGGAACGGGCAAGACAATCGAACGCAGAGTTACTCGCCCAAATACTTCAATTAACTCGAGAGACTCAACAGTTAAAAGCAACCTGGGTTGATCCAGCAAAGATGAGAGCTGTATATCACCGACTCACAGTGGCCCAGAAAGGCTGGGAGGAAGAGCGGCAGCTAAATCAGAGTCTGCGCACGCAGATTCGGGGACTCGAAGTCGCCCTAGCGGTATGCCGAGAAGGTGAAGCGGTAACTTACCCGCTCATTTTCGCCCCAACCCAAATGCCGCAGACAACCACCAAGCCAACAGAACAACCCATCAATAATCGTCGGCCGGGACGTAAGGAACGTGCCCGTCGTCGAGCAACGCAGCTGCAAAACGCCAAACAATAAATATTCCACATGTGATTGATTCAAATAGAGTAGTGTTCGCCTTAGTTGAGTCGTTCTTTTGAAATTGCATGTCAGTATTGTCACGAGTAACCTTATTACGTCTCAGATTTCTATGGTCAATTAAGAGCTTATCCTGAATAGTATGAGGGACAGAGCTAAGCGAGCACAGGTCTTCTATCGACAGCTCGTGAACCCGAGGGTTGTCCGAGCAACTACAGTACTAGCACATGGTACTCAATTTTTGCGGGCAATCCACCACTTGAACACATTACCAACGTTGCTTAGCAACGGGTGCCAAGTGGCGATTAGTATCATTTTGTATGGCGTTACGAGGGCAACCACCGATTAGTTCAAACAAACAATGAAACCCTGTAACCCACCATACAAATTTGGGGGCTCAGCCGGGATTGAAGCTTTATTATTTGGAAAGACCAAAACCATCAAGTTAAGAAACAACAGAGAATTATGTCAGTACACCCTCAGCCGGGATTGAATGATTTTCGTGTGCAAACAAATGAGAGGGACAGGTTACAGAACTATCTTTGCAAATAGAAATGTCGGGACGACAGGTTACCAAACCCCGGAGAGATGGAATATGTGGAACTGAAAATTGTAAAGAGCGATTGTAAAGATCGATGAGAAAGTGTAAAGATCGAGGAGAAAATTGAAACAGCAATAAAAAACGATCAACCTGACTGCTAGGTACAAATTTGGGGGCTCATAAAGGACTGTTTTTACAAAGAACCCAAGGAAATATAAGCAAATGTTTAAAGTTTAAACAGAGATGTTGAGACGATATGTTGCAAACCCCAGAGAGATGAGAACGCCATAAAACAAAAACCCAGAGAACAACTGTTAAGACGCCAAGACACTCAACATCCATCAATACTTGACGACATGACACCCTTGTAAGACACCAACAACAATGACAAGACGCATAAGTAACTAAAAGGGCAAAATTCGGGATAAAATGAGATGGGGTAAGTAAGGGGAGTAATGATAAACAAGAGAAAGCAACGGAACCAAATAGAGGAAGCCAACGGTAATAGAATAAAGCACAACAGGTAATGAGTAAATAGTAGTAGATAAAATGAATCAAAATATATTAAAGAGGTGAATGAATTTAGTTAATTAGTATTTAGATAAATTTAAAGGGTAATTTGATAATTTTAGATGGAACCAACAAAAATTATAGAAAAACTAAAGGGTATCCTAAACATCGAAAACGATAACCTAGAGGAACTAATCAACAAACAAAAATTAATTAAACGAGCTAAAGAGGATATATCAACGATTTCAAACCTGTACTCCGATGAACATTGCATATTAATAAAATTGATCGACATTGATGAAGATGTAACAACCGAAAGAATATATGAAATTCTATCCATGAGATTAGAGATAACCAAATTTGGGAAAAGCTGGAGCAAGTTAATGAAAAAGGTCGAAAACATTGAAGACGAAATTGCAACAACAATGAAAGAACAAACTAAGGCCTATGTGGAATGTTATGCGTGCAAAACAGAGGAAGCACGAGTAATGGTGATACCTTGCGGACACCTGAGTTATTGTCATGGATGCGCACAAGAGTCGCACTGTATGTTATGCCAGCGAAAGATAAAGGAAAGACTAACGGTTTACTTTCCATGAATTGTTATGATGAAATGAAATAAATGTGTATTACTTGAATTATTATTAGATGATAAGACGAATATAAAAGAAATATGCAATGTTTATAAATAATAAAACCACCCGACAACGATAAATAAAGGCAATAGACCAAATACATGAAAGCCGAATTAGGGAAATAATTAAAACACACGCACAGAGACACAAAATATTGGACGGAAAAATTTCGACAACTGAGTTTTCCTAGTGTATAATTCTTTTTGTTTTATTGATATTATATTTATTGATATTATATTGAGATAGGACGAGGAAAAATGGTTAAACCTGAGCTATCTAATGATAGTACGCTCACCCAAGGGAAACCCTGATCAACCCTACTGAGAAAGGAACTGGTAGGCCAAGTCGCGTATGTCAGCAAGTAACCGGCGAGAGATTGATCACCTCTTTTGGGGAGCTTGTTGATGCGATTACCACAAATTTTGAAGGGGGGAGTGAAGAGATAGACCGAGAGGTGAGAGAAAGAGTGCGCACGGAACAGAATTAATAGTTAGGTTAAAGGTACCTAGAGATGACTTCTTTTTTCCCTAGCTGGTGGTGAGGCACCAGAGGACAGCTACGGACTGTCGTGCTCAGGTTGTTATCAGCCAAGGGACTGATGGCGCTGAGCCGTTCGATACAAAAACCCGGATCACACACCGAGTATCGAATGATTCTTTTTTCGCTGGGAGGCACTCGATACAACAACCCGGATCCCACACCGAGTATCGGGGCCAAACGGTAGGTGAGATGTGAACTAACCGGTAAATGGTTCATACTCAAATGTCCTACTAAAGCCAGATGAGAGCGGCTGAACGGAGCCGAGAAATCTGATGGAAGGAGCGGGCAGAGATTTGATAGTTTAATTTCCGCTCCCACTTTGAATCGCTTCCTTTTCTTTTCACTATTCGGGAAATCAAGTAAACCGCTTTTGGAACTTGATTGAACGTCTAGGCATTTCCATACTTTATATTCTTCGAGTACACAACCCGGATCCCACACCGAGTACCGAGGGAATGTTTATTTATTGCCCAGCGAGGAGTTTGGTACAATAACCCGGATCCCACACCGAGTACCAAATATCCGAATGGCGGTGAGTAAAGCGTAACCGAAGAATGCGCGGCCAAAAGACGCCATGGCTTGAGAGTCAGTGTGAGGCCTCAAACATACCCAAAAGTCACTGTTGAGCTCAAGTCCGATGAAACAATAAATAGAGGGCCGGATGATTATGATCAGATACTAGAGGCAATAGAGGGCCGGATGATTATGATCAGATACTAGAGGCAATAGAGGGCCCGATGATTATGATCAGATACTAGAGCAATAGAGGCCGGATGATTATGATCAGATACTAGAGGCAATAGAGGGCCCGATGATTATGATCAGATACTAGAGGCAATAGAGGGCCGGATGATTATGATCAGATACTAGAGGCAATAGAGGGCCGGATGATTATGATCAGATACTAGAGGCAATAGAGGGCCGGATGATTATGATCAGATACTAGAGGCAATAGAGGGCCGGATGATTATCAGATACAGAGGCAATCCAGATAAGAATATGATACGAGTAAAAGATGAAATATGATTATGAATAGATATTAAGGTCACAGATGACCAATAAAAGAGTTAAAGCCGAAGGCCGAAGAGCCAACGGAAGTTATAGAGGGCATAGAGCGCCAGCGACTGAGGATTAAGTAACGATTTTTCGGGAGACATAGGAAAAATAATTAATGGATTGAATGAGAGTATGAATATGATGATTTTATATTATTGATATTATGGTATAGATAATTGATACGACTATATAGATAACTGATAAGACTATATAGATAATTGATACGAGATTAATAGATAATTATTACGAGGTATAGATAATTAAAAATGGACTTAAAATGAGGGGGGTGAGTCAGATAAAGAAGACCACCACGATAAATGCGAACAGGGATGATAACGTATATAGTATAGTAAACGGAGAGAAATTAGTATAGAGTATAGAATATTGGAGTGTTATTTATGTTTAGGAATCAATAGTCAAACAAAGCAATCCAAGTCAAGTGCAAAGCAAAGCAAAGGAGAAAATATTTCAGAGCAAACGACAAAGCAAAGTGATAACAAAGAAACTTGAATAAACGAGCAGAAAAGAATTCGGAATAAACGTCAGAGTAGTTACAAGCAGATAAGCAATCAGAAGTTTCAAAGCAACCAAAGCAAGAGAAGAGAAACGAAAAAACCAGTCAAGCAGACGAATAACCGTAAACATTGATAGCATCAGCAACCACACGAGAAGCAAAAGCCAAGAGAATAGAGAAAAGAGTTTAATAAAAGCGGAAGAAAAGAGAAAAGTTCGCAACGGTAGAAGTGTCAAAACCGGAGTATCAATTACAGTAGCGACAGGAACCGGCACAGATAGTGGATTAACCGACGTTGAATTCAACAGTAGCGAAGAAAACGAAATAAACGATACAGAAAACCGGTTGCCAATAATAGAATCAGAGAACGAGGAAGAGAGATTAAAAAACTTAAACATTAACTCAAACATGGCGAATTCCATAAATTCCAACACGACTTCAATTCCGGACCCAAACATGATGATAAATAACAACAATGCAACAGTAGGAGAATTCAGAGAAAAGTTTAGAGGAGAACCGTTTGACGGCAGCCTCAACAAATTGGATACATTCATAAAGGAATTCGAGGTGTATAAAAATATCTGTCATTGGACAGATCAAAAGGTAAAAGAGCGATTACCCTTGTATTTGAAAGGGAGCGCACAAGATGTATTCGTAGAGGAAGCGAGAGATGTAACGAAATTGACAACGTGGACAGAGATTAAAGAGTTCTTAATAAAAATATTCGGAATAGAGAAAAAGGGGAATAGGAAGATATTAGACTTCCTACATCGAAAACAAAGACGAGATGAATCAAATGCAGTGTACGCATGTGAATTAAAGAAATTGTGTAAAGAAGCCTTCGGAGAACATGATTTGCCCGAAGATAAAATGGTAGACGTCTTCATAAGAGGAATCAAGAGGGAAGACATACGAGCCAACCTTGGATGCTTGGCACCCAGAAACATTAGATAAAGCAGTAGCAATCGCAAACAGATGTGAAGCCCATCTGGGACTGGGATATCAAGTGGCAGTCTTGGCCACGGAACCAACAACATCAACAGTCAATGCTAACAATCAAAACAACAATACCAACCCAGCTATGAATCAATTCATTCCAAGAGCACAGCAGATGTTCAAGCCACCAACAACGAGAAACCCGGAGGATAGAGGTAATAACCAAGTAAGTTATAATAATAATTTCAGGAACAATCCAAATGCAAATGAAAAATGCTCCACATGCCAAAGAGTAGGACATCGGTCAGAGAATTGTTTCCGAAATTACAATTGTCAAAAATGTGGTAGACGAGGGCATACTGAGAAAATATGTAGACAACCTGATAACAAAGCATGTTACTATTGTGGACAACAAGGACACCTCGCAAGGCAATGTAACATAAAAAGAGAACCAAACCAATCAAGGCTAAACAACTCTATGGGAAACCCGCAAATTAATGTGATGCAAGAAATAGACATGCTACGAGAAACACTACAACGAATGCCCATGGAATTAAAAGAGATGATGCAACAGATGCCCACCAATATACAACAACAACGAATCAACGTAATGAGAAGCAATGAAGTGATTCAAGAGCTGCGAACTAGAGAATATCAAGAACAACAACAAGCTGAATGGCAAAGACTACAAACAGAGGAAGCCCCCAGGAAATCCAGCAAAGATGGGAAAATCGAAAACAAACCCCGAAGAGAATCAATATGATGAGAATGGAAATTCCAGATGAAACTCACACTGCGGAGCAGTGTGTTGAGAACGAAGGGGAAGGAAACATGATAACTGATAACGAGGAAACAGTTGAATTAAATACGATGGAGAAAATAGAGGCCATCAAAGAATTTGCAGAGGAGGAAAAACAGAGACGTCGACAGTTAAAAGAAACGATAATGGAGAAACCGAATGAACCGGAAACTAAAGAGATTAAACGAGCAGAAATGATGATAACGGAGGATCAAAACAAGAAAACATTAGTGTACGAGATAGATGAACTCGAAAAAGAAATTATGACACAAAAGACAGAGAGTACACTCGAGAAAATAAAGCAAGAGGAAGCTCTAGAACAAGAGGGAGATCAATTAAAAGAAAAAGAAGCAATCCTGAAACAAGAGAAAGCGGAACTTAGAAAGAAGGCACTAATATTAAAAATAGACGGAGCGTTAAAACATCTAGAACAAGAACAAGCACTAGACCAAAGAATAGAAGTGCTGGCAAAGAAAGTGCTATCTCAAGAAATGGAGGAGCCAAAATTAGAACTACAAAAAAGATGAACAGGAAGCATCAACGTCACAAGGAAAAGAAAAGATATCAGAACCAATAATAACAAAAAATCGAATCCAGAGGATACTGCTACAAAAAATAAAAACAAGAATCAAAAAAGAAAAGCCCACGTGGAGTGAAACTCAAATTGAGAATAGAATAAAAGAGATATGGTTCCAAACAAAAGGGCCAACAAAGATAATGAAAGAGGAGGAACAACTACATATCAATATGTTGAGACAAATACCAGACGATCAAACAGACGAAGATGAAAGTGAAATAAGCAGTCTGGGTGGAGAAATATTTCAGTCATGCGAGGAAAATAAACCATATAAAGATGAATCAAAATCCGAATTAGAGGAAATGGAAACGAACGTGCCAAGAGAAGATGAAACCGAGATATTAAAAGAAATCAACGAGATTGTAGAAGAAGTAGATCGAAACCAAATGTTCCTAAACCTCAGAGATACAACCGCATACAGCAGAATAATGAAACTGATTGCGAAAGGATATCAACAAGATAACGGTACATTTACGGCATCATGGAAAGATATGATAAAAAAGTACCAAGAGAATTTGAAAGAATATGATAGAGAAGATTATCAGGTAATTATTGATTTTCCAGAGATACCGAGACAGATAATAGCCACAAGAGGCGAAAGCACCAACGAGTTGTACGATTGGGTAGTGAAAAAGCTAGGACCCAGTTATAAAAATAAACCTTTATATTATCAAGGAAGGAAAATAAAGCGAGATATACACCTAGCGGATGCTCTAATATGGCCAAAAGGAATAAATGTGGTAACATTAAACAAAAATGAAACCGAGGAAACGACAGCGGAAATATGGCAGAAAATTCAAATATTGTATACCAAAGAAATAAAACCCGGATTAGAAAAAGAGAGACAAAAGATAATGAGGCAAAATCAGATCAAAATGACAGAACAAGCAATAGACCAAGCTAGAAAATATATTAACCGATTATCATTAACGAGACCGATCTCAATGAAAATGTTCGTAGAAGCTGTACGAGACACAGACATTATGAGATTTGACAACGAGAGAACAGATGAGTTGATAGCCAAATATGGAGAGCACCAAAGAGATATGAGAGGAGACGAACCAATAAAGATAAAAATAAAGCTACCAAATGACGAAATAAAAGAAATACTAGTGGACCCCGATTGTCAAATGCACGAATTATACCGACGAATAAACCGAGAAATTATACAACCGATAATCGAAAGTAGTGACGATGGCATGGTAGAGGACGTAGCAATAATGTACCACAAACGGCAAATAAGTCCGCGAGAACGAACTCCGATATACGAATTAGGTATATGGGAAGACGGACAAACCATTAATATCATAGCGATGGACGAACCAGAGAGAAAAAATACGACAAAAAGGGAGCAACAGATCCAAGAATTTCAAGAGGAAATGAAAAGAAAGATGGACCAAATATTAACTATCTACCAGTTATGGAGACAAGATGCGAAGTTGAGCACAAAATTACAACCGATAGACGACTCGAGATGCCGATCAACACCATGGAAAAAGGTGTATGATGAAAAGACAAAGGAGTGGAAATGGAAAATGGAGAGAACCGAACCAAAATGGAGAAAATACATACCAGGAGAAGCGCCGGAAGACGCAGCTAACGAAATAACCTTAGAGTTATATGAAGATGAACCATATGAAAATTTACCAGAGGAAATGATAAACGAAATGGAATGGCAACCAGAAGAAGACGAGGAAATAAATGATAGAGCTCGACTAGCCCCATACACATGGAAAATAGGTGGATGGGCTGAAAAAGTAAAATCGGCTGAAGAAGAGAAAATCATCGGTATTACAAGTCATCAATTCTATACAGAGATCGGAGGATACCGTATGAAATTGAGAGTATACCCAAACGGAGATGGGGTAGGAAAAGGAACACATCTATCAGTGTATTTTCTGTTAGCAAGAGGCAGATATGACGGCAAGTTAGAATGGCCATTTAATCGGAAAGTCACAATTTCAATCGCTAAACCTGGAAAATGGGAAGAGCGACACAGCGAAAAATTGGGAGTAGACCCAAGATCAATGATAAGTCAGAAGCCAAAATCCACTGAAAATGTTGCAGGAGGAGTACCACAATTTCTATTGAAAAAATACGTAACACCTCAATTCGTGAAAGATGACACGATATATATCACCATCGAAGTAGAAACGGAACGAGAAATGAAAATACGAATTCAACAAGAACAAGCGAGACCGCGAATCAGTGTACTCGAAAAACGAATTCCAGGAACAAAATACTTGCCCACAGATATAGATGATCCTGTGGAGGAAGGATTAACAAGATTAACGGAAACGCAAAAATGTAGAGAATTAGCAGCGATATTGAGAACCGGAGCAAGGAATCAAAGACGAACTGTAACAGATTTAGCAAAATGGATAATCGATTCTTGTAGCAGAGTGGAGAATCTGCGAAATATTGTAAAGGAAATAGAGGAATATCGGAGAATGTATGCGTGGTACCCAGAGCAATTCCGAGAAATTATCCGAAAATGGAAACATACCGAATGGGCAGCCGAAACGATAGAGAAGTATAGTTTAAAAATTATGACGCCAGATTTCGAACCAATCGAAAGAGAATTTTATATCACTGCCAAAGTGAGTGAAGTGAAAAAGAGAATACCGTATGAACCGCCATTTCATTTACAATACCAAGGACGATCATTAGACGACGATCTCGAAATCGGAGTTACGCAAATGCAATTGGGATTAATAAATGTATTAACAGTAGCAAAGATCGCGGGTAGAGAACTCAATAAAAGAGAAATCAGAACGAAAACGCCAATAGGACGACAGAAGAGTCTAAATACGCCAGAAGTCCCACTGCAGCAGATGAAGTAATCGTCATCACAACAGGAGATGAGAGATACTAAATGATCTAAATGATATTGTGGACGAAGAAACAACAGGAGAATACCGGAATCAAGAGATTTGTTCATGACAGAAGATGAAAACGATCTGATAACAGATGAACCAGACGAGCTAGTATGTGGTCAAAGACAACCAGTCGAAATTATAGAGCCAGATACGAAGAGGAAAATAAAAGAAAGAGAGAAGACGCGAAGCTCGACAGGAGACGAATGGGATAATTGGATAAATGAACGAGGAGCTACAAATCCAAAGAAACAACAGACGAACAACCCAAACGAAAAGAAACAGGTACGGCAATGGAAAAGAAATCCAGAGGACGACCAAAAATTGATAAACCAGCTCCAGAAAGGAAAACTAAAGAACAAATGCAGATGGATCAATTGACAACGAAATTGAACAAGCTTAGCAAGTAACAAGCAGTTACAGGGAAACTGAAAGGCAAGAACAAGGAGCAAAGTGGATCAACAGACTAATAACTGATATGCTGGATTAGCAAAACCAGAAATAAAGAAAATTTGAAACTTAATAATATCGGAGCAGAAGCGAAACAGCTTTGGGCAGCAATAAAACCAATAATAAATAAAATCATGGATAATAAAGTACGAACCACAACCAAAGATCCAGAGGAATTACTGTTGATAATAAATCACTTAACGAAACGATCTGATGACCCAAACAGATATTTGGTAGGAATGGCCTACCTGATGTACAATACGATAGTGATATACAGAAAGCGAACTCCAAGATACAACCCAAACGGATATGAATTCGCAATAAACAGACATTATCAGGAAGGTAATCGAACCATTCATCCTGACTCAAGGTGGATGGCAAGCCTTTATAAATTTGGTAAGTAAAGATGATCAAACCGAGATGATGCAAGCGAAGTTAAAAGAGTTATTAACGGAATTCGAAACAACGATTAATGCAAGCGATCCAAAAACAGCTAGAAAAGGGATGAATACGATAATCACCACAATACTCATATGGATGATGTGCGTAAAAGGAGTAGAACCGTTTGTAGTATATGATTGCGACAATATAAAGATTGGTGATAAATATTCACTAAAAGAAACGGAAGAGTGAAGCTGCAAACTAAAAAGAAACGCAACAATTATAATATATCAAAAGTAGACATAAAACAAAAAAAAATGTCAGTAACAAAAAAGTACATTTCATTGGAATCACACAAAAATAAAGGAACAAAAAAGGTCTGTAAGCGACGAATGTGAAAAATCACGACAGGACGATCTCATAGCTGGACAGTAAAAAAAGAAAGTGGAAACCTGCAAATCCGGTAAACTACAGACAACTGGCTTACAGCAGTATTCCGTATGTACGATGAGCATTCTTTGAGTCTTACTCTTGATATACATTATACGATACTGCTGTAGCCAGTGTCTGTAGTTTACCGGGTTTGCAGCTTTCCACTCTTCCGTTTCTTTTAGTGAATATTTTATCACCAATCTTTATATTGTCAACATCATATACTACAAAACGGTTCTACCCTTTCACCACATCATCCATATGAGTATTGTGTGGATTAATCCGTATTCATCCTTTTCCTAGCGTTTTTGGATAGCTGCATAATCGTTTGTTTCGAATTCCGGGTAATAACTCTTTTAACTTCGCTCATCACTCGGTTTGATCTTCTTACTACCAAATTTATAAGGCTTGCCATCACCTGAGTCAGGATGAATGGTTCGATTACCTTCCTGATAATGTCGTTATTGCGATTCATCATCCTTTGGGTTGTATCTTGGAGTTCCTTTCTGTATATTACTATCGTATTGTACTAGGGTTAAGGCCATTCCTACAAATCATCTGTTTGGGTCATCAGATCGTTTCCGTTAAGTGATTTATATCCAAAGTAATTCCTCTGGACTTTGTGTGGTTCGTACTTTTATCCATGATTTTATTTATATTGGTTTATTGCTGCCCAAGCTGTTTCGCTCTCTCCGATTTATTAAGTTTCAACATTTATCTTTATTTCTGGGTTGCAATCCCCAGCATATCAGTTTATTAGTCTGTGATCCACTTTGCTCTGTTCTTGGCCTTTCATTCCCTGTACTGCTTCGTTACCTTTGGATGAGCTGTTCAATTTCGTTGTCCAATTGAATCCATCGGCACTTTTTCTTTCAGTTTTCCGGGCTTTCTGGAGTCTGGTTTATCAATTTTTGGTCGTCCTCTGATTTCTTTTCATTGCTGTACTGTTTCTTTCGTTTGGGTGTTCGTACTGTTGTTTTTTGGATGTTGTAGCTCCTCGTTCATTTTCCAATTATCCCATTCGTCTCCTGCGAGCTTCGCGTTTCTCTCTTTCATTTTTTTTTCCTCTTCGTAATCTGGCTCTATAATTCGACTGGTCTGTCTTTGACCACATACTAGCTCGCTGGTTCATCTGTTATCAGATCGTTTTCATCTTCTGTATGAACAAATCTCTTGATTCCGGTAATTCTCCTGTGTTTTTGTCACAATATCATTTTAGATCATTTAAGTATCTCTCATCTCCTGTTGTGGATGACGATACTTCATCTGCTGCAGGTGGGACTTCTGGCGTAATTTAGATCTTTGTCGTCCATTGGCGTTCGTTCTGATTTTCTCTTTTATGAGTTCTCTTACCCCGCGATTCTGGCTACTGTTTAATACATTATTAATCCCAATTGCATTTGCTAACTCCGATTCGAGATCGTCGTCTAATGATCGTCCTTGGTATTGTAATGAAATGGCGGTTCATACGGTATTCTCTTTCACTTCCTCACTTTGGAAGTGATAATAAAATTCTCTTCGATTGTTCGAATCTGGCGTCATAATTTTTAAACATACTTCTCTATCGTTTCGGCTGCCCATTTCCGGTTATGTTTCATTTTCGGATATTCTCGGAATTGCTCTGGTACCACGCATACATTCTCCGATATTCTCATTTCCTTTACAATATTTCGCAATTCTCCACTTCGTACAAGATCGATTATCCATTTGCTAAATCTGTTACAGTCGTCTTTGATTCCTTGCTCGGTTCTCAAATCGCTGCTAATTCTCTAACATTTTTGCGTTTCGTTAATATTGTTAATCTTTCCTCCACATGGGACATCTATAATCGCTGGGCAATATTTGTTCCTTGGAATTCGTTTCGAGTACACTGATTCGCGTCTCGCTGTTCTGTTGACATTCGTATTTTCATTCTCGTTCCGTTTATACTTCGATGTGGAATATATCCGTGTCATCTTCAGAATGAGGTGTACGTATTTTTTCAATAGAAATTGTCGGTACTGCTCCTGCAACATTTTCAGTGGATTTTGCTTCTGACTTATCATTGTCTGGTCTACTCCCATTTTCGCTGTTGTCGCTCTTCTATTTCAGGTTTGCGATTGAAATTGAGTGACTTTCCGATTTAAATGGCCATTCTAACTGAGAGCCGTCATATCGCTCTCTGGCTAACAGAAAATACTGATAGATGTGTTCCTTCTTCTACCCCATTCCGTTTGGGTAATACTCTCAAATTTACGTACCTCGATCTCTGTAAAGAATTGTGACTTGTAATACCGATGATTTTCTCTTCTTCAGCCGATTTTAACTTTTTCAGCCCATCCCACCTATTTCCATGTGTATGGGCTACGAGTCTATCATTATTTCCTCGTCTTCTTCTGGTTGCCCATTCATTTCGTTTTATCATTTCCTCTGGAAATTTTCATATGGTTCATCTTCATATACCTAAGTTATTTCGTTAGCTGCGTCTTCCGCGCCTTCTCCTGGTATGTATTTTTCCATTTTTGGTTCGGTTCTCTCCATTTTCCATTTCCACTACTTTGTCTTTTCATCATACACCTTTTCATGTGTTTGATCGGCATTCGAGTCGTCTTCGGTTTGTAATATTTGTCTCGAACTTCGCATCTGCTCCAATAAGCTGGTAATAGTTAATATTTGGTCCATCTTTCTTTTCATTTCCTCTTGAAATTCTTGGATCTGTTGTTCCCTTTTTGTCGTATTTTTTCTCTCTGGTTCGTCCATCGCTATGATATTAATGGTTTGTCCGTCTTCCCATATACCTAATTCGTATAAACGGAGTTCGTTCTCGCGACTTATTTGCCGTTTGTGTATTATGCTACTCCTCTACCATGCCACGCCACTACTTTCGATTATCGGTTTGTATATTCCCGGTTTATTGTCGGTAAATTCGTGCAATTTGACATCGGGTCCACTATATTTTTTTATTCGTCATGGTAGCTTTATTCTTATCTTTATTGGTTCGTCTCCTCTCATATCTCTTTGGTGCTCCTCCATATTTGGCTATCAACTCATCTGTTCTCTCGTTGTCAAATCTCATAATGTCTGTGTCTCGTACAGCTTCTACGAATATTTTCATTGAGATCGGTCTCGTTAATGATAATCGGTAATATATTTTCTAGCTTGGTCACTTTGCGTTCTGTCATTTTGATCTGATTTTGCCTCATTATCTTTTGTCTCTCTTTTCTAATCCGGGTTTATTCTTGGTATACCAATATTAATTTCTGCATATTTCCGCTGTCGTTTCTCGGTTTCATTTTTGTGTATGATACCACATTTATTCCTTTTTGCCATATTAGAGCATCCGCTAGGTGTATATCTCGCTTTATTTTCCTTCCTTGATAATATAAAGGTTTATTTTTATAACTGGGTCCTAGCTTTTTCACTACCCAATCGTACAACTCGTTGGTGCTTTCGCCTCTTGTGGTATTATCTGTCTCGGTATCTCTGGAAAATCAATAATTACCTGATAATCTTCTCTATCATATTCTTTCAAATTCTCTTGGTACTTTTTTATCATATCTTTCCAGATGCCGTAAATGTCCGTTATTTGTTTGATACCTTTCGCAATCAGTTCATATTCTGTGTAGCGGCTGTACTCTGAGGTTCTAGGAATCTTTGGTTTAGATCTACTTCTTACAATCCTCGTTGATTTCTTTTAATATCTCGGTTATACTTCCTTTGGCACGTTCGTTTCCATTTCCTCTAATTCGGATTTTGATTCATCTTTATATGGTTTATTTTCCTCGCATGACTGAAATATTTCTCCACCCAGACTGCTTATTTCACTTTCATCTCGTCTGTTTGATCGTCTGGTATTTGTCTCAACATATTAATATGTGGTTGTTCAACCCCACCTTCCTCTTTCTACTTTGGTTGCCTTTTTTTGAACCATATCTCTTTATTCTAATTCTCATTTGAAGTTCCACTCCACGTGGCTTTTCTTTTTTGATTCTTGTTTTTATTTTTTGTAGCATAATCCTCTGGATTCGATTTTTTGTTATAATTGGTTCTGATATCTTTTCTTTTCTTGTGACGTTGATGCTTCCTGTTCATACTTTTGTAGTTCTAATTTGCTCCTCCATTTCTTGAGATAGCACTTTCTTTGCCAGCATTCTATTCTTGGCTAGTGCTTGTTCGTTCTAATGTTTAACGCTCCGTCTATTTTAATATAGTCCCTTCTTTCTAATTCCAGCTTTCTCTTGTTTCAGGATTGTCTTTTCTTAATGATCTCCTCTTTTCTAGAGCTTCTCTTGCTTATTTTCCTCGAGTGTACCTCTGTCTTTTGTGTCATAAATTTCTTTTCGAGTTCATTCATCTCGTACACTATGTTTTCTTGTTTTGATCCTCCGTTATCATCATCTCTGCTCGTTTAATCTCTTTAGTTTCGGTTCATTCGGTTTCTCCATATCGTTCTTTTAACGCGACGTCTCTGTTTTTCCTCCTCGCAAATTCTTTTGATGGCCTTCTATTTTTCTCCATCGTAAATTAATTCAACTGTTCCATCGTTTATCAGTATATCATTTCCTTCCCTCTTCGTTCTCAACACACTGCGGGCGTGTGAGTTTCATCTGGATTCCATCTCCCATCAATATTTCGATTCTCCTGGGTTGTTTCGATTTTCCCATCTTGCGGGGATTGCCTGCTTCCTCTGTTTGTAGTCTTTGCATTTCAGCTGTTGTTGGTTCTTGATATTCTCTATTCGCAGTCTTGAATCACTTCATTGCTTCTTCATTACGTTGATTCGTTGTTTGTTTGTATAACTTGGGGGCACTGTTGCATATCTCTTTTGTAATTCAGGGGCATTCGTTGTAGTGTTTTCGTAGCATGTCTATTTCGTATGCATCACATTAATTTGCGGTTCCCATAGAGTGTTTTAGCCTTGATTGGGTTTGTTCTCTTTTTAATGTTACATTGCCTTGCAGGTGTCCTTGTTGTCCCAATAGTAACATGCTTTTGTTTCAGGCTTTCTACAATTCTTCTCATATGCCCTCGTCTACCACATTTTGACAATTGTAATTTCGGAACAATTCTCTGACCGATGTCCTACTCTTTGGCATGTGGAGCATTTTTCATTTGCATTTGGATTGTTCCTGAAATTATTATTATAACTTACTTGGTTATTACTTATCCTCCGGGTTTCTCGTTGTTGGTGGCTTGAACATCTGCTTGCCTGAATGAATTGATCATACTGGGTTGGTATGTTGTTTTGATTGTTAGCAATTGACTGTTTGAGTTGTTGTTCCGTGGCAAGACTGCCACTGATATCCCAGTCCCAGATGGGCTTCACATTGTTTGCGATTGCTACTGCTTTATCTAATGTTTCTTGCCAAGCATCCAAGTGGCTCGTTGTCTTCCTCTGATTCCTCTTATGAAGACGTCTACCATTTTATCTTCGGGCAAATCATGTTCTCCGAAGGCTTCTTTACACAATTTCTTTAATTCGCATGCGTACACTGCATTTGATTCATCTCGTCTTTGTTTTCGATGTAGGAAGTCTAATATCTTCTATTCCCTTTTTACTCTATTCCGAATATTTTTAAGTACTTTTAATCTCTGTCCCACGTTGTCACTTTCGTTACATCTCTCGCTTCCTTCATACGATACATCTGTGCGCCTTTCAAATAAAGGGTAATCGCTACTTTACCTTTTGATCTCTGTCAATGACGATATTTTATAAACCACCTCGAATTCCTTTATGAATGTATCTAATTTGTTGAGGCTGCCGTCAAACGGTCTCCTCTAAACTTTTCTCTGAATCCTCCTACTGTTGCATTGTTGTTATTTATCATCATTGGGTCCGGAATGAAGTCGGTTTTTGGAAGAAAAATTTATGGAATTCGCCATGTTTTGAGTTAATTATAAGTTTTTTAAATCTCTCTCCTCGTTCTCTGATTCTATTATTGGCAACCGGTTTTCTGTAATCGTTTATTTGTTTTTCGCTCGTTGAATTCAACGTCGGATTTATCACTATCTGTGCGGTTCCGGTCGCTACTGAATTGATACTCCGGTTTTGACACTTATACCGTGCGAACTTTTCTCTTCTTCCGCTTTTATTAAACTCTTTCTCCTATTCTCTTGGCTTTTGCTTTCGTGGTTGCTGATGGCGTATCCAGATGTTTACGGTTATTCGCTTTACTGACTGGTTTCTCTTCGGCGTGCTTTGGGTTGCTGTGAAACTTTCTGGTTGCTTGGTTTCTGCCTGTAACATACTGCTGACGGTTTATCCAAATTCTTTTCTGCTCGTTTATTCAGAGTTTCTTTGTTATCCTTTGCTTTGTCGTTTGCTCTTGAAGTTATTTTCTCCTTTGCCTTTACTTTGCACTTGACTTGGATTGCTTTCGCTTGACTATCGATTCTCCTAAAAATAAATGACACTCCAAAGTATTTCTATACTCTATAACTAATTTCTCCTCCATTACCATACTGATATACCGTTATCATTCCCTTGTTCGCATTTAATCGTGGGCTGCGTCTTTCTTTAATCTGATCACCTCATTTTAAGCTCTATTTTTAATGTATCTATTGTCTCCGCTAATAATGTATCTTCATTAACTCTCGTATCAATTATCTATACAGTTCTTATCAGTTATCTATGATAGCGTATATCAATTATCATTCTGATATCATTAATATCAAATAATATAGACTCGTCATACTCCTTACTTTCATTCATTTCTATTAATGTTCTTCCTATGTCCCAAAAAAATCATTTACTTAATCCTCACATCGCTGCGGCTCTATGCCCCTCTATAATTTCCGTTGGCTTCTTCGGCCTTCGGCTTTAACTCTTCTTACTCGGGCATCTGTGACCTTAATATCTATCATAATCATATTTCATCTTTACTCATATGTGCATTATCTTAATGCTGAGTACTCTATGGCCTCTTAGATATCTGATTCACTAATCATTCCGGCCCTCTATTGCCCTCTAGTATCTGATCATAATCATCCAGCCCTCTATTGCCTCTAGTTATCTGATCAAATCATCCGGCCCTCTATTGCCTCTAGTTATCTGATCATAATCATCCAGCCCTCTATTGCCTGCTCGCAGTATCTGATTCATAATCATCCGGCCCTCTTAGTTGCCTCTGGTACTGATCATAATCAATTCCAGCCCTCATGCCTGCTTAGTATCTGATCATAATCATCCCGGCCCTCTTTTAGTTGCCGTCTAGGTATCTGCATCATGATCTCCGGCCCTCATATTATCATATCATTATTCATCGCGACTTGAGCTCAACAGTTACTTGTTGGGTATGTGTTTGAGGCCTCACAGCTGACTCTCAAGCCATTGGCGTCTTTTGGCGCGCATTCTTCCCCGGTTACGCCTTTACTCACCGCGCATTCGGATATTTGGTACCGGTGTTGGGATCCGGGTTATTGTACCAAACTCCTCGCTTGGGCAATAAAAAAAAGCATTCCCTCGGTACTCGGTGTGGGCATCCGCGGTTGTGGTTACCTCGGAAGGAATATAAAAGTATGGAAATGCCTAGGACGTTCATCAAGTTCCAAAGCGGTTTACGTTGATTTCCCGAATAGTGAAAAGAAAAGGAAGTGATCAAAAGGTGGGGAGCGGAAAATACAAACTATCAAATCTCTGCCCCGCTTCCTTCCATCAGGATTTCTCGGCTCAATTCGGCCGCTCTCATCTGGCTTTAGGTAAGGACATTTTGAGTCATGAAACCATTTACCGGTTTAGTTCACATCTCACCTACGTTTCGGGCCCGATACTCGGTGTGGGCATTCCGGGGGGGATCGCGGGTTGTTGTATCGGAGTTCCTTCCCAGCGAAAAAAAGAATCTTCGATTTACTCGGGGTGGTGATCCGGGTTTTTGTATCGAACGGCCTCAGCCGCCATCAGTTTTTCCCCCCCCTTGGCTGATAACAAACCTAACACGGGACAGCTCCGTAGCGTGTCACTCTGTGCCCACTCACCAGCTAGGAAAAAAAGAAGTCATCTCTAGGTACCTCTTAATCTAACTATTAATTCTGTTCCGTGCGCACTCTTTCTCTCACTCTCGGGTCATATCTCTTCACACCCCCCTTCAAATTTGGGTAATCGCATCAGCAAGCTCGCCCAAAAGAGGTGATCAATCTCTCGGGCGGTTACTTTGCTGACATACGCGACTTGGCCTACCAGTTCCTTTCTCAGTAGGTTGCATCAGGTTTCCCTGGGTGAGCGTACTATCATTAGATAGGCTCACGTTAACCATTTTTCCTCGCCTTGATTCTCAATATGTATATAATATCAGATTAAATATAATATCAATAAAACAAAAGGAATTCATACACTAGGGGAAACTCGGTTGTGCGAAATTTCCGTCCAATATTTTGTGTTCTGTGCGTGTGTTTAATTATTTTCCACTAATTCGCCTTTCATTGTTTTTGGGCCCTATACCTTTATTTATCGTTGTCGGCGTGGTTTTATGATTTTACATAGACATTGCATATTTCTTTTATATTTGTCTTATCATGCTAATAATAATTCAGAGCTTACTGCGAGTTAATACAGGCATTTACTTTCATTTCGATCATAACAATTCATGGAAAGTAAACCGGTGTAGGGTCGTTTCCTTTATCTATTCGCTGACATAAGCATACAGTGCGACTGCGTTGCTGCGCATCCATTAAACCAAGTAACTCAGGGCTGGGTCCGCAAGCTGTATCACCATTACTCGTGCCTCCTCTGTTTTGCACGGCATAAACATTCGAATAAGCCCTGGTTTGCTCTTTCATTGTTGGTCTGTTACATTCTCGTCGCTCAATGTTTTGACTTTTTCCATAACTTTGTTCCAGCTTTTCCCAAATTGGTGTATCGTCTTAACTCATCTGGAAGAACTCATATATTCTTTCGGTTGTACATCTGTACGCATCATCGATCAATTTTATTTAATATGCAATGCTTCGTCGGGGAGTACAGGTTTGAAATCGTTGACGTATATCACTCTTTAGCTCGTTTAATTTCAGATTCTTTGTTTGTTGTTAGTTCTCTAGGCGTTATCGGTGTTCGATGTGTTAGCGGATACCCTTTAGGTTTCTATAATTTTGTTGGCTTCATCTAAAATTATTAAATCTCTTTTAATGTACCCTTTAAATTTATTTAAATACTAATTAGCTAACTTGCATTCTCAATGTTTTTAGTCTTTAATATATTCTTGCCTTCATTTATCAACTACTATTTAATCACTACTCGTCTGGTAATTTCATTCTATTATCGTTGAGCAGTCTCTACTTGCGTTGCTAGTGCTTGTCCCCCCGTCAGTTATCGTTTATTCCCTTACTTACCCCATCTTCATTTTATCCCGCATTTGCCCTCTTAATTATGTGTTGGGTTTGTTATGCGTCTTCGTGAATGTCGTGGTATCTTACAAGCGGTGTTTTGCTCGTCATAGTAGTCAGTGATGATGTTGAATGCTTTGAGCGTTGAATCTATGTAACTTTAACATAATTTCATCTCAGTTTGTTGCTTGGGTTTTGTACAAGAAGATCATTCAATCCCGGCCTGAGCCCCCAAATTTGCTTGCATGGGTGGTTTACAGCGGTCTTCATATCTTGCTATTGGTTCGCGGTGACCCTAGTAACGCCATACAAAATGTCTGCTTGATCGCCCACTTGGCACGCCGATTTTGCTAGACAAACGTTCGGCTAATGTGTTCAAGTTGGTGAATGCCGCAAAAATTGGAGTCCAATCTAGTACTATAGTTGCCTCGCGAACAATCTCGGGTTCCGAGGCTGTCGATAGAAGACCTAATGCCGCTTTACTTGGTCCATAAGTTGGAAATGTCCGAATTAAATTGTAGGCTGATTGGTGTAGGTGATTTCGAGTCTACCCCCAATATGACTGAACACATGAGAGATGATTTAGTTTAGGATAAGCAAATAACGCAGTGTATAATAAGTTAAGTTGATCGACTTTGACGGCTTGTGCGCTCGCGTCGGGCCCGTTCCTTGCGTCCCGGCCGGCGGGATGGTTGATTGGATAAGCTGTTCGGTTTTTGGCTGGTGCGGCTTCATCAATGACCCGTTTGACTTGATAT
>CM039679.1:10517973-10765473 GCA_022537955.1 Schmidtea mediterranea
ACCTACTATACACCTTTTTCCATTGTTTGATCGGCATCTTGAGTCGTCTATTGGTTGTTAACTTTTGTGCTCAACTTCGCTTTCTGTTTGCTACCTTGTTGGTAGATCGGTTAGTGTCTTGGTTCCATTTTTCTTTCATTTCCTCTTGAATTCTTGGATCTGTTGTTCCCTTCTTTGTTGTATTTTTCTCTTGGTTCATCGATGGCTGATGATATTAATGGTGTCCGTCTTCCCATATACCATAATTCGTATATCGTGGTATCGTCCTCGTGACTTTATTTGGTCGTTTTGTGAATACAATTTATTGCCACGTTCCATCTTACCTCTACCAATGGCATCATCGCTTCGCTACTTTCGATATTGCGTTGGGATAATTTCTCGGTTTTATTCGTCGATATAATTCAGTGCATTTGACATCGGTCACTATTTTCTTTATGTTCATCATTTGTATTATATCTTTATCCTTTATGGTTCATCTCCTTCTCATATCTCTTTGGTCCTCTCCATATTTGAGCTATCAACTCAATCTGTTCTCTCATCTATCGACATCTCATAGATATCCGGGATCTCGTACAGCTTTCTTACAAATATTTTCATTGGGAAATCGTTCTCGTTAACGATAATCGATAATATATCTTTCTTTTAGCTTGATCTAGTTGTTGTTCATGCATTTTAATCTTGGGTTTTGTCTCATTATCTTTTGTCTCTCTTTTTCTAATCCAGGTTTTATTTCTTTGCTTGTACAAATATTTGAATTTTCTGCATATTTCCGCTGTTCGTTTCCGGATCGGTTTCATTTTTGGTTTTAATTATTTTACCCCCAAAACATTTATTCTTTGGCCATAATGTAGAGCATGCGCGGGGAGGGGTATATCTCGCTTTATTTTCCGTCCTTGTAATATAAAGGTTATTTTTATAACTGGGTCCTAGCTTTTTTCTACTACCCAAGGTCGTAACAACTCGTTTTGTGCTTTCGCCTCTTGTTGGCCTATTATTTGCTTGTGTATCTCTGGAATCAATAATTACCTGATACTCTTCTCTTCTATTCTTTCAGATTCTCTTGGACTTTTGTATCATAATCTTTTCCCATGATCCGTGATGTACATTATCTTGTTGATTTCCTCCTTTCGCAATCAGTTTACATTATTTTTTCTGCTGTATGCGGTTGTATCTCTGAGGGGTTGAAGACATTGGTTTCGAGTTACTTCTTTACGTCCGTTGATTTCTTTTTATATCTCGATTTCATCTCTCTTTCGGCACGTTTGTTTCCATTCTCTAATTCGGATTTTGATTTATCTTTATATGCGTTTTTTCCTCGCATTGGGGATTGACAATATTTCTCCGCCCGACTGCTTATTTCACTTTCATGCTACGTCTGTTTGATCGTCTGGTATTTGTTTTTCTCATATTAATATGTGTTGTTCCTCCTCTTTCATTATTCTTTGTGGATGGCCTTTTTGGAACCATATCTCTTTTATTTTATTCTCGATTTTGAGCTTTACTCCAGCGTGCGGCTTTTCTTTTTGCTGCATTCTGTTTCTAATTTTTTGTAGCAGTATCCTCTGGGATCGATTTGATTTCTATGGATACGTATATCTTTTCTTATCTTGTGACGGTGAATGCTTCCTGCTCATCTCTTTTTGTGTTCTAAATTTATTGCCTCCTCCATTCTTGAGATTAGCACTTTCTTTGTCATCAGCTTTATTTGTTGATGGTTTGGCCTGCCTCTTGCTTCTAAAAATGTTTCAGGCGGGCTCCGTCATATTGTTTGAATTTGATTAACGCCTTCCTTTTAGTTCGGCTTTCTCGTTGTTCAGGATCGCTTCTTTTTCTGTATAAACTGGATCCTCCTGCCTTGTTTCTCAAAGCCTCCTCGGTTGCTTTATTTTCTCAAAGCTGCTACTCTCTGCCTCTTTTGTGCTCAATAATTTTTTTCTCGTCTCGAGTTTGTCTGCTATTCTGCGATACTTTAGTGTGATCCCTGCGGTTTTGATCTTCCGTAGTATCATCATTTCCGTTTGTTTCATTCGTCTTTAGCTTTCCGGTTTCATGTCGGTTTCTTCCCGATTATCGTTTCTTCTATAACTGTCGCGTCTTTGTTTTTCCTCCTCTGTAAATTCTTTGATGGCACTCTATTTTTCCATCGTGTTATTCAACTGTTTTCCCGTTATCACGTTATCATATTTTCTCCCTTTCGGTTCTCAACACACTGCTCCGCAGATATTTTTGTGAATTTCATTTGGAAATTTTCCATTTCTCATCTATTATTACTTTTGGGTTTGTTTTCGATTTGTCCAATTCTTTGCTGGGATTTCTTGGGGCTTTTTGTTTTAGTCTGCCATTCAGCTTGCTGTTGCTTCCTTGATATTCTCTAGTCGCAGCTCTTGATTCCTCATTGACTTTCTCATTACGTTGATCTCGTTGTTGTTGTTATTGTGGGCATCTGTTGCATCATCTTCTTAATTCCATGGGCATATCGTTGTTAGTGTCTCGTAGCATGTCTATCTCTGCTCACGTTAATTGTTGGATTTCCCATAGGTTGTTTAATCTTCGACTGGTTTTTAGAGAGACGATATATGTACATTGCCTTGCGAAATGTCCTTGTGTGTCCACAATTGTAAGCATGGCTTGTAACAGTATTTCTACATATTTCTCAGTATCCCTGTCTACCACATTTTTAACAAGTGTTAATTCGCAAACAATTCTCTACCGATTGTCCTATTTTGACAATAGGAGCATTCATTTGGTTTGGATGTTCCTGAAATTATTATTATAACTTACTTGGTTATACCTAATTCCCCGGATTCTCGTTGCTGGTGCTTGAAACATCTTTGCTCTTGGAAATGAATTGATTCATGGGGATTGGTATTGTTTTTGATGTGGCATTGACTGTGATGTTGTTGTTCGTGGCCAAGACGCCATGAATCCATCCTAGACGGCATACACTTTGCGATGCTAACTGTTACTAAATGTTCTGGTGCCAAGCATCCGAGTGGCTCGCAGTCTCCCTGATCTCTTAGAGAACGTCTAACCATTTATCTCGGGCAAATCTACTTCTTCCGAAGGCTCTTTACACCATATTCTTAATTCACATGCTACACTGCATTTGATTCCATCCGTTGTTCGAAATGTAGAAGTCCAATATCTTCCTATTCCCCTTTCTCTCTATCCCCGAAAGTCTTTATTAAGAACTCTTTAATCTCTGTCCATGTTGTCAATTTGCTACGTTCCTCTCGCTTCTTCCACAAATACATCTTGTGCGCTCCCTTTCAAATACAAGGGTAGTCGCTCTTTTACTTTTTGATCTGTCCAGTGACAGATATTTTTATATACTCGAATCTCCCTTTATAAATGTGTCAATTGTGAGACTACCGTCAAACGGTTCTCCTCTAAACTTTCTCTGAATTCCTCCTAATCTAATCAACATATGTTAATTTCAACATTGCAATTTGCATATCCGGAATTTGAGAGTTTAATTACAGTCGTCATTTGATTGTTGTCCAGATCTTCTTCGTTTACTGATTCTATCGTTGTCAACTGGTTTTCGGTATTATGTAATTCGTTCTCTTCGCTGCTATTAAATTCAAAATCGGTCAATCCGCTATCTGTGCCGGTTCCGGTTGCAGTTGATACTTTAGTATTAACACTTCTACTGTTGCGAACTTTTCTCTTTTCTTCTGCTTTTAGTAAACTCTTTTCTCTATTCTCTTGGCTTTTGCTTCTCGTATGATTGCTGATGCTATCAATGTTTTACGGTTATTCGGCTGCTTGACTGGTTTCTCTCTCTTGCTCTGGTTGCTTTAAAACTTCTGGTTGCTTATCTGCTTGTAACTACTCTGACGTTTATTCCAAAATCTTTTCTGCTCGTCTATTCAAATTCCTTTGTTATCGCTTGCTTTGTCGTTTGCTCTGAAATATTTTCTCCTTTGTTTTGCTTTGTACTTGACTTGGATTGCTTTGCTTGACTATCGATTCCTAAAAAATAAATAACACTCCAATATTCTATACTCTATACTAATTTCTCCTCCGTTTACCATACTATCTCTATGTTATCATCCCCTGTTCGCATTTATCGTGGTGGTCTTCTTTATCTGACTCACCCCCTCATTTTAAGTCCATTTTTAATTATCTATACCTCGTAATAATTATCTATTAATCTCGTATCAATTATCTATATAGTCTTATCAGTTATCTATATAGTCGTATCAATTATCTATATCATAATATCAATAATCATCATACTCATACTTTCATTCATTCCATTAATTGTTTTTCCTATGTCTCCAAAAAATTTATTTACTTAATCCTCAATCGCTGGCGCTCTATGCCTCTATGATTTTCCGTCGGCTCGTCGGCCTTCGGCTTTACCTCTTTTACTGGTCATTCTGTGACCTTAATATCTATTCATAATCATATTTCATCTTTACTCATATCATATCTTATCTGGTACTCTATGGCCTCAGTATCTGATCATAATCATCCGGCCCTCTATTGCCTCAAGTATCTGGTTATGATCATCCAGCCCTTTATTGCCTCAAGTATCTGATTATAATCATCCGGCCCTTTATTGCCTCAAGTATCTGATCATAATCATCCGGCCCTCTATTGCCTCAAGTATCTGATTATAATCATCCAGCCCTTCTATTGCCTCAAGTATCTGATTATAATCATCCGGCCCTCTATTTCATATTATCTCTTATATCGGACTTGAGCTCAATCAGTGACTTTTGGGTATGTTTGAGGCCTCACACTGACTCTCAAGCCATGGCGTCTTTTGGCCGCGCATTCTTCCGGTTACGCTTTACTCACCGCCATTCGGATATTTGGTACTCGGTGTGGGATCCGGGTTGTTGTACCAAACTCCTCGCTGGGCAATAAAAAACATTCCCTCGGTACTCGGTGTGGGATCCGGGTTGTGTACCTCGAAGAATATAAAAGTATGGAAATGCCTAGACGTTCAATCAAGTTCCAAAAGCGGTTTACTTGATTTCCCGAATAGTGAAAAGAAAAGGAAGTGCTCAAAAGTGGGAGCGGGGAATAAACTATCAAATCTCTGCCCGCTCCATCCATCAGATTTCTCGGCTCGATTCGAGCGCTCTCATCTGGCTTTAGTAGGACATTTTGAGTATGAACCATTTACCGGTTAGTTCACATCTCACCTACCGTTTGGCCCCGATACTCGGTGTGGGATCCGGGTTGTTGTATCGAGTGCCTCCCAGCGAAAAAAAAGAATCGTCCGATACTCGGTGTGTGATCCGGGTTTTTGTATCGAACGGCCCAGCGTCATCAGTCCCTTGGCTGATAACAACCTGAGCACGACAGTCCGTAGCTGTCCTCTGGTGCCTCACCACCAGCTAGGGAAAAAAAGAAGTCATCTCTAGGTACCTTTACTCTAACTATTAATTCTGTTCCGTGCGCGCTCTTTCTCTCACCTCTCGGTCTATCTCTTCACTCCCCCCTTCAAAATTTGTGGTAATCGCATCAACAAGCTCCCCAAAAGAGGTGATCAATCTCTCGCCGGTCACTTGCTGACATACGCGACTTGGCCTACCAGTTCCTTTCTCAGTAGGGTTGATCAGGGTTTCCCTTGGGTGAGCGTACTATCATTAGATAGCTCAGGTTTAACCATTTTTCCTCGTCCTATCCCAATATAATATCAATAAATATAATATCAATAAAACAAAAAGGATTATACACTAGGAAACTCGGTTGTCGAAATTTTTCCGTCCAATATTTTGTGTCTCTGTGCATGTGTTTTGATTATTTCCCTAATTCGGCTTTTATGTTTTCGGTCTATTACCTTTGTTTATCGTTGTCAGGTGGTTTTATTATTTATAAACATTGCATATTATCTAATAATAATTCAGGTAATGCATAATACACATTTATTTCACTTCATCATAACAATTCATGGGAAGTAAACCGTTAGTCTTTCCTTTATCTTTCGCTGGCATAACATACAGTGCGACTCTTGTGCGCATCCATGACAATAACTCAGGTGTCCGCAAGGTATCACCATTACTCGTGCTTCCTCTGTTTTGCACGCATAACATTCCACGTAAGCCTTAGTTTGCTCTTTCATTGTTGTTGCAATCTTGTCTTCAATATTCTTGACTTTTTCCATTAACTTGTACCAGCTTTTCCCAAATTTGGTTATCTCTAATCTCATAGATAGAATTTCATATATTCTCTCAGTAGTTACATCTTTATCAATATCGATTAATTTTATTAATATGCAATGTTCATCGGAGTACAGGTTTGGAATCGCTGATATATCCTCTTTAGCTCGTTTAATTAACTTTTGTTTATTAATTAGTTCCTCAAGATTGTCATTTTCGATGTTTAGAATCCTCTTTAGTTTTTCTATAATTTCTGCTGGTTCCATCTACAATTATCAAATTACCCTTTAAATTTATCTAAATACTAATTAACTAAATTTTTAATATGTTTTGAGTTGTTTTATCTACTACTATTTACTCATTACCTGTTGTGCTTTATTCTATTACCGTTGGCTTCCTCTTGTTGGGTTCGGTGTCTTTCTCTTGTTTATCATTACTCCCCTTACTTACCCCATTTCATTTTATCCCGAATTTTACCCTTTTAATTACTTATGCGTCTTGTCATTGTTGTTGGTGTCTTACAAGGGTGTCCTGTCGTCAAGTATTGATGGATGTTGAGTGTCTTGGCGTCTTAATTTGTAGTCGGGTTACTCGTTTTCCAACAGTTGTTCTCTGGGTTTTGTTTTATGGCGTTCTCATCCCTCCAGGGTTTGCAACATATCGTCTCAGCATCTCTGTTTAAGCTTTAAACATTTGCTTATATTTCCTTGGGTTCTTTGTAAAACAATCTTTTATGAGCCCCCAAATTTGTATCAGGTTTTTATTGCTGTTTCAATTTCCTCCTCGAACTTTACACTTTCTCATCGATTTGTTTGCACACGAAAATCACTCAATCCCGGTTGAGGGTGTACTGACATAATTCTCTTGATGGTTTTAGTCTTTTCAAATAACAACGCTTCAAACCCGTGGCGGAGCCCCCAAATTTGTACTTGGTGGGCAAGCCATTCGTTTCATCAACATATTTTCTCATTTTGTGTCGGGTTAATCGTTTCTTATCTTTCTGTGTTTAGCTCCCTTCTTTCTCATTTGTCATCTCTCCGGGGTTTGGTAAAATGTCGTCCCGACATTTTCTATTTAAACTTTACGCATGTCTATATTCCTTTGGTTTTTCGCAAAAACAATCATTCAATCCCGGCTGAGCCCCCAAATTTGTATGGTGGGTTACAGGGTTTCAGATCTTGCTTGTCTTCCTGGCGACCCTAGTAACGCCATACAAAAAGATACTACTCCACTTGGCACCCGTTGCTAAGCAACGTTGGAAATGTGTTCAAGTGGTGGATTGTCCGCAAAAATTGAATACCATTGGCTAGTACTGTAATTGCTCGGACAAACCTCGGGTTCACGAGCTGTCGATAGAAGACCTATGCTCGCTTTGCTCTGTCCCTCATAAATAATTGTTCATGATTAGTGCTTATTTGCCTGTGGAAAACTGAGACGTAATAGGGTTACTTATGACCGTTCGGGTATGCAATTTCAAAAGAAAACGACTCAACTAAGGCTAAACTACTCTATTAAATCAAATCACATGATGCATATCTATGGTTTGGTATCTTGAAGTTGGGTTGCTCGACGTCGGGCACGCTCCTTACGTCCCGGTCGGCGATTGTTGATGACGCTGGGTTGCTCTGTTGTCTTGATTGCTGTCTGTGGTATTTGAGTCGGGGCGAAGATGAGCGGGTAGGTGACCGCTTCACCCTCTCGGCATACAGCTAGTGCGACTTCTAACCCCCGTACCTGCGTTCGCAAACTCCGATTGAGCTGGCGTTCCTCGGCCCAGCCCTTTTGAGCTGCGGTAAGTCGTTGGTATAGGACTTTGGTTCGTTTAGGATCTAAGCACGTCGCTTTGATCTGCTGCATTTCACGGGTTAGTTGCAGGACTTGACTAAGTAATTCGGCATTCGCCTGCCTCGCGCGATCTAACTCCGTCTGCAGGATCCGTAGAGAAGCCATTGCTGAAATTAAATGGATTTTTACTCGTCAATTTATGGTCAGCCTAAATATTTTAACCCTTTTAAACAATTCAACACTCATTCTCAGTTATATAAGAAAAATAAATACACACGATGCTAATTATAATTATTGTTTTTAATCACTATAACGTTTTGTCAGTTCATTCATCCGGGCAGAATCGTTTGAGACTCCTTTTGAGAGCGTCTACCGTATAAGGACGCCTAGTATCTCGAACTGGACGAGGTGGATGGGCGACGGCGATCCACCCAGCAAGGATGTCATCCAGCACGTTTGCCAGGTACATCCTTGCCTTGACTACTTGTAAGTCCACCTGCTCCTGCACCCGCTCCCAATGGGTGAGGAGATCCTGCGCATTTGCAAAGATTTCGGCGGCTGGGTATTCTTGTCTCACTGGTTCGAGGGGGTTATTACTCGGATCCCGTGCTTTCTGAGGGATAGAATAAGGCCACTGTGACCGGGGTCTTTCTATAGCGTTGGTGGTTCGTAATCTCCTTTCCGAGCGCTTCTCCTGAGTGGTAATCTGATTGTTGGACATGCTCTGCAAATGATTTAAATTTAGATCATGAAAATTAATAGGGTGGGGAACAGGGTCTTGACTATATCAATTAAAGAGAGTTTAGGTAGGCCCAAGATTCGGTATAACTAGTGACTGTCATTGGGGTTCTTCTAGGCCCGATCCGTCTGCAATACGTACGTGTACTTATAAAATAGTTTAAGGGAAGGCGAGTCAAACGTTCTGCGGAATTCATGAGGCATCTCATTTTCAATTATAATCTTATTTATAATTAAAGCTCTAATAGTTTAAATTTTTTGGAGTTAATTCGAGTTAAATTTCTTAGTTAAATTTGTAAGATCGACTTAATTCCAGTTTGATCGATGTTTACCTTAGTCACGTCGAGGAAAATGTGTTGATTATATTATTGACCGGCGAGTACTTGATTGATTGGAATTTATCGCGGTTCTATGCTAATTATTTTGACAAGCGCATCGAGTTAATTTATTCCGACCGTCTCGGAATTTTAAATCATCGCATTTCGAAAATTAGTGTAATTATGCACATAATTTGCAATCGTTCTCGTCGCAACATTGGGCTACCCCTATCTTGGATTTTATTAACCTTCCTCGAATGGACCTTTTCCAATATCATAGAATTTTGGGAAGCGTTGGTGTTGTTAATAATACATCTCATCGAGGCGACTTTTCGTGGTGAACATTGGATTTTTGCTATTTTCAGATTTTGATCTCCTGACAGTTCAATTCACAAGTCGTGCTACGTCGGATTAATTTGGATTTTATGGAAAACCCCTGTCTAATTTCGCAATTAATTGGGCTAAAACATGATTCTGATCTGTTGGTCAATTTCTCATCTTTGCACAACTGCACATAATCCTAACTTGCCGAATGATCTCTAAAATGTTCCAAATTTTATCGTTAATCCTACAATTCTCGAATTGATGGGTTTTCATTTATTCCACTGTACTATTTAATTCATTATGGATCGCAATTTTTTGCTCACCTCACCGATATGATCTCAGTTTGTGGTTAATTCTATATCCTAGTAGGTACGATTTTTATTCTCTATGATTGTCAATTGTAGCAGAGTTAACAAATAAAATTTTATTTTCGTTTCGATTGTAAACTTCACCTACTTTATCAACAAGAATTTGTTTTCATTAACCGAAAATTTTATTAAATTTCCCTTACAAACAGGATTTTATTCTTTATTAACTTTACCAATTTTCTTTTGTTTCAATTAAGATTTTCTTTTATATCTCGTATATCACTGTACAATTGAGAGTTGGTTTGTTACTAATCCTAATTTTATTAGATTCATTAAATTTCAATTCATTTTGTTTCCTATTAATCATAATTTTATTGAATTCATTTAATCTCCAATTGATCATTTAATAAATTCATTTTTCTTCTTATTAATCATAATTTTATTAAATTCATTTTCCATAATTTCATTTTATTTCATACTAATCATAACTTTATTTAATTTCCATCATAGCTCTATTTAATTCGTTTTATAACTTTATTAAATTTCTTTCATTTCCTATTAATCCTAACTTTATTTTGTTTCATTTTAATCCTAACTCTATTAATTCATTTTATAGCATTGACACAGAAGTGGTTATATCAGCCATTTCAATTTACGTTGTCCCCGTACCCCTTTCCTTTAATTGATCTTAAGGCATAGTATGTTTATATTATAGTTATTGAGTGCCCACTGGACTACTCGGTGTGGAGATTTTAAGCCGTTTGTTAGATAAATTTTAGGTCGATTTTACAGAATTGAGAAACGAGGAAGCAGCCAGAGACTCCTTCCTTATTCCTCGCTTCAGCTATAGGGATAACTATTTACGATCCGACCGCTGCGTTGCGCACGCTGAGTCTTCACGGGTGCATATCATTGGCGATCTTCCACGCACTTACATGCCTCTGCACTATGTTGATTTTACTAACTTGCGTGATGTGTCGGCTGTGGGCCGGAAAAATTTCGATAGTTAAACTTTATAATTTATAAAAACATATAAATACATATTAATAAATTTTATTAATCATGAAACAAATAAAGTTACCCATTAACCATTCCAAAATCATCAAACATAAAATAGGCATAAAATAGCATAACAGCATAAATACCTCTCCTCCCACATCGACGCCGAGCAGAGCTCCATTGAGATGCAAGGTCGTGATGTGGAAAGAGGGTTCCAATGTAAATGATTCTCACCTAAAAAATTTGAAATAGATTCGATGTAGTTCACAATAATTGAAAAGTAGTTGAAGATTTTCCAAATTGTTTTTAAAGATTTAACGCTTTTCAAAACGATTCTTTTTTCTCAAGAAAAATGGTGTGTTTAAATGTGAAAATGGATCAGTATTTATACCTAATTGTGTGACGTGTAAAATTTGATGCAGTAAAACAAAATTCGACCTTGTTCTTTTCTAGCAAATTCTATTTTTTAGTTTTTATATTTCTTGATTTATTTTTTATAATTTTTTATTTGAAATTTTTATTGAATTATTGCTAATTCAATTTTTCGATTTAAATTCCACTTTAATGAACTTTAATTGCTTTTTCTAATTTCGTCGAATTTGTCGTGTTTTCTTGTTGTATCTGTGTAGGTATCGTGCGGATCTTGATGCATTTTGTTAATATTTTATTTTATTTTTATGTTTCTTAATTTTATATTTAATTCTTTTATTTCTCAGATTTTATCGGGTTTACTTGGTGTTTTTCAGGTTTATTTTAAATTGCGTGTTGTATTTGCGTGTGTTTTTCTGATCCATTTAAACATTTATCAAGGCCGTTTACGTTCTGGCCCAACAATACTAAGCTTTTATAAATATTCAAGTCTGGTTTAAAGAATGGTTCACTAGCTCAATAATAGGTCGTCTTTCGTGGTGGGTTAGTGGTTTTTGACCTTGTAACCCAAACATACCAAATATCAAGCCCCTATGGATACCCGTTGCTAATCAACGTTGGTACTGTAATCAATGGTTATGAGACCGTCAAAAGTGACCTTCTCTGTAGAAACTGCTATGGCCCGGCCTCATGTATAAAATATTAGTTAAAAAGTATCTAAAATCGATATTATAGAATTTACCATTTGTTTAACCCGTTGCCATGGTGATAATCAGCAAGCAGGATAGAACCTATATAGATAAAATGATATATAGCTAAATATTTCCGAAACCATTGAGTTTTAAGGATCAGGATCATAGCCTGTAGTATAAAATAAGATATTTTATTTATAGCAAAAGTAATTTCATTTTATAAATTAAATTTTTATAAATTACTATATAGTAATTTAAATTAAATAATTTTATTGTTAAACTTTAATAATTTAAAATTTTTGAGTTTTAAATAAAAAATAAGAATAAACTTTCAAAATTTTTTAAAATGAAATTTTTTTATTATTATTATTGTTGCTAGCAATGTAGATATAATGAATCTGAAACTAATTATTATAGTTATTAATATCATTGTTATTATTATTATTATTATTTGATTATATGGACACGAATTTTAGATCCAAGATTTTCAGAGATTGAAGATTACATTACTAGGATTTTTTGATAACATGTTGACTCTGTGAAACATTGTGGGATTAAGAGGACTCAGAGTGTCCCCAGCAGTGGGCATAGTACGTCGGCCGGTGCCACGTCTATGGGCACTGTTGTAGACACTCTTCCTGGATGTGTAGGACAGATAAAAGGTGCGTTCCCCACCCTTTCACTCATCCAGATAGTATAATTTGACCCTGAGAAGAGTGTTGTCTTAGAAATATATGGATATCTTAATATCATGATACATAATTTAAATCAATCGTTAATGGTGGGTTACAGGGTTTCAAATCTTGCTTATCCTTCTGGTTGCCCTCTTAACGCCATACAAAATGATGCTAATCGCCACTTGGCACCCGTTGCTAGGCAACGTTGGTAATGTGTTCAAGTGGTGGATTGCCCGCAAAAATTGAGTACCATGTGCTAGTACTATAGTTGCTCGGACAACCCTCAGGTTCACGAGCTGTCGATAGAAGACCTATGCTCGCTTTGCTCTGTCCCTCATGATCATTCAAGATTAGGTTCTTATCTGCCTGCGGAGAGATGAAATTAAGGTTGAGTAACATGATGCGAATGTTTGGCATATGAATATATCAACGTAACAAATTAAATTAAGAACACGGCTACTCTATTTATATAACAACGCGCGCAATGTTTACAGGTTAATGATTTTGAAGCTGGATTGCTCGACGTCGGGCCCGTTCCTTACGTCCCGGCCAACGATTGTTTGCTGGAAGGGTAGATTGTTCCACTGGTTGGGTGTTCTTCTGCGACATCTGGGTTGGGGCGAAGACGAGCGGATATGTTACCGCTTCCCCTTCCCGGCAGACTGCTAGGGCGACTTCGAGTCCCCGAATTTGCGTGCGCAGGCTCTGGTTGAGCTGCCGCTCCTCTGTCCAGCCTTTCTGTGCTGCGGTCAGGCGGTGGTACAGTAATTTTACCTTTTCTGGTCCCTTCCAGGTTGCTTTGGTCTGTTGTATTTCGCGGGTTAGTTGAATAATCTGAGTGTGTAATTCCGCGTTTGTCTGTCTCGCGTGGTCCAGTTCAGATTGTAAGATTTGTAAGGAAGACATTACTACAATCAAATAGATTATTTTAATTTATTGTTGATTAAGTCAGGTAATCATTTATCTTATTAAACAAAATCACGAATAATTCCAGCTATAATAAGAAGTAACACGTAAATTTCTAATATTTTAGATCAATTACTACATAAGGTCTATCAGTGTTGGTTTACTCGTCCGGACAATATCTCTTCAGGCTTCGTTTGAGAGCCTCAACGGTATAGGGTCTTCTGGTGTCTCGAACTGGGTGAGGTGGATAGGCGACTGCAATCCGCCCGGCAAGGATGTCTTCCACCACGTTCGCAAGATACATCCTTGCCTTAACCACCTGTAAATCTACCTGCTCCTGCACCCTTTCCCATTGGGTGAGGAGGTCCTGTGCGTGCAGGTAGGTCTCCGCAGCTGGATATTGCCGTTCCGAGAGACATGATCGTTGCAACTGGTCGAGTATCCTCGTGGTCGGCGGGACTCCTGTCTGTTCCTGTCTGGCGGTCTCTCGACGGGTAGTTCGTTTGGGCGACATGTCTAAACATTACTGTTATTAGGTTCGATTGATTTACCATTCTAAGTTATTAGCAAGCAGATAGTGTCTATGTTACTAGTAAGGGTGTCATACGCGTGACCATTGCCTTCCTTTACGCGATGGGACATTAATAAGCAGGTTGGGTTACTTAGTGGGTCTGGTTCTTTAAGGTGCACTCCTTTATAGGGAAAATATATAATTAATCGTATGGATGAGATAACCTGATGTTTAACTTATTCCATATATGCGTATTAACATTAAAATTTTCATGTAGGCGGATACTCGTACATTGACTTAAGGGAATTTGTACATTGATTTAAAGTTTGTTTACTAACTTCAATTTCAGTTGTTCGAACTTTAAGATTTAGGCCGGACGTTGATCCGAGATAACTTAGTCGCGTGTAGGTGTATCCTGGTGGGCGAATGATTTCCGGCGGATTTTACCGTTACCACTTAAGCGGTTGACAAAAGGTGATTTACATTGTTTACATCCGGTGATTGTATTATTCGTGTCATATTTTCAGAATTACTGGTCAAATGTTCGCCTACACTCGATTATCTCAATTTCCGGTAAGTTATTCTGTTGACTAGTTTGAATGTACTTTATTAGCAAATTTTTGGAAAACTTCTACGCTTACCGAGGTTTCTAAATAGATGCGATACCCTTCTGTTGGAATAACTTCGCTATGTGGAACTTCATTTGTTCAATAATGTGGTATTAATACAAATTTTCTCTTATCCTCAATTGCATTAATTTAGTTTACGTAAATATTTATTCACTTTACCTCTAATCAATTTGCTGTAACTCCTGAATTTATGATAATTGAAGAAACTTATTTTATAAATTTATAAGTTATTCTAGTTCTAATTAAGAGATTACATTATCAGTAATAAATATCGACATCTGTTATTCCAATTTCTAATAGTCTTCCCTAAGGCTATTTGGATCAACTATTACTTTAGCCGACAAAGTCATTTTAATGCTAATGGTTTTTAATCCGTGAATTCAGTTTTACTTTAATTTACATCAAAAATCGTTTGACTTTTTCCAAAGAAACCCTCTTACGGTTAAACATTCCTAACTTTAATCTATGAATTACTTTAGTCAACGAATTTTTTATTTATCATTAATCAATACTTTACCTCACCAAAACTAGTTTACGTGGGTTTTACTCAATAATTATCTGAATTAGTTTGATCAATGAGATACTTCTATTTACCCGAAACTCACTTTAATTGTTACCAATGAATAGATTTAATTGAAGCAACGATATATTTATTTTTATTCATTTTATTTTTAATCAATAATTTAATCTAAACATTTGATCTTACTCAATCACTTCTTCAATTTTATCAAACTGAATTAACAGTGAATTACGTGCCGTTTAATCAACAAATTAATAAAGGGGTTCCATACTTTCATTCGAGAATCATTTTACTTTTAATTGATACATTTCTTTATTTGAAATCAATGAATTCGATTCTTAATTGCTTTCATTTCTATCGGGGGTTGATTAGATCAATACATTACTCGTTCTTACTCAAAGATCAGTTTACTTTTATTGAAATGAATTATAATAATTTAATTGATGAAATCATTTGTCATTACCCTAATTTTAATCAATAATCTACGATCATTATGAATTATCTTTACCCAATATTTACTGAAATTTTTAGCCATAAAACACTTTACTTTTACAATCAATGGTTATTTCAATTTTTATCAATAATCGCAATCTAGTCGAATTCAATGATTCCCAATGAATTTTATTCATTTCAAAATGTTAATCCAAAATAGTTATAACAACGATTTCAGTTAATTTAACCCAAGTACCCTTTCCCTTTAATAGGCCTTAGACGCATATTGTGTTCATATTATATTTACTGAGTGCCCACTGGACTACTCGATGTGATAATTTTAAGCCGTGTGTAACATAATTTTAGGTCGATTTTACAGAATTGAGAAACGAGGAAGCAGCCAGAGACTTCTCCCTTATTTCTCGCTTCAGCTATAGGGATAATATTGACGTTACGACCGCTGCGTTGCGCACGCTGAGTCTTCACGAGTACATATCATTGGCGATTTTCCACGCACTTACATGCATCTGCACTATGTAGATTTTACTTTCTTGCGTTATGTATCGGCTGTGGGCCGGAAAAATTTCGACATTTTAATTTAGTTTATGAAAAAATATATATCAAACAATTTATGTATATTAATAATATTTATTAGTTAGGACAAAATAACAGAATTACCCTTCATAACCATTCCAAAAATTTTCATACAATAGCATAAAATATCATAACAGAAAGCATAAATGCCTCTCTCCCCACGTCGACGCCAAGCAGAGCTCTACCGAGATGCAATGGACGTGACGTGGAAAGAGGGTTCCAACATAAATATTTCTCACCTAAAATCAGTTGAATTAGTTCAAATAGCTTGAAAATAAGGTTTTAAAATAGTTTCACCACGATTTGAAAATAAGATTTCAAAATAGTTTACCAACGATTTCAAATGGTTTGAAAAATGGTTCTAAAAATAGTTAAGTTTCGAAAAACGGTTAAGTTAAATGTGAAAATGGATCAGTATTTATACCTATTTTTCTCGCGTGTGAAATTTGATGCAGTAAAACAAAATTCGACCTTGTTATTTTCTAGCAAATTCTATTCTTTAATTTTATTATTTTTTGATTTATTTTTATAATTTTTTATTTCGAATTTTTATTGAATTATTACTAATTCAAATTTTTCGATTTAAATTTCATTTTAATGAACTTTTATTAATTTTTTCCATTTTGTCGAATTTGTTGTGTTTTCTTGTTATATTTGTGTAGGTATCGTGCGAATCTTGGTGCATTTTGTTATTATTTTAATTTATTTTTATGTTTGTTAATTTATATTTAATTCTTTTATTTCTCAGATTTTATATGGTTTAATTGGTGTTTCCAGGTTTATTTAAATTGCATGTTATTTTTGCGTGTGTGTTTCTGATCCATTTAAACATTCCTCAAGGCCGTTTACGTTGTGGCCCAACATTAATAAAGATAGGGATTTTAAAATTTATTCTTTCAGTGGAACCAAACAGAATAATCATAGAAACATTTCGCAGGGATATCTCCAAATATAATAGGGAGGCTCTAAATCAGAGTCAGAGGGCGGAAGTTATGGTACGGAAATGCCGTCACATGGAACAAACCTGGCTACGTCCAGAAGCCGCATCAAACCTGAGGGCAGAGACAGAGGTATTGAAGAAAACGTTAATTCAGAAAGATGAAGCCCTGTCGCAAGCAGAAGAGAAGACCAGGTGCTGGAGAAGGAGATCAAAGATCTCAAGTCGAGAGACGAAATTCGCACAGGCCTGGTGCAGAGTGGAGCGGCAGAGCAGGAAGCCATAGTGATCCGCAACGTGACGGGGAAGGACATTGGCGTAAAGATCCTTACCCCAGGACCCTCACGCTTGCTAGTAGAAGCGCCGAAAAGAAATAGAAAGAGAAATCGGCCTAGCAAAAACAAGCGTGAGAGGTTATTTAAGCTGCATAAAGCTCGTTTGATAGCGCATATCCTTGACGCGAACTCGTTCTAAATCCCGCGCATTCATTAACTTTGATCTCATGAAAGATTATTGAATGTTGTAATTGTTGATAGATTTGAATAATTATTTATTAGTGTTAATTTTGACATTAGTGTTTAAAATGAGTTAAAGCAGTCGAAGATTGGGATGCCGGAATAGTTGAGTTATCAAGTTAATTATTAATGAGGTAAATAGGCGAGAGGGGGACCGATAGAGTAGAGCACGAAATCTTCTATGACAGCTCGTGAACCCGAGGAGGGTTAGGGCATTAGCAGTTCTAGTGAAGGAGCTCACCTTTTGCTAACCTTCCGCCCACTAGTTCACAGTACCAACGTCAATTTTGACGGGTGAATAGCGGTTAAAATCTCTTATGTAGGCTCTGGGTGGGAAGTAGTGACCCTTAGGTAGGTTTAATATTTTAATGGCCCATCAGTGCACAGCAATGATTTCATTTTGCAGAAGTCTACTTGATTTTCTTAGGGTTTGTATCCCATCATTATTATACGAGCTAATCTTAATGCAATACCAATGGGAATCAAATCTGTGCTTAGCACGAAAATATTTGACACCAACAAGGCTGTGTAGTTTCACCATGTCAAAAAATGTTGGAGAAACATGGAATGAATTATAAGCCGAAATATAGTGATCATTTAAATCTCATTCCAAATCCAGCTTCCTATACTCATGCTTATCCATGACTCTCAAGATTATGCTTCTTTCATTTAAATAAAAGAAATGCAGAAACATCAGTTTGATTTGTAATTTACTGTCGACATTTTTATATTGTTCATTTTCATAGCTTTTTACCTGATTTTTACTATCAATAGCATTAGAATCATTGCTTCCAGAACAATCTTGAATATCATTCAAGAGGAATTTTGAGTCGTACAAAGTATTAGTTCGAGAATTATAGGACGGTTTGCAAAGAGGAGAATTTTGGAATATTTCTGTAAAAGGTATCCGCCCAACATTCAATTTGAGCCAGTACTCGCTGTTGCATATCGGTGAATTGAATTGGAGCTTTTCTTCAATCAATGAAAATGAAACTTTATCAGAAATTATTTTATTGTCCAGAGAGAATAAAGTATTGAAATCTTTAATAAAGCAACTTTCAATTTTATTGGATGTATTCAAATTGCTTTCACGATTGTTTACTTTCATTTTAGGAAAACTCGAACCAGGAATGTGAATTTGTTCATTAGAATCATCTTGATCTAATTTTTTTATAAAGGGGAATTTGTTTGAATTAGAAAACTCAGTATTTTCCCATAAATAATTATTTGAATCATTATCGCAAATTAGTTCATAATCAGATTCAATATCGCTATTCATATTTCAGTATCTGGTTATTGAAAAACTTTTTATTAAATTTTAAATGAAATCCAAAGGCTCTTGAACGAAATTTTAAATTTAACAAAGTCAATTATTCAACAAATAAACTCTATATTTAAAGAACCCTAATTTACACATCTTATTAAAACACACATATTAATCTAAGTAAATTAAAAAATCACAAAACTTTTTCTTTTATTTAATTTTAGAGAATTTCAATTTAATTTAATTAATCATGATTTAATTTAGTATAATTAATATGATGCCTATCCAACTGTCATGCTTAAAAGTATTTTTATAATTATTATTATTATTACTATTATTTTTATAATTATTATTATTATTATTATTATTATTATTATTACTATTATTTTTATAATTATTATTATTATTATTATTATTATTATTATTATTATTATTATTATTATTATTATTATCATTATTGTTATAATTGCCCTTGTCATTTCTATAGCTATCCTCATTGTTATTGTAAATCATTAATATTATTACTACTACCATTATTATTATTATTATTATTATTATTATTATTACGATTATTATTATTATTACGATTATTATTATTATTATTATTATTATTATTATTATTATTATTATTATTATTATTATTATTATTATTATTATTATTATTATTATTATTATTATTATTATTATTATTATTATTATTATTATTATTATTTTTATCATCATTATGACTGGTGTCATTTGAGAATATGATGTTATCCAGGGTGTCCCCAACAATGCTTCTACTGCATTGGTCAAGTGCCGTGCATACGAGTATTGTTGTAGAGAACCTCCCAAAAATAAAGCGCGGAATAAAATGCAGTCTCCCTCATCCCTTCCCTCATGAAGATGATGCGATAGAATCCCAAAAAGGAATGTTTTGATAGAAATTCAAATATAAACTTATAAAATAAATTTTTCAAATTAATATTACTTTTGGTAAACTAACATCGTTGAAGTGTAATGACTTTAAATTCGAGTTGTTATTCGATTATTAACTGATTTTGGAGTGTTTTCTGGACTTCTCAGGATCTTATATGATTATGGTCAAGTTTATTCTTGTAATAATTCAGTTAAAATTAACTCAATGAAATCGATATGCACTTTAGGTTGTCATTCGAGCGGCTAATTTAGTAGTATTACTGATAATGTGAACTCGGTGCTCTATGCGGCAATGTGGCGCAGTTGATAAAAGTCAAGTGCTACTTAAATAACTTAACTTGGTAATTTCTCCTGGTTCACCAGCCGGGGAACATAGACGCTCGTCTGCCAATAAAAAACTTATTGGAGCATTTCCTGTGCGAATCATTCCGCCTTCCTACATTTGGTGGGGTTACTCTCGCTTTAGCACCTCTCTGGTATATTCTTATGATCTTTATCTTAGTTTTGTCATAGGCTTATCGAAATCCTTGTTAAATTAGGTATTGACACGCAGTGTTTAATTCAAATGTCTAGTGAGTTTTTTTTATAACTAGATTATTTTTCGCACTCGTCACGAAAATAACGAAGACTGCTGTTTTTAAAATTTCGAATCCTACTTAAACACTCATTTTGAATGTTATAACCCCTATAGTCAGATCGATCTTCCCGTAATTTTACCCTACTTACCGCTCCTTCCACCGTTCATGAACGCCACGGGGAAATCCAACGAAGTCCTACTTTCGAGATCAGTGCAAAGCTGACCTGTCTCATCAGACATCGAAGGGTGGAAAGCGATATATTCACACATGCGAAATCGCTCAAACTTAATTGAAGGAATCGAATACCGATTTACCAGTTCCCCCAAATTAACACAAAATGAATATAAATAAGTTAAGGTGACGTGTCACGAATATTAAAATGTGTCGCAGCCATCCATGAATCAAATCAAAACTTTTAACATGTCATAAACCTTCAATACATATATTTAAAAATTTACAATAACAACAAAATACCACTTACAAATAGATTAAAGTTGATTCCAAAGTTTTTTCAAATTTTAAAAGTTTGCATAAAGTGTAAAAGAATGGGGTTTTTTATTATGAAAATGGATGTTGTTTATATACAGTTTTCGTGCTTGGGTGCAACCAATCAGCGAATTTTAAGCCTTTTTCGACCTTTTTTTCGGTGTTTTTAATTGTTTTTATTTATTTTAATATTCTTATCTTTTTCTATTTATTTTTTTATATTTTTTTAATATTATTTTTTTTAAATTTACATTCTTAGTTTTTGGTTGCTTTTCTCTTTTGGTCTTTAAATCTTTTATTTTTGGTTGCCTTATTTTTCAATGTTTTGACGGTATTATGTTTTACATTATGTTTCTGTCAGCAGCTGTAGGCTTTCTAAGAAATTTATTAGTATTTGTTTTAATTAATGTTTTATTTTATTTTTGATTTCTGCTTGTGTATGTTTTTCAAAAGCCATTTTAATAATTTTAAGGACTTTAATTAAATTTTTTTTTATTTTAATTGAGGCTTCTAGCCCAACATATTTTACATCATTTTATTCAATAACTTCATAGTTTTATAAATTGTCCATTTTCGGTCAAATTTTCATGTTACTGTTATTTTTTATGGAAATTTCGTGCGGTTCTTACTGCATCTTTGTATATATTTTAATTTACTTTTATGTTTTTTGATTTTGTATTTAATTATATTTTTCTCTCATATTTTAGGGTGCTTAGTTCATGTTTATAGGTTTGATTTTGAATCTGCATTGTTGTGTTTGCATGTTATTTTCGATTCATTTAAACAAAATTTAGTCTTGGCCAACATTCTTAAGACTGTGAGAAATGAGTTACACATACTTAATGTTATTTGCACATCAGGCCTAAGTTCATTGGTTGTGAGTTTCTGTGTTTCAACAATAATATATATATTGACGTTGTCAGGCAACCCCATACAAAATGGTTTTGTATTTATTTGGTACCCGTTGCTAGGTACCCGTTGGAACTGTGTTCAAGAGAGTGGTGTTGGTAGTTTTATAAAGGGTCCTTATTAATTGTTACCAATCTTATTTTGAGTAAGATAAGTTTCTATGGGTCGACAGTCATGGCTTACTAAATGGTTTGTTATTTCGCTTAAACGAGTTATTTATGGCTAAGGTGACGAGATAATCTTCAGATCTTTGCATATTTTACACTACAATTGGCATTGTAGAGTGATCATATTTCTTTTTAATTTGCAGCATTCTTAATCTTCCGTCCGTCTCACACTTTTGTAAATATACGTTATATTCCACTCCGATCCCTGTGGCACTCGCACGCTTGCCTTAATAGATCACTTTATAAACAGTTTATTTGCATAAGCTGAAAAAAAGTGTTAAAGTTATGAAAATGACTATTGTTTATTTACCAGTTTCATGCATGGGTGCAACCAATCAGAGAATTTTGAGTCTTTTTAAGCTATTTTTCGAGGTTTTTATTGCTTTTATTTTATTTTAATAATTTTATTTTTCTGCTTATTTTTCTCTATTTTTTGATATTATTTTCTTTATTTTTTGTAATTTTTATTTTTATTATTTTATTGCTTTTCTTGGCCATTTTTCTTTTTGGCCCTTTAATATTTCATTTTTGGTTGCTAAACCAATTTTTGATTTATTTTCTAAAACTTTTTTGTGAGGTTTTGGCGGTTTTATGTTAGATTTTTTGTGTTTCAATCTATGGCTATAGGCTTTAATTGTATTTAATTATTGTTTTAATTATATTTGTTATTTTTTTAATTTTTTTTTGATGTTTATTTGATATTTAAAATATGATTGCGGTGCGTGTATTAGCAGTCATTTTGACAAATTTTACAAGATTAATTAATTTTATTTTTTATTTAAATTGTGGCTTATATTCAAACATGGGGCTGGTTTAGATAAACTTCATAACATAAATAAATTGGCGATAGCGGAATCATTTAGTTTTTTATTTCAACTATATTTTTATAAATGATTCCTTAATCGATAATTATTTAATTTTAAAGTTAAAATAATAATTTAAATTTTTCCTATTAAAACAAAATTTAAATTGGTTTATTTTCTAAGATCTTTGAATTTAAAATGAATCAAAATTTTAAAGATAATTTTCTGTAATTTCTCCAGTCGTCGTTACTTTGGAACATAAATTATTGTTTTTGTTATTATTATCAATTATTTTTAATAATTGCACTGTCAATAAATGTCATTAGTTCAAAGAAAAGTTTAAATTTCCAAAGTACAAATTTTATGAAATTTAACAGTTGCAAATCTAGAAATCATTTCATCAATTTTTTACATTGCAGACAAATATGTCTAAAAGTAAAAATATTTCTGTGATAGAAATGAATATCAAGGAAAATTTTCTGAATGAGTAAAAATTTTCGTCATTTTCTCTGTGAACCTTAGAAGAAAATATCAATGAATGAGTGTGTGCCAAAATGTCGATCAACCAATCAAATTGAACTTAATGCGGATATTAAATGTTATCGATGGAAACTGGTGAAAAAATTTCTTACTGAATGAAATATTTATTTTCCAATGTTTCCAGTTGCTGTAAATGGCCATCTGCCATTTTCTCCCAATTATCATAAATCTTATTGTAAAAACAATCAAAAATGTGATTTTATTAATAGTAAATCAACGAATTTCAATTCACAAATCTCCAGCTGTCCGTCAATTAATATTTTTCATGATTCTGAAGTCAAATCCAGATTGTCGCATTCAACTTCAATAGTATCAAAGGATACAAATGAAATATCAGAAAGAGGAGATTCTAATCGCTCAATGAAATCGAAATTCCGAGCATTTATCAAAAGATTTTCTATAAAATCGAATAATCCTACAAACCAACGATATTATATCAATCAGACCTTTGAGGATTCTAATAAATCAGAGAGTATCCAAATTACTATAGACAGTTCCCTTCAGCGAAACGGCTCATCGACTCCGCATCATGTTCCTAAATTGGATAAAATTATCGAAGAAGACTATGATGTTCATAATGATATGCTCAAAAGAAAACAATCACATTTACTTTTATGCAAAAGGAGCGCTGTGTAATTATTTGTTTTTCGCCAAGGATATCCAAAATGGAAAATTATTAATAATTATGAGCAAGAAAATTCATTATTTTTATTTACTTAAAATATGCCTTTTATTTATTGATTTTTAGTTCTTTATTTACTGTTATTAAAACGTTTTGAAAATAATTTTTTTCAAATAAATGAAGTTTAATTTTCTCCATTTAGGGATAAATTAATTGAAATGTGCATTTGTATGGTCGAGTGATAAAATGTCAAAATTTGCAGAGTCTATGCCAAATGTTTTATTTTAACCAATCGCAATGCGATAATATTTTGGCGCTTTACCGCCTACGGAGGAATGTTTTGTATGATTAATATTTAATTAATTTAAGGAATTTCTCCGTAATTTACATTTGTTCGGGTTACCATATTCTAACGTCATAAAATCTTGACTTATCTAGTTTGAACAAAGTTAAATCGAGGCAACATCTTGACGTTGTTCGTAAAAGTTAACTTGTACTAATGGTGGACAGTGATAGTTGCGCGGTTCCACTTTATAAAATACTTGAGTTATTATTTTAAAACATTTTCATTGCTCCTTGGCATATCAAACACAAAAACCTTTAATTGCCAGTTACAAAAAGATTTAAGTTATGTGTTCCTATTAGGTGGCCGTCATGAAAAGGTGAGCCTTGTTGCGAAGACTTTTAATGGTCTGAAGTGCAATGGGTTCATGGGTTTACCTTTGAAAGTATTATTATTATTGTTGGGTTTTTATATAGAAAGTCGGTGCTTAGGTCTGACTCCTTGGTGTCCTTCTTTAATCGATTTAATTAACCCAACACAATAAGATTTATTTCCAATTTATATATCACAACTTTCACAAATATCGATTCAATTCACAATATTCTACACAATTACTCTGCACGATTTCACAAAATTCAATGTTTATCGATACGTCTTCCAAAAGGAGATGTCCCTGTCTGGTACGCAATTTGTTTGACTGGTTGATTTATCTTTAAATTTACTACCTCCTTTATTCCGCTCTCTGAAATATTCTCTTCGACCAACTGGCAATTTTGTTGATCTGCCTTTTCTTTTTATACTCATCTCGCAACTCAAGTCACCCGCAAACTAAATTGGTTTTGGCATTTTTGACATCTCTGTCCAAAACCAAATTAGTTATTTCTGGGCTCACGGGGTTTTCATTTGTTTACAATAATTATTTTGGGGGCGGGTTTATCTTTTATTCCGGGTTTACTTCGTCAACCGATTTCGTTTTCCGTAATTAGAAAATTTGTTGACGTTTCGGGTTTCTCAGACTATTTGGGTTTTCTGTTTGCTCGAACTTCCCATTAGCTCGGGTTTCCCATTACCCAATTAATTTTTAATTAATTTCTATTTTTATTAAATATTTCCTTCATGGGACCCCAATCGATTTAATTTTATTATATTTGGATTCGTTTCGTCATTTGGCATCCGCCCATACCCGTTTCCCCCGATAAATATTTATTTTAAAATTTTAATTGATTTTGCCTTTTTAATTATTATTTCGAATATCATTGCTTTTCCATTATTTTACTTTTGTGCATTTTGTTAACCCCAACATTATTATTATTATTATTATTATTATTATTTTTTTTTTTTTTTTTTATTATTATTATTATTATTATTATTATTATTATTATTATTATTATTATTATTATTATTATTATTATTATTATTATTATTATTATTATTATTATTATTATTATTATTATTATTATTATTATTATTATTATTATTATTATTATTATTATTATTATTATTTTATTATTATTATTATTATTATTATTATTATTATTATTATTATTATTATTATTATTATTATTATTATTATTATTATTATTATTATTATTATTAAATAATCATTTTTTGGGGTTATAAATCGAAGATTGTTTTAAAGATTATTTTATCTGCTGGAAGCAGATAACAAAATTTTCGAAGGGGAATTGAACGGTGTAAAAATCTACGAATTATCAAATTTGAATTTGACAAACGAGTTAGATCATGGTGATAATTAATTTATCAGAATACGTTCAGAAAGGGTCGAAAAGCAAGGGAATGTAAAAAATGAAAATCGTTAATTAATTATGAAAGACCCGAATTCTGTAAACAACAAGGAAAGTAAACAAAAAGGCTTTCGAAAGGCCATTATCAAGACTGCATGATTGATGGGAAGATGTTGGGAGGATTATATTAATAAAAGTGTACAGTAGTATGATTAATTATATGGTGAAACAACGAGATGATGAAACAAAGCCACAGATAGAGGATTGTCAGACAGAGATGATTTAAGTGGAGAATCATCAATCAAGCAGATTGTACTACTGTATAAAGTAAAGAGAAACACTTGAAAATAGGATATTGTTGAGAAAAGAAATTTATTAAGGTAAGGAATCAGGGAAATTAAAAGAAATTCGTTTAAGTCAAAGCAGGATCAGACTGTTTATGGTAATTATTGTGAAAACGTGCAAGAAGCAAAACACTCGCATTGGTACTCGTAAATTGTGATAAATCCAAATATACATTGGGATTATTGTGTCTTATTTTTTAACAAACATGTAGAATCAGAAATACCGACCATTAGTATTATATTTATTAAAACCGGACAAATTGAATAGAGACAGTCTTTTGTTGGCTAACCAGTATTATTAAAACAGGAATAATAAAACAACCCATGGATAAGTAATTCCACTTTTGCTGCCAACCAACTTTTCACAACAATTCGATAAATGAGAGCCAGAACGTGTGTGAAAAAACGATATAAAGTATCATTTTTCATACTGGTTCAAGCAGTTAGGCTAATTAGAAAATCTTCACATAATCTTTTTACATTAATTATATTTTATTGAGCAGAAAAATGCCATGTTTTCCAAATTAATACGAATAAAATTTCATTTCCATTGCAAAATTTCAAAAATCTAAAAAAACGCACACACAGACACACATTAAAATACATTTAAATCAATATTTAACAGATTAAATTTATTTGGAATTGTGAAATTTTTAATTTCTCGAATATTGATTTGTTTTATCGTAGTAAATTAGGTTGAAATTTAAAAAGGAAAATATTGATTTATGGTTATTAAATTTTTTTGGAAGACATTTGTAGAATTTGAATCAAAATTAACGTTTCTTTTTGAAGTTAGTTTTTGGACATAAAGTTGTTTAAATGTCTCCTGGAACTGTTATGTCCCTGGATCGGGCTGAAAAATATTGTTGGGGTTATAAAATTATGGAAATAAAATGAATGCATCCGAAAAATCAAATGTGAAAATTTATCGGTGTAAATGGGTATGGTTGAACGCGAAATCATAAGACGAGGCCAATAATAATAAAAGTTTGATGAAGGTTCCCTAGAAATAGTTATAGTGAAAATACAAACTAATAAAAATCGACTAATAATAATCGACTAATGAGAAGCCCGAGTGATTAGGAAAACGCAGAGCGAGTTGAGATTCCATAGATTAAAATTTGATAATTAACTCACCCGAACGCTAGGAAGAAACAAATAAGCAATTATCCCAATCATCTCAAGTAATTTTGAAATGGTCTCCACTAATTTGTTATTATTCCCATTATCTTAAGTAATTTGTTATTGTCTCAATTATCCTTAAAAATTCTGAATAATAATTGCATGATCATAGATACACATTCTCTATATAAAAAGAGAGCGCAAATCAGACGAGTCACCAATTGGTCAAAGAAAATATTGTGCAGACGAGTAGTGAGGGAGTATTAAACTTAGCTGAATTATTAAAGAAGTCAAATAAAATTATCGTTCCAGAAACCTAATCACTACTTGACTAGCTTACCTAACGATAATCAATCATTATCAGTTAAAGAAAAGTGAAAATTGGTGTGCAAAAAGGCAAAAAGTTGACAATTTGTATTTGTGATAAATCTTGAATATGTTGAGGTTTCGAATATGGTGAGCTCTCAACTTGCACTCGTGTTTCTTATATAAATCAAAAGACAAAGTCGATATATAAATAATTTATCAATCAATAAAATTTACCAAATCAATTATGACAATTTTCTTTCAAATTTAAACTTTTCGATCACAATTTATTTAGATTCAATATTAATAAAATTTGATGCTTGTTGTGTAATTGTTGAAATGTGTGTAGGTGTGTGTTATGTAAGTCAATGCAAAAATTCGTGTTGAACTATATCTGTTCTATTTTAAGGTCTTCCAAAGATTTCCTTCATCAGACCGCTTCTTTTTCGGTGAGATTTTAGTGGGCAATTATACTGAAAATTTTTCAGTATTTATAATAAAAACGCATCTTTATTTAATATATTTATTTAATTTATTTATTTTTTTAGGTTTTTGAAAATAATTCGTATTAATTTGAAAAATTCGTTTATTTATTCATATAGGTTTATTTAACCATTTGCTCATTTAATTGATTTGTTTTCATTTGATATAATTCTCTTTTTGCACTTTTTAATTCAATAATAAAATATCAAAAATAATAAATATATTAGCTACCAACACCAAATTGTTCAACATTAAATACAATTGTTCAGAAAAAAAATAATAATAAAGATTAAATATCAACATCAAATTGTTACCAATTAAATAATAATAATTATTCACAAATACAAAATAAATATCAACACTAATTAATGATAATTGTTCACCAATTAATAATAATAATTGTTCACAATATTGTTCAAAAGAATAATGATTGTTCGACACATAGGGGATTGATTGTTCGCATAGGTCATGATGGATTTGATTGTTCGAATAACAATATTGATTTGATGAGATTCTGTATCTTGGGGCTTGATTTATTTCATGTTATAACCTCTACTCGGCGTACACGTTGACCCTATACTTCTCCGGCCCTGCTTTGAAATACTTATTCAAAATAAATGTGGTGATGGGTCTACCCTCATCATCCAAAATTCCTCCCTTGGCCGTTAGGATAATGTCCGCATTATCTTTCTCTGTACGCACCAGCTCCACTTCCACATTTTGTATCATCATTTTTGTTCTCTTGAACCCTTTTCCCAATGCTAGGTTCAGAGCGTCTCCTTTATTGATTCTCCTTCCGAAGTGGTGGCATAAATCTCTTTCTGTAACTTTTTCTTTTTCTTTGTCTATTATAAAGTACGGCTCTGCTATTTCGATATCTGGTTCCGAGCCTAATTCTCCTTCTGATTCTTCTGTATCCATGGCATCTGTCTGGTTTGTTTCATTCTCGTCACATGATAAATACTCATAATCTGAGTCTAAATCACACTCCATTTGTTGAGAAGTTGTTGGTTCTTGCGGTTCCAGTTTGACTGTTTCCGTGATATTTTGACTCCTCTATTGCTTTAAAAATATGACATCATCATCGCTGTCCCGTAGTTCGTCTTCGAACGTTCTCCGAGTGCCATTTTTATTGAATTTTAATTCAATCTGGGAAGGTTCGATATATATATATATATATATATATATATATATATCTTCCTCGCTGTCATCTTGGGCTTGTGATAATAATTTTTCCTTGTTGCCGCTAAAAGCATCTGAGTCGCATTTGATGACTTCTTCCCACTGTTTTTCTACAATTCCATATATGGCTTTTATTATTATTGTTGTTGATGCTGTGGAGAAAGGTTCGGGTTTTTTAAGTAGGTCGTTGATCATTTTATCCTTGTACCACTTTTTGTGATGACTTATAATCTGGTATGGCAAGTTTGACAGTTTAATTTTATGTGGGGCGATATTTTTTACAAACGAGCACACAAAGTTGTCTTCTGACATTTCTCGCACTCCCATTACATTGTATAAATCTAAGGTAAGTGTTTCAATTTACTAATAATATCGAAACCAATTATTATTTTACATTATTTTTTTACATTATTTTACCAATTATTAATTACATTGTATATTGACCTGGTATGTATTTATCCAAGTAAAAATGAACTGGTACATTTCTGACCAGTCGGTGCCGATACCGCTGCCTTTTCCACTTGTATTTTTTGTAGATTTGTACACTACTGACTATTGCTAATATTGCTATTGCTAAAATACTGGCTGATATTACATAAAAAGGCCATAGTGGTTTTAATGTTTGTTTTTGAAATGCTTGTAGTTCATTCCAACTTTTTATTACAATGGGTTTTCCCGTAGGTAATTTAATTAGCCTTTCTTTGAGTTGGATTGGTATTCTATAGGTTTTTGTTATTGCTTCATCTATTATGGTTTGAGTAATTGCTTTCGGTGTTGTTGTGTTTATGTTTGGAGTATTTCTCTAGAAGATATTTGACTGATTTTTGATTATTTGATTATATGGTTTGAACGAGATTCTAGTTTCACAACCACGCCTCACAATGAAGCTGAACCAAAGATAAATCAACCGTAAATCCTGAACCCAATGGTACTTCAGGGTATTAACAGTTATAACCGTCACGACCTCCCATTAGAACACACTTCCAACGTGCCTAATGATTATCTTATCTTATGCGCGTATAAAATAAAAACCACTTAAATTACGTTAGACAATTATTTTCCTTACACATCAGGTATTCAGCAGTATCCAATAACATACTAAAATTAACAATTTGTTCCAACCAAATATTTTATATTTTGTGCATAAAAACATCGCATAAAACTTTCTTAAAAAAATTCTAGTAAGTTTCGATAACATTTTAGTTTTAGTTTTATTTTAGAGCATATAAAAGCTTAGTAAAAATATTTTTAAAAACTTTTATTAAAATAAGAACTTTTCGAAAATAAATATTAATAATGTTTATCCTGATTTTTTAAAATGTTATTCAAATTGCTCTTAAAAATAAAAAAGCTTTTTTTGTAGTAAAGGTACTATAAAATTTGAATTCACATATTATTTTTATATATTTAAATAATAAAAGCAGTGGTGGACTAAGGCCTAGGCAACCTATGCACGTGCTTAGGATCCGTAATTTTTGGGTCCCGAAAATTAGGTTTTAAATTTTTTAAATTTATTTTAATTTTTATTTAACAGAAAAACGTGACATTCATAATTATTGCTAAAATGTATCCAAGTTATGTCGAATCGTTGATTGATAAATTTCGACAAATGTGGGCCCTCTTTAGCCTTAGTTCCCCACTGAATAAAAGTGCTCTTTTTCATAAAAATTGGTGCTTTTTATTAAACAACTAAAAATAGTTTTATATAAAGGGTTATTATTTGATTATTTAATTTTTAAAATTTTATTTCTAAAACAAATTTAAGTCTTTATGTTAAGTTTACTTTTTGTTCATAATGTTTCCTGATATTATTTCAATTAAATAATTTGAAATTAAAAGGGGACATAAAAATAAAAATGAGCACGAAGCCGAATATGGTAGATTTAGAACTCGATGTTACGTCACGGTATTAGCAGTCATAGCAAAATGCCTCACCTTTTACGGACGACTTTTCATTATTACACTCTTTCAAAGACCTTAATGGTTATCATATTTTATGCATGTATTTAATAGGAACCTTTTTAAAAGTACAAGGGACTTTTATTTTCCTTCCCCATTAGGTTTATCACAGTCTCAAAATTCCGCATCCAATACCTTAAAAATTAGTTTCAAAGAATAACAACTGGTGGGTTTCTGGGTGTTGATATTTTGAAACTATATGGTTGTTACCCAGACAACCCCATACAAATATCTTTCGCTTGCCACTCAGCACACGTTGCTAAGCAACGTTGGAACTGTGTTCGAGTGGGTAGATCGTCCGCAAAAGGTGAGCGCTATTGCTAATGCTATAATTGACCGAACGATCCATGGGTCCAACGAGCTGCCGATAGAAGGCCTGGGCTCGATTTCGATTTTTAGGTCCCATTATTCTCCTATCTGCTTCAAATGTTGGTCATACTGTTATATCATTTAGCTTTGTGTCCATTCGCTTAGTCCTTCTTATCGTTGTCCGTATTGATGATTTTTCTATGACCTGTAAACCCATTGCTATGTTAAATATCCTCACATTATTTCTCTTACTCTTATCCCTATTATAACTACTATGCTCCTTATCATTATCACTAGCATTATCATTGTTGCCATTATCTGTATTACCCTTATTAATTGTTACTACTATTACATTTATTATTATTCTTATTACTATAATTACCATTATATTTATTATTATTACTACTATTATCATCATAATTTTTATCATTACTATTTTAGGTACCATGATCATTATTATTGTTATTATTATTATTATTATTATTATTATTATTATTATTATTATTATTATTATTATTATTGTTGGGCCAGAACACCAACGGCCTTGAAAATTGTTTAAATGCATCAGTAATACAGCACGAAAACCCAGCACCAAGATAACTTAAAATACAATATACAACATCAACTAAACACTTTAAAATATGAGAGAACATAAATATATATAAAATCAAAAAACATAAAAGTAAAATAAAATAAATACAAAATGCATCAAGAACCGCACAAAATTTACATAAAAAATAACATAATAACAAGAAAATTTGACCATAAAATGACCATTTATATAAAAGTAAAAATTAATGAATTAAATGAATAAAAATAAAATATTTTTGGCTGAATAAATTTAATTAAAAATGTTAAAAATAAATTACCAATTTAAATTAAGAAAAAAATAAAAATTTAATTTAGATAACACAAATAATTTCAAGGTCAAATTTGTTTAATCGCAATAAAAATAACACGCAAGGTTAAGGTCAAATTATAGGTATATATACTGATGTGTTTTGACAAATTTTTAATCTTACGTTTCAGTCTTATGTTTCAATCTTATGTGTATAATTTTATGTGTAAGTGCATGAGTGAATATCAACTTGTTGATTGATAACTAATGCTATGAATTGAAGATATTATATGAACTTATTGATTGATAATGCTATGAATTGAAAATGTTATGAATTATGATATTGCAAATTACCAATATATATTGTCGATTTTATGAATAAATATTTTATTGCATCGAAGCTTCTACCCAATTGGAATGGTAACATTTATTTATTTCCTTTTTCCTGGCCAACAGCAACACAACATGCAAGCTATTAAACTAAAACATAACTACCAAGCTGTGTAAGTGCGGTTTCTCCGCCTATAGCTTGTGCCCGTGAGGGTTCCGTCGTGCGCAACGACGGGCTCGAACGTCAAATCATTGAACCTAAATAGCGAAAGAGAGTAGTTTGAGAGTGGGTCTTTTGGCTCAACTTTCTTGCACTCAATTTCGATAAAATCGACATAAAATTTTAAACAACAATCGGCTCAAAATCACTAACACCGAGTAGTCCAGTGGGCACTCATTAACTATAATATGAACATAAATAGATCATAAGGACAAAGAGAGGGAAAGGGTAGCGGGGAAAATAGCGAAATCGTTGCAACAGTTAAAATGAATAGCCATCGGAAAAAGATTAATCCGAACGACCAAAATTACGGAAAATCATGTTTTAAATAATATATAAGAATTGAATAAATTATGTTGAATTAAGAACGAAAATAAGGGCGGTACGCTGCAAAAATTTTCCGAATCAATTAAAATAATTATCAAAACTAGCAAAGTAAAAGTAGAATACTGCTCAATAATTGATAGGATAACTGGATAAAACTATAAAATAAGGGAGGAACGCTGCTCAATTTTTTCGAATTAATGAAAATACTTTATCGAAAACTGTAGAATAAGGATGGAGTAAGGCTAAATTTTTATATAAGTAAAATATTTTTATAAAGCTGAGGAATAAGGACGATTCCCTACTAACAATTTAATAATAATAATGATAAAAGTAATGATAATCGCGATTATAACAATAACAATAATAATGATAATAACAATAATAATAACAATAATAATAATAATAATAATAATAATAATAATAATAATAATAATAATAATAATAATAATAATAATAATAATAATAGTAGTAATAATGATAATAGTTGTAATATAATAAATGTAATGGTAATTATATAGTAATAAGAATAATAACAAATGTAATAGTAGTAACAATTAATAAAGGTAATACATATAATGGTATCAATGGTAAGGCTAGCAAGAATAATAGGAACATTATAGATTTAATAGGGATAAGGGTAAGAGATATACTATATGGATATTTTGCATAACAAAGGGTTTACAGGCCATAGAAAAATCATCAATACGGACAACGATAAGAAGAACTATGGGAATGGACATAACAATTAATGATATGAGAGTATAGGTTAACATTTGAAAGAGATAGGAAAATAATGGGACCTAAAAACCGAAAAGCGAGCATAGGCCTTCTATCGGCAGCTCGTTGGACCCATGGATAGTTCGGTCAATTATAGCATTAGCAATAGCGCTCACTTTTTACGGACGATCCACCCACTCGAACACATTTCCAACGTTACTTAGCGACGGGTGCCGAGTGGTAAGCGAAAGAATATTTGTATGGGGTTGTCTGGGTAACAACCATATAGTTTCAAAATATCAACACCCAGGTATATATACCTATAATTTGGCCTTAACCTTGCGTGTTATTTTTATTGCGATTAAACAAAATTCGACCTTGAAATTATTTGTGTTATCTAAATTAAATTTTTATTTATTTCTTAATTTAAATTGGTAATTTATTTTTAACATTTTTAAATAAATTTATTCAGCTAAAAATATTTTATTTTTATTCATTTAATTCATTAATTTTTACTTTTATATAAATGGTCATTTTACGGTCAAATTTTCTTGTTATTATGTTATTTTTTATGTAAATTTTGTGCGGTTCTTGATGCATTTTGTATTTATTTTATTTTACTTTTATGTTTTTTAATTTTATATTTTATTTATATTCTCTAAGATTTTAAAGTGTTTAGTTGGTGTTTGTATATTGTATTTTAAGTTATCTTGGTGCTGGGTTTTCATGCTGTATTACTGATGCATTTAAACAATTCTCAAGGCTATTTGTGTGATTGCTCAACACAACGTATTTTGATAAAACAATATTACATAAAACGTTCTTAAAATTTTTTAAATTATCTATTAAATTTCGTTTATTATTTAACATTATGATTTTTTTTTAAAACATAAAAAGGCTTGATAAAAATGTTAAAAAATCTTCTATTTAATTTTCAAAAAAAATAATTTAAAATATCTATTCTGATTTTTGAAAACTATTATTTCAAAAATAAATTTAAGTTTATTATCGGTTTTCTGTATGCTATTTGGCGTATATAAATACCAAAAAATTTTTTTTTAAAAAATCACAAATTTTCTTAAAATATTACTTTTTAAAAATAATTAACTAATATTTTATATTAAAACATTTTAAAATATTTGTTTAAATTTATAAATTTTTATATTATTTAAATTTGCAATTTTATTTGTGATAAATGGCTTGTTCTACATTGAAAAGACCCTGTGAAATAGAAGATGTTGAGAATTCCAATCTAAGATATATGTATCCTTATTCATTAAAAAGGCATTCTGATATTACCGAGTTTACTAATCCTTCGAAAAAAATGTGCTTATATTCTGATCATCAAGAAAAAAGAAGTTTATATGTGTCACAGTCAACTATTTATCATCAACTTCATACAATTGAAGAAGTTCAAATACCAAATGAAAAAGATGAATTTGATAATGATGCATCATCTACGTCATTATGCACAGAAACATCTAAAAATCAGTCAGTTTTTAGTGAGAACATTCCCAAATATAGTCTAACTGAAACAACATCTATTTGCAATGAAATGATTAAAAATATGGAATCTGATTTGAAAAAAGAGTTTGCAAAGGTTCTCAGTGAAAAATTGTCAGAACAGTATGATAATTTCGTCAAGTTTAATAAGGATTGGATTTTACCTCCATTGGATTCAGACTGTTGGTGTAAGTTTAAATTCGTTAATTTTATAGTAATAATTATTGGTTTAGACGTTTGCTAAAAACGAATCGGTGATTTTGCATTTTGAATAAACTGTTGATTGTTTTTAATATTAAACCAAATACATTAGCTTGGCTCAAATTTATGTTTAAATCTGTATTTAAGATTATATATAAAATTTTAGAAACAATTCAGTCTATAAATTAACAATATTTATGACTGCGAATAAGCTTTTTTGTTGAATAAATATTTATTAATGATTTACCTCGAGCGGCACTTTATAAGTGGTACGTTTGGTAGATTTCTATTAGTTGTAATGTTTCATGTCACTGAAAATCACTAGTTTAGTTATGGGGAACGCTGGCTGGGGCTCCAATAAATGAATTTTATGTATGTCAACAAGTAATTTAATGTAGGTCAATACTTTGTATATCAAAAATTTTATATGTCAACATGTATTTATGTAAGTCACAAAATATATAATTTCAATAAATCGATTTTCTAAGCAGGGTTCAGCCTGATGACGTTTACGGTGTCTTCTGTTTTTCTTTACCTATTACTTGTTTGCCATTATTCTAATGGAGCTAAATTTATGAATCTTTTCATTCAGTTTTTAGATAAATCACAGGTACATGTGGTAAATTCTCATACAAAAATGTTTTATCGTGGTGTGTGGTACAATGCCTCGGGACAGTGTATAACATCATAAGGGGTTTAGACCGCCCTTTGTGCGACAATAAATTTTTATACCTGACCTCGTATGGCTCGTCAACATGGCACTGGTTAGTTCATATGTGTTTCCTAAAATGCCGTCAACAGGGATTTTAGTTTCAATATTTGCTACTTCTGGATTCGCTGTCACATTTTGATCTAGGACATGTTTGCTTAGTCGTACCTGGCCGTTTAATATTACATGCTCTTCAAATTCCTGCTCATAAAAATTACTAGGGAAAATAAACAAGTAAGTAAAAATAATGCAGCTAAGAAAGTTAAATCGGTAGATGAAAACCAATAGGCTTAGTAAGAGTCGAAACAATGCGAAATTTACGAATAAACTTGTGCAGAAACATGGGAGATTCACTAACCGAGGATGGAGAAAAAGTAAACTCAGCAGCCTAATAGGAGATGTATTACGAACATCAGAAAATGAGGAATAAAAAAAACCCATAATTAAACCGAAGAATTTACGATGGACCAAAAATAGACAGAGGACATAACACACAAACTATCCAGAAGTCTGAGGAAGGGGAGGGAAGTGGTAAAAAAAATCGGCCAATATTGCATGAAGTCATTTATTGACTGCCCTTTATGTTCGATAAATTGTAGTGTGAATTAAAACAAAAAATAAGGAAAATGGTAACTGTATATACACATGCACCACAAGCAGAAACCAAAAACAAAATAAAAACACCAAATAAACAAATTAAAACATAACAAAATTAATTAAAACATATATTAATAAAATCGATCAACGCATTCAGATGCAAAAAGAAACATGAAATAAAATAAACTGCCAAAACCTTGCAAAATAAGATTTAGAAAAAACACAGGCAGGAGCGGCAACCAAAAAACAAAATATTAAGGGCTAAAAAGAATATCGTATAAAAATAACAATAAAAAATAGATTCAACAACATAAAATTAATATATCAAAAAATAAAGAAAAATATATATGCAAAATTATAAAATATCTTTAAATTACCTAAAATAAAAAAGGCTATTAAAATGGAGATAAATCGCCTATTGTTTGCAAACATGCACGAGAATATTATATAAACAGTGACCAAATTCACTATATTTTTAACTTGAACTCTAACTTTACTTGAATTTTATCGATTTTAGTCTAAGTAAGGATTTTTTGATTGTTATTATGCTTGTCGTAATTTTTATGTAAATTTAAACTCTCAGATTAAATAAATTTAGATGTTCGTAATTATATTTTGTTGATATCAATGTTTTATCCTTATATCATATGAAGAGGTTCCGATAAATATTTACATTTATGTATTGCAATAGATATCAAGAGAGCCTGTCGGTGATCCGGCAAACGAGTTAACTTTCGTTAGTTGTGGTTGCTGACCATGCACTCTTGAAGACTAGGTTGTCCGCGGCGAGGTCTGGTCGTAAGACGCAGGACCATTTTACCACTCGTAACGGCTGATGGAAACTAAAATCACGGGAAGAGCGTCATTAGATAAGGGAAATTAAGAGTGATCTATGTTCGATCATTAAGTGAAATTTTATGAAACCCTCTCTATTATACTACGACTGGGTAGTTAGAGGTAGGATATGAATCTTACGATTATTGAAATCAAATGCCGTGTTGAAAAATTGAACCCAGTAAAGTATCAACCAACGAGCATAACATAGGAAAACTAAACCACATGACTATCGTGAATTAATTACTCGACAAAGAACCCCACTAACGATACGACTCAATAAAACACTACACCAATTTAGGTAGGCACTGGTAAAGATGCAAACAAAGATTACGCTAAAATATTGATGAAACTAGTCACCCAATATAGAATTAACAAAACTTTTAAGAATAGGCACAGCATACACTAAGTCCGACAACCCAATAACTAGGGAGTAGCGTAATATTTCCGCCGTTAGGATATATGACCCAACATTCACAAACATCAAAATAACTTCTAATTTCATATGCTTGGTTGATTTTCTATCATGGTTGATTTACATAGTCAGACTTCTTCACGTGCTCAACGAAATTAATTTTTGTAAATTAAATATCAATTTAACTAAACCTATTATAAGATATTTCCGTACTCCAGTCGCATTCATTTTCCAGTCTATCTAATGTGTCTAATGAGTAGGAGAATCGTCACGCATCGGATCTGGAATAAATATATGGCCGGTGCAACCTTTCTTCTTGCACCTTCCTGGGCCCAAATTACCATTAACATGACGGGAGTCGAGTCCCCCACCCGAGTTAACATATCCACGATGCTCAACGCTCCATCAATAGAAGCGGAGCCAACAAGCGGACACTCCTCCCCACTTATTATTTCGGTGGGTGAGCCGACAAGCATACCACGAGAAGAACCGAGGCGGTCAACTCTGAATCCGCCTTTGAGGTGCCCCAAGCGTCGTTGTCTACCTGTGGACATCGACGGGGACGAGTGACGTAACTTCCTCGCTATCATGAATGCTTCAGCTTTGATCTACGTGGACTTATATTTTGATTCAAATTTTTTTTCCTCTTGTTATTGTTGTTGCTATTTCTTGTGTCTTTGCCATTTAAATATATTGTATATTAGCTTATTTCGTAAATTAAGTATTAATCATCTAAATTTTTAATTACGTATTATTTTATCTCATCAATTTATTTACAAAATAAATTTTATTAATCAAATTTTTTAATTATGTATTAATTATTTCGTAAATAAATAGGATTGATTTCAAATTTAATATAATTGTGTAATACGGGTTGTATAGACCTTAGTAATAGGATAAAGTGAATTAATATGTAACTTATCTCATCATATTAACGAATGGTAAAATAAAAAATATAACCCTATAGCCAGCGGTTAAAATTTATAAGTCAGCTGGTATTATTGATGTTCGATACCCTCCCCATCATGTTCATTACTTAGACTCAAGGAACCACGCCTATTTTCGAAATCAAGGGAACATAAAACAACGCGTAACACTGAAACGAATGTTATTCGAGGAGTAGTATTGGTAATAGTGCTCACCTGCTCGAATGGCATTCGGCTGTCATACACATTACCAACATAGCTTCAACCATGGGTGTATGATGGTAATCCGTAAATTGTGTGATGTACGCTGGAGATTGAACCCTTGAGCAGGAGAGGCATGTGAGTTAGTGAAAGATATTAGCCAATGGTAATAAAGTTTTCCAGTACACCAACAATATAATAAAAACAATAACATGTTCGAATGATACTATTAAACGAAAAATTAGTGAAAAGGCTGAAGGTATCATAAAACAGGTTAACGAAAAATAATTACAAAAACCTGTGCATTATAAATAATTTTATTTATTAGATATATTGATGATAATGATGGAAAAGAAATAAGAGCAAATATGTTGCTGTAAAGAACTATCGCCGATGCTATCTTTCATTTGAAGTAGATTCAGAAATTTTATGGTTTTCTAGATGCTACTAGCCTGATACTGTATATAGTTTATATGGTTTAATCAAATTTTAAAAGGTAACTAATTGATCTTTGGGGCATTGGAGAAAGATTTGTCATTGACAGTCACCACATTGATTGGCCACCACACATTTCCTATTAATTAACAAATATTCAAAGCCTTTGACTGATGTGTAATCCACAAAGGTTGAATAACGAGTTTGAACTGAACCTCATTTATGCGAAAAGAACTTTTAAGGCTGTGGTGTATTGTTTTTTAGTTGACTGAGAACACCAATGGCTATATTTGACGCATGAGCGGTGTGTTTGAGTAACTGGAAAATTAAGCGAAAAGATGTTTTGCTCGGCGTATTCGTGTCTGTGGTGCAGTATATTTTTTATTTGTATCGTGTTTGTGCGCGCAGTTGGATTATGTAAATTTTTGATTTTTGTCTATTAAATTTTGGAACTTTTAATCAGCTGAAAATTGGTTGTTTATCCGCGTTACAAAGATTTTATTTGAAACTTTAAACTTTTGAATTTTGCGTTTGTGTAATGGTTAACTTTATTTTGTGATGGAGTTTTTCTGTTAGATCTGGAGTTTGAGTTTTTAGTGTAAAATAAACGTTTAATTATATACATAATTTTTTTTATTTAATTCATTGGGAATCAATGTTTCTGTCGATTTTTGATCGAACAAGATACCAAATTGATATGATTATATTGGGTCAGAAATATAGCTACATTGAACGAAGTATTGGGACAAATTGGATGAAATGGGAGATATTTGATATTACTCAATGTACAACAGCATTAGAAGAATAACAAAGTTTTATTGAATGAAGTGCCGTTAAATCTCAAGGCAAAAGGTGAAAAGATGATTTAAATTATGTTTGAGACAATGAATTTACTGGCTATGTATATGGCTATGCAAACAGTTCTTTCTTTGTATATGTCTGTGTGCAACGGACATCATTTCCGAGTCTGGAGAAGGAGTATCTAATACTACGAGAATTTATGAAGATTATGAGTTATATAATAAAAATTTCAGAATGAATTTTATAAAAATCCTAACATAACGAGGTTACAGTTTTACAACTACATCTCAAAAAGATTATGAAGGATGGTCGAGAATTAAAAGTCAGATTCATAATATTTTTCAGTGTAGGATTATTAAGAAAAATCACCAATTATTCAGAAATAAAATAGTATTAACTAATACTGACGATAAAAGGGTTTGGATGAGAAAAATAAAAGCGGGTGTAGATTTAACAGACGACAAAAACTTTTTCTATACGATCAATGTATTTAAATTCAAAGTTTGCAAATTTATGTTTTCTGAATTTTTATTAAATTTTATTTGGTTTGTATGAAAATGTTGTATTCATTTTAGGATTTTTAACTATTGAAAGGTTTTTATTTTCAGGTTTTTTCATTGAAGATCTTTTTTTATTGAAAAATTTATTTATAGACGTTTTAGTTAATAAAAAATTCTTATACTTTTTTTGAATAAAACTTTAAAAGTTGAAAAATTAAAATTTTGAAGAAATTTTTATAAAAACAAAAAATAAATCATTTATACAAATAATTAAATAAAGATCACTCTATTTAAACAAAGAGAATAATTAAAAAATTTAATCCCAGAATCGAAGAGATTCGAGATTCTCTGAAATATTTGGCTTGGAGCGTATTGTTTAAGTGTCATTTTTCTCTTCATTATCTTGAAATTTTTTATTGTGTAACGAATATCTTTTGATAACCTGTCCAACCAATTTGTAGTTGCAATAAAAATTTGAGCTCGTTCTACAAAAGAGTGTACAATTTGCTGTATATGCTTTCAGATCCAATCAACTTTTTACATTATTTTATGTCCATTCAAAGGGATCATTTTATCTACATATTTTTCGAACTAAATCACAATGACGCATTTAATCCTACTGATATTAATGTCTCGTTTTGGCCCTAACGAATATTCTTTCTTATTTCTTTTTCTTTTTACTGTTCTATTTGTAATTTTTCAATACTTAATAATATTTCAACAATAAAGAGTGTGTTGGCGTACTGGGTAGAACTAATTTTGTTTTAATCGATACGCATTTATTAACTCCGCTTCCTCAATCACTTTTGCCTTTCTAGGGTTTCTCTCCCAGACGCCCCACAATTTTGACATCACCACTGTATACCCATGAGCAAGCCCATGTTGGTACTGTATACAGCAGCCGAGAGTCCACAAGCAGGTGAGCCCCGTTTCCAAGACTACTCCTTGTGATAATCTCGCTTTCGGGTTCCTGACGGCCGATAGAAGGACTTACGTCTAATTCATTTATCTATTTCCCTCGATATTGGCACACACTTTCCCATCCATTATCATTGATTATATGTATGCGTCCGCATCAGGTTCTCCATTTTGGTCTCGTTTTACCCGTTAGTAAGTATTCGTACACCTTTACTGCCAGAAATATACTCATCTACACTCTGGCTACTTATTTATCTTTGGTCCGTTAAATTTGATTCGCATTAAATTTAAATAATTAGTAAATAAATTTTAACTTCCAAAATATAGAATATTTTCCAAAGGAAAATTGGATTAATAGCTTTTGACAAATTCTGATCCTTAAATCCCCTAAAATTTCCGATTTACCTCTGAATTAATTATCAAAAGTTTGAAACAATATCAGTAACCTCGAATTTTGTTTTAATTTGGAAAATCTTTTCCTTAAGTAATTGGCAAAAATTTAAATTATTAAATAATTAATTGCAATTTGCTGTTAAATCAGCTGTTTTTAAGATTGGTAAAATCTCCTGATTACTTTCAAAAGAAAATAAAATCCTTTTAACATCTACAATTTTCTTTTCACTCACCTCTACCCTCTCGTTTCTCAACATATTCTTTTTAAAGGTTTAAAATCAATTTTTCAACAATCATAATTATTTCAATTTTCAATATTTTAAATTAAATACAACTTTCCACTCATCTTATTCACATACATCAAGCTTCACCAATCTTATGTTATGCTTAGGCAAACCTCCATACATCTTTTTCTCATCTATGCCAAACATATTGAAACATTATTTAAGAAATTTAACAAATAAAAATTCTATTTTACAATTATAACAACAAAAAGAAATAAACGAAAATAAAGATAGGATATAATCAGTCATAAATAATTGTTGATTAGTTTGTCGACGCGAAACTTAGTTATCCACAAGAATCGGCTTTTATTCGTCGATGTCGACGGGAAATCTTCGTTTTCTATCGATTCTTAGTTTGTGGGATCCGACTTGGGGAACCGAGTGACAGAGCTCGTCCCCGAATTCGTCCGTCCAATACCCGATTGAAGTAGAGGGCTTGTGATTTTCGTCCGTTTCACCGGCCCCGATTTGGATAGCAACTTCTCCGGATTCAATCGTTTCTGGCAGTTTTTCAGTATTTCTAGTTAGTTGTGCCTGTTGTTCGGCGACTAGCATCGCCGCTTCTTCCAGTGTCTGGGCTGCATTTTTTAGCAGGGTGACTCCCTCAGCCCGACGTCGTTCACGGCGACGCCGGTTTTTACTGGGGTTATGTTTCTTGCTAATTTTCGGCATTTGTGGAGGGCCAGTTGTGGCCGTTTCGGGTACGTGTTCTGCAGGGATTATATTCAGTTTGATCGCCAGATCACGGCCGGCCAGACGTTTTTTCAGTTCCGTTTCGTTGAACGAGGCGGTTAGGACGGCGCTCTGGTTGTTGATCACGATCCGTTGCGCTCGGTTCTCGGCAATGAGATCTTCGCGACACCTGGTGAGTCGGTGAATTTGTTTGTGGAGGGCTTTCACCGCCTCGGGGGCGAACCACGTACCGAGCGTGCGTTCGTGTTCTATGACCAACTGATTATATTTCCTTCGGCATTCCTGGTGGGATTTGTCATCGTTATTGGGAATTGATGGGTTAGATTTTTCCGATCTCTGTGACGTTAATTTCGGGATTTTATATCCTGGCTGCATGTTGTCTAAGATCTTTAAAAATTTATAAAAGAAAATGAGGGGGAATAATTCAGTAAAAAGAAAATTTTTATCAATTTAACAATAAGGATAATAAAAGAAAATAATTAATTAAAATGTCACATCACACATTCCTACACCAAACTCATATTTAATATTAATTTCTACAATGCCGATTTTCGCGTAAACATCTATTGTTGGTCTGCTGACATAATTCGGTAAAATGAAAAATGAAAAATATTGATGCTCCGGTCATTGCGATTTACGTTAAAATATTCTTCAATCTTTTTGTTTGGTTGAATTCGTTTCGGTTTATGGTGTTATGCATTTATTCCTATACTTAACCCTAGTCGTCCCCGTTGTTAAAATTTACTTCGCGACAGGCATTTTAAAGACAAATATTATATCCCTACTTAGACATCTTACAAATGTCAACCCCCTAGGTATGGCGATCTACCCGCATTTTACTCGTACCGCTCCGACCAACATTGAAAATGGCTGCCTCGGTGAATTACGACGATGTCCTACCCCGTGATCAGTGTAACGAGACCTGACCAGACTAGGCAGACACCGAAGGGTTGTTTGTGACTAAGTAACACGTCGACGTCCTGCCAACTTAACGGCCGGAATCGAATATTACTTTGCCATTCTCCACGATTAATACATCAATATATAAAATTAAATTTAGGGAGACCTGTCGCAGATACTAAAAAGTATCGCGGCCATCCATGATAATGAAAACAATTAAAGTGCATAAAAATATATTCAACATAACAATACAATAAACAAAAATTACCTACTGCTAAAGTGCGAATTTCAAAATTTCAAAATGAGATAAAAATTTTTAAAGGTTAATAATTGTGACAATGGCTATTGTATTTATACTGTTTTCGTGCGTGTGTGCGACCAATCAGCTAATTTCGAATCTTTTTTGGCCATTTTTTCTGGTTTTTTGATGGCTTTTATTTAATTTTATATTTTTCTCTTTTGTTATTTATTTTTCTTAATTTTTTAATATTAATTTTATTAAATTTTCATTTTTATTTTTTGCTGATTCTTATTCTGGTCGCCTCCTCCACCTGTGTATTTTCTAAACCTTATTTTGTAAGGTTTTGGCGGTTTTGTATTTTCACTTTATTTTTCCATGTATTTTTCGTGCAAAATTTATTAATTATTTGTTTTAATTAATTATGTTATTTTTTATTTTGTTTTGTTTAATGTTTTTATTATGTTTTGAATTTCTGTTTGCGGTGCGTGCTTGTGTTACAAATAGTCATTCTCACAATTTTTCGACATGACTTTTTCCTAGTCATTTTGTTTTGTTTTAATGGTGGCTTATATCCCAACAAGTGGTTAAAAACCAAAAAATATTTTCATTTATTTTTTCTGATTTTCTATGGCAGCGATTGTCAACTGTTTTTGGCTTAAGTACTCCGTGGAAGTTCATTATTCTAAATTGTACACCTTACATTAGAAAAGTGTTTATAACTTAAATGCTCGCGGTTGTTATTATTTTAAACTTGTTCTAACACTTAAAAAAGCAAAAATGTGTCAAGGAGTATGCCCAGAGTGCCTATTGATGAAAACTAAAAGATTTTTATAGATACATAATTTTTTAATAAAACTTTATACATAATTATTTTTCCACTGTTTGCCACCGCTTTGAAACTGGATTGAGACAAGAGGAGAATAATATATTTTTAACATCCACCATTACAACATTTTTGTCGCGTACCCCTAAAGGTACGCGTACCACAGATTGAGAATTGCTGTTCTAGGGAACAGCATCGTAAATTACATTTTTCATTAAATTTATATTTTTAAAGGCTTTTTATTATTTTTATTTTTTTTATTTAAATTTGTTTAGGATACCTAAATAATAGAGTAAAATAATTAATAAACCTGTAAAATGATTGGGGGAAACAATGATAAGTGATTAAGATGTGGTTCTGGAGCTTAATAAAAAGGGAATGAAAAAGAAATGACGAATAATGAGAAGGGAATAAGAGAAAATCATAAAAAACATACAATTGAATAAATGAAGGTCATTTATAATTAACGAGTGCAAATTTAGGAAAACAAAAACAAAAGTAAAATTTGCACGTTATTTTGAAAGCTCTTTCAAGATAAGGGAAGGAATGTTGTTTGGGAATCTGGGAAAGGCCATCTCTAAAAATTATTTATCTGGACAGCTGTCAGTGATTATAGAGGCCCAAATGGAATTAGCGTTAAAAGATATCAGAAATTCTATTTGACATCAGTAAGTATTATTGGATGACGGAGTATAAAATAGGAAGCGCAATTGGAATCAAAAGACAAAAAGAGATTAGAGAGAAATTGGAAAAAATTCACGAATAATTGGAAAGAAGGAAATTACAGAAAATTATTGAAGAAAGATATTAAAGAGAAATATGGAGAAAACTTAAAGTTGAAATCAAGGAAAAGAGAAATTTGAAAAACAAATTAAGCGAAGTCAAAGCAAAGCAACTATATCAGAGTTACCGATCTCAGAAACCCGTCACAGTAGTCAAGTGATTGTGAAATCCAATTGATCCGAAAAGTGCTATTCTTCCCGAAGGGTCGTAATAAGCACCAGGTCGTGACTGTAACAGATAATTCGTTGTGTCATTTAATTGGAGATAAAGTGTGTAAATCAATAAAGTTTATATCGTTTGGAGTTCATTACTGTTGTTTAAAAGCACGCTTGGAGTCAGATTGACAATACATCCTATTCAAATTCACCGACAACCCCAACAAATTAAATTTTCTTGATTATTGTGAATTTTAAGTCATTTATGCTTTATTTTAAAAAAAGATATATTTTTTTATAAATATGAATTTTTAAATCTCAAAACTTTTTTAATCAAAAATTATTTCGAAAAATTATTTTTATTTTTCTTAACAAAAACATTTTTCTGGTCTTTTATGGTAAATTCAATAAATTGACACAGACAATTATAACTTTTGTCATTATTTCAAATAGCTGTATATTTTTATACATATAAATTAATTGTTTCTTATCTAAGACCTTAACTTGTAGGTTAGCTACAGAGAATTAAAAAAAATGGTGAATGAAGGTTTTTATTGCTGTCACATATTTTGCACCTTGTTATACCGAAAAATGGAATCCAAAGTACCGTTGTTATAAGGTTGTTGACAGTATTAACTGTATGCTGGTAACTGAATTTTAAAATGAATTGTTTAGATACTTTTAAATAAACAAATACATTCTTGTCAAAACTGTAAAAATTTATGGTTTTATAATGAAAACTGATCTAAAAATAACTGTTCGCAATAAAACAGAAAAATTACGTAGTTAAATATCACTATTGAAATCAAATATCAGTTAAAAATGTTACGGCATTTCTATGCGACTACTACTAGTAATGCGTTTTGCATTAATATTTTAAGATTGGTTTATATATTTAATTTTTAAGTGAATATTGAGGTAAGACCATTTGAAAAAATAATTTTAGATATGAGAAAGACAGTTGTTGAAAGTCTAAATAGGATGAAAGTTCACAAAAGGTCAAGTTAGTAAAATGTCTTGTTTTCGAAATAAAGCGTCTTATGAAATATGATTGAACGAGCGCCCTTACCCCTGAGACACCTTGTCAAAGGTACTGGAGTAAGTAGAGCAAAAAAGTATTTTATGATAATAATTATCATTTATTACATGGAAATAATCATGATTTAAGTCCATGATAAAAAGGTCAAAAATTTTTCATCAGCACCAATAAAAGAATGCAATTGAACTTTATTTTAAAACAAAATTAAATTGTGAATTAAATGTTGAGTTTTTTATCAAAAATATTTGCGAAACTAAATCATATAAATAAATTCCAATAAATAAAGTTTATTTTGTATAAATTTGAGCATTGTTCAGAGAGAAGAGTTATGATCTGATTATATCTAATGGTAACAATGACTATTAATAGTAATAATAAATTAAAACAAATTGCAAAAATAAATTATTACATAAACATAAACTGATTAAATATCACTCATACAATATATTTCGTCAGGTTCATTGTCATCATCAGATAAAATATCGATTTTAAATTGATTATTCAAACAAAATTATAAAAATAAAACTTAAATATCATACACCAAATAATTATTTTAAAAATTTATTTACTCATTCAATGTTAAATAATCTGTCGAAATATATTGTATAGTTGATTTTCGAGTTGGTTTTAACAATTTTTTATTCTGGTTTAGAAATATTAATTATTTCTGTTAATTAAAATTATATAATTTATTTAATCCATTAAGTCCCAATTTGTTTCTTTAGTTAAAATAACTTAATTTTTTGATGTGACAGTAAATGGATAACAAAGAACTAAAAAAAATAATTAATTATTTATTTATGGCAGTAGGGGAGTATTTTAGGGGCTCAGGACATATTTGTTCCAGTGTGGACACAACGCGGGCTGAATTAATTGCGTAGAATCCCCTTTGGGCTTCTGTAAACTTCTTCTGGGACATATATGACCCATTGGGACTGAAAGGGTTAGTGAAGTACCTTTCAACCAGTGGCGTACAGGTAGTCCCCGACTTACGACCGAGATAGGTTCCTAGTTATCGGTCGTAAGTCGATTAAGTCGTAAGTCGAGTTTCATCATGAATAACTAAAGAAAAATATTAGATACTGTACTACTAACTTTTAGGATCAGGAGAAATGAAACTACCGAAAATTCATATAATGAAAACTTTATTAAAATTTATAAAATGAAATAATAACCCAAAAAATATATTAAATGTGTACTAATAACACATATTATATATGTAACAAAACAAAAATACATAATAAGAAATATATATAATTAAACAAAAACATTTTATTCAACTTAGCGTTATTTTCGTATCGTCATCATGTTTACTTATTACTAGAGAGCAATCCATTGCGTTGTCTTCAGAAACAGAATATCCAACCCTAGTTTTCTTAACAAAAAAAATAAATCGAATCTTGTACATTGGGTGTTTTTTTAACAAATCTTTCTCATATACATATTATAGGGAAGACTACGAAACTATTTTAATCATTTTCTATGAAAAAATTGAAAAAAAATTGGTCGTAAGTGCGGATGGTCGTAAGTCGAGCGGTCGTAAGTCGGGGACTACTTGTATTACCGAAAAATTGGGCCCTATGCAAGGTTTTCATTGAGTACCCACCAATAAAACAAAACATTTTTTAATTATGTTTTTCTATTTACAAAATGACATTAAAAACATTTCCAAATTAATGTCTTATAATAATAATTGTCAAATATTATGTCACTTAAAAGAAATCAAAGGTGAAAAACAAAAAAATAGTCCTTATAATTTTACACAATGTTCATAAATATAAATTTCCTTCGCATTAACGTTTGTGATGTTTAAATTCACCAGTTAATAATATTACTCTCCATTTAGTAGCGTTAAAGTTTTCATCAAATGCTTTTTTTTATATAAATGTTTTCATAATAAACTATATTATGTTGTAAACTGGAGCCAGTATGGTCCAGTTCGGCCGACCCTTAGTTTAAATAATGAGTTCTAGATTTTCTATTTAAAAAATTTAAACCTGTTATTAACTTTAAAATTTTTTTGATTGATTCACAAAACTTTATTGGTGAGATAATTGGATCCGTAAATTATTGTGCAGAAAGCTGTGAACGCGTGTGTTTTGAATGTTTTGTGTGGTAAATCGAGCGTATGTGAATTATTATTGTTATATTCAAATGTATTAAATTATTGAGCTAAATAACTTTTAATTTCTATAAATATATTTTAAATTTACAGATTGTTAACAATTGAAATTATAATAAAACATTTTATTAAATTTAAATATATTTATTGAAATTAAGCTAAATGAAAAAATATTGATTTTTTAAATTAATTTAAAAATATTTTTAAAATTAATAAAATTTGTAAACTTGTTTATTATGTCTATAATCTTTAAAAAAAATTATATGTTACCTATTGATGACAGGATAAATTGTGTGTTTGAGTAGCGTTTCCTTTCAATTGATTCATTACCATGTTTACTTAATTATTTATTTAATTCAGGACTTAATATTTCAATTATAAATGATGTTTTTCAATACTTTTCTTCTATATTCTCGATAAGTTTTGGTAATTTATCCTTTACCGAATTTTTAAAGAAATTTAAATTGGAATTTTATTGAATAATTTATAAATTACAATTTCTCTTCACATACTCTGAAAATATGGAATGTGATTAAGCGCTTGAAATATATACAAATGCATATTTTTATAATTAAAGATGCCATTAATAAATGATTATTCTCATAATTTCTGTTTATCTGTGTTTTTATTATATCAAGGAATATTAAATTGTACCTAAATGGACATTATGTTGCACCTTAAATAATAAATCAAAAAACTAACCTAACTGATTTAGAATGAGTCCTAGGATATTAAATAAAACATTATACTATAGAAGGATTGAAAAATCTTAAGCGAGAAGAAAAATTAATACTTCCAAACGATATCTGTTCACAAAATCTTTATAGTAAAAAATACTAATAATTAGACAATAAATTATCCCCAAATTTTTAAATTTACAAAATAAATTATAAATTTTTTTGATGCGTCCATAGCATTAACTATTCTACAAAGACGAAACTATCGAAATAAGTGATTTTGTCATTTAAATTTAGTTAACTTATAGAGATTATTGCAGTTTATCTACTGTCGATAAAAAATGAATAATTAAAGTGTTTTTGTCAGAATTAAAAATAGGATAAAAATGAAAGTCTCCTCTTTCAATATACACATACTGCTATCTGTCAAAAACTCAATGAAGAAATCCAGTAATTAAAAAATTTGTTACCATCATATGAAAAGATTATTCACAAAATGTCTAATGAAAGAAGAAATTTTTGGTGAATTGTAGATATTTTGTATTCAAATAAATATATAGATGTCTTACTTTGTTTTTGTATATATAAAGAACTTTTAAAATTCATTGAAAAAAAATTAATAATAAATTAATAAAATTTATCTTTAAATTAATTTTCATTTAAATTTTATATAAACAAAAACATTCCAGGTGCAATTAAGTGTCCATGGAGGTTCAATTAAATGTCCTTTGGTATAGTGTCTGCTTTTCTATACTAGTAAAGTCTTATAATTTCTACCGGTTGCGATTCATTTTTGTCCTTATTTCAAGTGTGTTTATTTGGTATACTTACAAATTTATTATATTTTAAAGTAGATCCTTAATTATGTGCTTTGGTATAAATGGGTAAAAAAATACTTTAGAGATCTCACAATATGATAAAAAAAACTTAGTGCATGCGAAATAAATGTGAGTGAGCAAAATGTTAAATCCAGTCAGGGGTGGCGCAAACTGCTTTGGCGCCCCTATGCAAACCTAAAATACGCGACCTTTCAAAATAAGGTACTCCTTTCATAACAATACATGTATTTTATAATTTTCGCATTTGAATTGAATCTCACATAAACAAGGTTTTGAACACTATCACGAAGACGATATGGAGCAGAATGAATTTCCGAGTATTATTGCCTTGAGGCAGTGTGTACGATAGCGATGGTACCCCGACATAAGCGCTCCAGATAATAATAATGTGATATTTTTGAGTTTTTGTTGATATTCATTTTATGTTTTTGTTTTTCATGTGTATGTTTTTTATTCATAATAATTTTTAAAATTCTTCTCAACGTTGGCATCCATCCTAGTATATATGCTTCTCGCTTTGCGCCGCCCCTGAATGCAGTGCATAATTTTGAAACAAAATATGCTTTATTAATTATTATTGTTTTTTTAATTCGACTCGTGCGACCTTGCGTAGCGCCAAGTCTATCAAACATCATTAATCGCTTTAAACAAGCTTTCCTTTTTTAATAAATAACTTAATTGTGATTAATAATTAATTCTGGAATAAGTAATTTTTTTATAACAATACATATAATACAATAATTACCGTATCAGACAAATAATATACGTAATTGTATTTCACCGTGTGTGAAATCCCGATGACAGTTTATAACAAATTTATGAAATATTTGTGAATCAAATCCAATTATTACGAAATAAACATTCAATTTTCATATAGTTTTAGTAACGAAAAAAAGCATTTACCATTTATTGTATCTGGGATAAGACAAAATAGCACGTATCACACACCCTAACTGTATCACATGATATTTCTGGGATGAGAAAACGCTTCTGGGAGCACTTCAAACAAACAACCTTACCACATTTTCGACAATGGTGCTGAAATTGAATAACAATTTAAACAAAAATAGCACAAAATATTTTGCATGTAGATGTTTTGTGTATAAAAGACAAATATTACCAGGTCATTCTAGATATAAATAAAAGAACACCCTTTTCTAAATATAAGTTTTTGCAATAGATTTTGACAGCTCAGCTGTCATTATCAGGCTCTAAGCAACTTCAATAAAACGACCATACTTATAGGGCTTTTAGAAATTGCTTAATTAGATGCGCGGAATCCAATACAATTTTTTTACCCTTAAAAAATGAATAAAACTCTCAAAATGCGCGTGGATAATGCATTTCATTGTTGATTTTGGGTTTAAATGGTTTTATCATCATCAAGGTTTCACAAGTAATACGTTCCAAATAGTTTTTAAGACCCTTAAATGACACTTTAAAATTAGAAATTTTAAATACATTATATTATACATTATTTACATTATATCTATTCACTTATTGCGAGTCTAAAAAGTTTAGATTTATTTAAATAAATAAAATGTTTATCCGTGAAAACAGTAATTTATAAAGGTTTTATTATTAATTTTTTTAATGGTGTCGATCCCTCCTCTTTGTGTCTAAACTCGCTAACACCTCCGTGAAAGGATTCAACGCACACTGATGACGGTACTGCCCCCGTTGGGAACCACTGCTTTAGGTAAACTTAGAGGCATGCACGAATTTAGTTCTCATTCACACAGTATGAGCGTCTTATTCACTGTGCTAACCATTCTTAGCACAGGGCGCCAGCAGAAAGTGGACGTCTGTGATTATAATAAATAAATAATTTTTGTTTAAATTAATACGCAAAATTTTTTTTTAAAATTATCATAATTTAAAAATTTTAACTTTTTTTGTTCAATTTTCATAGAATTTGTTACAGCGTCCCTTTTCTTTGGACAGATTTTTTTAAAAAATAACATTTCAAGCTTGATTGCAAAACGGGTAATAGATGGAAATTGGGTGGGGTTAAAATTTATGGATTAAAAATGATAGATTAAATTGATAAAAAATTTTTATAAAAATTCTAATATTTTAGATAGCATGAAAGTTGATGAATTTTTTGCAGATATCTCGACAGACGAAAAAGAATTGATTCTCACTAAAAGTCTTGGTTTAATAACCAGTAATGTTCGGTTTTGTTCTCGATGCGCAGGAAAAATGAACCTTGAAAAAGGGAAAACTAGACATGGAATCGATGTTAGACTAAGATGTATCAAAAATTATAGTCGAAAGACAGCATAAATTTTTGAAAATAGCACATTTGAATATGGTCATCTCAAGATGAGAACAGTTTTATGCTATTTTACTGTTATTCTGAGAAAAAGACTAGATGGCGACTGTGACGACATATTTTTCATATTTTCGAGAAGCAATTCTCAAATATTCGCCTTTTGTTTCTGATACTCGTGGTGAGGCGCCTGATGAATACGAAGTAGATGAAACACATCTTTATAGCTTTAAGAATCATCAGGAAGAGTCATTTGAGGTCAAAAACTCTGGGTAATTGGTATTATTAACATGTGAACCAAATCTGTTAATCTACTGGTCACTAGAAGGCGTACTAAAGTCATTGGTCATGACTTTATAGTAAGAAATGCCTCAGTTGGCTCTACTATTTACACTGATAAATGGGCAGGATATCACGGACTAGAAGCTAAAGGATTCATTCATAAAACAGTAAATCATAAAATTGAGTTCGTCAACAGAAATAATCGATTGTGAAGAAGTCTACAGGAGTATATCCAAAAAAAGTGTACGACTGTCAGCTTTAATTAAAGCTGTTCAAAGTCACCAAAACATATGGAATTTAAAGATAAAAACTGCTAAGGGCGTTTAGTCTTGTTGATTGATTCAATAAAAAACATTTAATTGATTTATTTTTACTAATCTATTACTTCTATTATTAATTATTTTTTATAAATATTTTTATTTTTACTAATTTTATTTTAAATTTAAATTTTTTTTGATCAATTTAATCTAACATTTTTAATCTATCAATTTTAATTCCCCCCCCCCCAATTTCCCCCTATAACGCCAAACGTTGTTCGAAATATGATCATCCACTTCATGAATTAACTGTACATGTTGATACATTTTGTACGTAATTTTGATAATAGATTACAGGAGGCTGATATTGTATTATAAGCATTTATTGCATCATACTTTGAGGAAAAATTAGATTTTGCAAATCTAAATAATTATTATTTAGACAAAATTTCATTTGTATTTTTAATATTTTTTTTTGTATTTTCAATTGAATATTTTAATATAATCAACTCACTTTACGAGTTATCAAACTGAAATTTGTCACTCGGCATACCATACAGGTTTCAGTTTCATCGTCGGGGACCCAGACTGGACTTTTCAAAGAATCTGCTTCTGCAGAGATCAAATTATTACTCAAATAAATACAAAGTATTTCTGCAAAAAACATTAATTGCCAAGTATTAATGATGATTACATAATTTTAATGCTCGTACAGTAAATAATACGACTTTATTGTTTGTTTATTTATGTATTTGCCTAGAATGTAAATAATTTAATATGAGCCGTCCGTGTTTCTAAATATTGTTTAAATGAACATAATATGTTTAAACAATTCTAATTCATTTTAAAAATCGAAAGTTATAGGAATTGGATTTTTTTTACCGGGCAACGCGATTGCCTATATTAGGGATTTCCGTATTATTATTTATTTAAAACTTTTTCTCAAAACATCAGTAAATATTCATTGAGAAACAGACAATTTCCGACATACAATATACCAGAATTATTTTCATTCTGAGTGACTTTGAATCTATTTTAAAAACAATTTTTTCTTTACAGTACATTAAGTGATATCCAATAAAATTCCCAATAGTATACTAGTTTCGAGCTATTGGCTCTCATCAGTACTATGCGAGAGGCGCTCAGATTTCACTGCGCGCCAGGTAATTGTAAAACAGTGTCAAGTTAACACTGTTATACACTTATCCTGATGCACTGGACATCAAATAAGTTTGCAAAGTTTGGCTTTAAGGCAAGAAAAAAGACAATTTTTTTTCTTTTTAATTAAAAGGGGATAATTAATATTTTAATGATTTTTATCTGATAAATTAACAACTGACATTAAAATTTTATTTAAAAAATTAGTTACAGTCAACCCTGCTTAATATGAACAGAGTTTAATATGAACATTTAAGTCAAAAATTATTAGAAATCACATGGTTTGCATGGTAAATTATGTTTTATAATATGAACACTGTTTATTTTGAACAATGAACAAAATATAGTGTAAAATAAATCAATAATTTATACAATTTGTTATTTAAAGATTTCATTCCTAACTGTCTTTGATGAACATGAAAAACACAAATTTAAAATGAAAGAGAAAGGATTTAAGTATCAAAGAGAAAAATAAATTGTTAAAATTATTCGATGAATATAAAGGTTGTTCTCAATCCTCTCTTTTATCAAATACAATCTTTCATTAGGTTGTTTAAATAAAATCATATGAAATATAGAGACTCCATTTTGAATTCAAAATTGAACACCAAACAAAACCGAAAAATACATTTACGTAGTAGATATCAAATTGATACCATCTTGAATGAATGGTTCCAGATCCAAAGAACAAGAAATATCAGTGTCAGTAATTAAAATTATAAATATAGCGGATGAAATAAAAAAAAATTGTGTTTAAATATTTACTGACCACTTAGTTTTTTCCCACACTTTGAAATCAAACTATTGAAATCAAGATCTAAAAACAATTCAAGTAGTATGTCGAATTTCACATTTGATAATGTCAAAACTACTCCTAGAAGATAGATGTAAATCGATTCTTATACTCGATCAGTTCTTATACTGGAACTGAGAGATTTCTATTTTCGCGTTGTTGGATTTTTATTTTGGAAGCACTGATTTTACTTTTCCAAGCACCCCGTGCATACAGAGACGCTAAATTAGGCTCTGATAGTACGCATCCATCTACTTCTATTATTAAATGAACATCATTTGAATTGATATTATGTTATGTATCTGATTAATACGAGAAGAACTATCACTAATATCTTGTATGTTGACAGCTAAAAAAGACCTAGCAAGTTTTTATAATTTTAAAATCAAATCATTGTTTAAAACTTTATCCAAACACATCTATTGTAGTCTGCATTTTGTTAACTATTTCAGTTTGTGTAGCAACTGACGAAAGAAGCTTTGCAAAAGTCGAAACTAATAAAAACATACCTCTTACCTTCAATGTAAGAGGAAAGGTTTACTAAGCTAGCTTTATTGTATATTGAAAAAGATGTAATTTAATCATTAGATTATGGAAATATTATAAGCAATTTTGTAAGTGTTTAAGCAAGGAAACGGGGAGACCTATTTTGTATTATGACTTCAAATAAAAAAAATTAGTTTATTTTTCAAACATTCAATCATTTAAATGACAGGTTTAATGACAAAGTCAATATTTTCACCACAATATGCACAAACAGGGTTGTCTGAATTTTGTACCCTAGAAACACACGAGATACAAAATTACACGTGTCTACATGGCAAAATAAGAGCGTTATTTGGTTCAATTTCACAAATATGACAATTTTGTTGATTTATAATTGGTTCATTTAACTGCTGGATCATTAGTTTATTCGTTTGATTTGGATTTCAGCATATTAATGTTTTTTAATTTACGATATTAATTAACATTGCTTGATTTGATACACAATTTTCACGATATAATTTACTTATTACGATAAATTTTTTCACAATTCAAATTTAACTTCTAGAGACGACAAGAAATGAAACATATCAATGTTTTATAATAATTTGTAATATAATTTCCGGAAAAAAATCTGCTTATGTCGGTAAATATTTTTAATACTTTTTTATTTTCACAGTGAACTCTCGTTTAGCCGAAACGATCTGAACTGCTAAAAAACTTCGGATGCCGGGGCTACGGATTATCGAATTTCTGTCCGAAATACATTTAGAAATTAAAAAAATAGACGATCTTTTCAGGATTTGGCAGTTTACAGATAAAAGAGGTGCAGATCAACGGGGGTTCACTGTATTTGGAATGTTTCGTTAATTGGTGTCAGGGTCAACATATCGAGGTCACAAAAATGCATGCTTTGTTTGGGGTACCATTTGAGCTGGAGGCGGTTTTGGGAAAGAACTGATATTTCTCTACGATTTAAGTGGATATTTGATCAATATAAAAATCTCAATATATTAACGTCGGGCAAATCAGAGAATTGTGTTTGAATTTAATGATGCCTGGTGGAGAAAATTGTTCGATGAGAATATTCAGCACAATAATCAAAACACTGAAGTGAACTGTATTGATTTTATCATTAAACCGACAAATCAGATTGCCATGGCTCAGCCATTTTAGTGTATTTTAATTTCAATTGTACAACAAATGAAATTAGCACCGAGTGAATCTCAATTAATAAACAAGATGTTATGGTCAAGAGATCACACTGTGTACAATTCAGTTATAACGCATGTGTGTATAATACAAATGTGTGCGTACTGGTAGTAAATATTGCATGTGTACGTGTGAGTGTGCGCGCCTAAATTGTGCGTAGCCTCTCAATTTCAATCAATACTTGAACACGCATTATACACACAAATGTATGTACTTTCTCCACCGCATTGCAACATACAGTTCCTTATGTGCCGCATCCATTGTTCTCTTTCGTCACTAGTTGCTGCATACACGATGAATGATTTTTTCGGACTTTTAATAATAAATCCGTGTTCTAGAACTATTTAATATTATTATAATAATATCAATAGATTATAAGCTATTACTGTCATTATTAGGTACTTCTTCAATTTCCATGACAGATAATGGGAAAACATGTTGACTTGTCAACTAGAAATGTTTTTATCTTACAAAAACAATATCGCAATTTATTACTTTTGTTCCTTTCCAAATATATTTGCAATAAACTAATATATCGGAGAAGAGAAAAAATTGCCTCTTTTTCGATTGTTTTCTACAGACTTTAACAAGTGTTCCTTCACCAATCAATGTTCGTTTTTCTTGATAAAGAGGCTGAGGAAAAGGTCAACTAAACTATGTTTCAATTTCTTACTGGATATGAATTCCCAAACAGTGAATCTATTTCCTTGATTCTTTCTTTATTAGCTTCCATCCGATGAGAGTTCAGCGATAAAAAGTATCAAACAGATTTGAACAATTTTCACAGTAATAAATGTTAAATTTATTTCAATCAACCAATCAAAACCCCGTTATGACAACTCATTTAAATAAACAAAATCCGTATTTCGCTTTTATCAATAAATTTTAAATTATCAATAATTATTGTTTTTTTAAATTACTTTTTAAAAATTATAATAACTTAATTGATTTCAAATCTTCAAATCAAATTTGTACTAGTTAATATATTTATAATTATCCTTCATTGTTTGAAATTCTTATGAAATTATAATAAATCAAACTTATGACAGAAATTAAGTATTTTAAAAATGATTTGGATGTAACTAGTCACTATTCCGAAAATTATTATATACCAAATGCTTGGCACCAGATAGGTAGAAAATGAAATTTTACTTTGGACTGTATTTCAGATATTGCTGACCACTGGTGGTTAACAAAAGATTTTATAGGGGTCTAACGGTTAACCAATTCCCACCCAGCGTCTGCATAAGAGTTTAACCGCTAGCTAACCGTCAAAAACGACGTTGGTACTGTGTGCTAGTGGGTGAATATTAGCAAAGGGTGAGCCTCTTTTCAAAAACTGCCAATGCCCTAATATTCGGTTGGGTCCATGAACTGTCGTAGAAGACTTCGTGCTCTGGCTTTAACGGTTCCGCTCTCAGTTATCTAACTAATTTAATTTTTCTAACAATCGAATCCAAACCAGACACAATTTAAAGACAAAATTTAAAACAACAAAAACAAATATCATAATTTAGTCTGAGTTATATGTGAAGGAGCTTTAACTTTATTTTGCCTCTCGCACTACTTTTGTCGGGCCTGTTCTTCTGCCGTTTTCTTTTCTGCTTTTTTTCCGGCGGGCGTGAGGTTTCTGGTGTGGTGATCTTCACCCTGATATCTTTTCGCATCACATTTTGTATGATGATGGCTTCCTGCTCGGTGGACAGCTGACTGCTGCAACGTACGAGTCGAGCTCGGATCTCGTCTTTAAACTTTAATTCCGTTATTTCGGGTCATGCGTTCAGATCCTTCGTTCCGCTTGGTTCAGGGCTTTAACCTTTTGAGCCAGTTTCAAATGCAGGTTTTATATTTCGGTCCTCAACTTAATAACTTTTTCTGGTCTTAACCAAGTTTGTTCAATGCGCCGGCATCGGCGTACTTAAGCTTCGGCCCTTTCATTTTGAACCATCGCTTCTTGGTGGTATTTAGCCACATCTTTAGGAAACCTTTCTATTATTTGATTATTTTGTTCCACTAGAATAAATTAATGAATCGTTAAAGCATATATTTATCAATACTTGGTTAATATTAATTTGAAAAATTTATTTTATATATTTATATTTGAATTCCTATAACAACAATCCTTTTTAGAATATCTATCGCTTCGTCTGGATGAGGGATACTGTATTTTATTCCGCTTTGTTTATGGGAGGGTCTCTACAACGATGCTCGTATACATGACACTTGGCCAATGCGGTAGAAGCATTGTTGGGGACACATTGGATCACATCCTATTCCTAGATGACACCAATCATAATGACGATAAAAATAACAATAAAGTAGGTAAGTAGGAGCTTACTGCTGTTGGGCCAGAACGTAAACGGCCTTGAAAAATGTTTAAATGGATCAGAAACACACACGCAGATACAACAAGCAATTTAAAATGAACCCCTAAAAACACCAAGTAAACCATATAAAATCTGAGAAATAAAAGAATTAAATATAAAATAATAAACATAAAAATAAATTAAAATATTAACAAAAGCACCAAGATCCGCACGATACCTACACAAATACAACAAGAAAACACGACAAATTCGACGAAATTGGAAAAATCAATTAAAGTTCATTAAAGTGAAAATTAAATCGAAAAATTTGAATTAGCAATAATTCAATAAAAATTCTAAATAAAAAATTATAAAAATAAATCGAAAAATAATAAAAATAAATAATAGAATTTGCTAGAAATAACAAGGTCGAATTTTGTTTTACTGCATCAAATTTCACACACCGTAAAATTAGGTATATATACTGATCCATTTTCACATTTAACTTAACCGTTTTTCGAACCAAAAACCATTTTGAAAATTGTGTAAACCATTTTTCAGATCATTTTGAACTAGTTTAATACTTTAAAACTATTTTCGTGGAAATCATTTGAAATTGTTGTTCAACTTTATTTTGAATTTTCAGCAACAGGAATTTTAGGTGAGAATTATTTATGGTGGAACCCTCTTTCCACGTCGCGTCCTTGCATCTCAATGGAGCTCTGCTCGGCGTTGGCGTGGGGGGAGAGGTATTTATGTCATTTTGTATTATGAATTGATGTTTTATGGAATGGTTAAAATGGGTAAATTTATTGTTTTATAATTAATAAATATTATTAATATGTATAACTTATTTTATATGTCTTTATAAATTATGAATTTTAAATGTCGAAATTTTTCCGGCCCACAGCCGACACATCACGCAAGATAGTAAAATCAACATAGTGCAGATGCATGTAAGTGCGTGGAAGATCGCCAATGATATGCACCCGTGAAGACTCAGCGTGCGCAACGCAGCGGTCGTAACGTCAATATTTACCCCTATAGCTGAAGCGAGAAATAAGGAAGAAGTCTCTGGCTGCTTCCTCGTTTCTCAATTCTGTAAAATCGACCTAAAATTATATCATACACGGCTTAAAATCACCACACCGAGTAGTCCAGTGGGCACTCAATAAATATAATATAAACACAAAGGCGCTTAAGATCTATTAAAGGGAAAGGGTACGGGGATAAATCAACTGAAATCGTTGGTGTAAATAAATTAAATGAATTAGTTAGCAGTATATTAACTCAAATTCGCGACATTAAAAATAAAAATATAAATATCGTAAGCAGTTCAGTGGGTCCCTTAGATTGAATTTATCCATTAAGTTAAAGATTTTTTTCAAAAAAAAAAAATAAATATTCCCTTAATTAATGCGGATTTAAATAAAATAATTATTGAAAATTTAAGTGACTCACGGTTCAAACTAAACTAACTCCTTGATTCAGAATTAAAGTAAATGGGATAAAATTATTGTGTAAAGTGAAGGGTACTGTAATGAATTAGGTTAAGATCGTTGATATAAATAAATTAAAAGTAAATTGATAACGGTATGCTAAAATAATCCAAATAGTAAAATCTCTTAAAAAGTAATTATTGATTCAATTAAATTAGTTAACGATTACGGAGTAAACATAAGCATTGCCTTAGTTAAAATTAAGTGAATTGATTGATAAAATTAGAGTAAGGTGAATAAAATAGCCCGATAGATCGTCAAGTAACAGCAAACATAGTTTTAGTTAAAAATAATAAAATAATTTATGAAAATGCAGTAGACAATTACTTAAAATACTTTATTCGAGGGATTGTAATTAATATAGATCGTTAATAACTATAAGTTAAAATATAGAAAAAATCACTGATTTAGCCAACAAAGTCTTCGGTAAATTAAATATAAATTCATGGAGCAAAAATCGAACCAACAAAATAGATTGATAAATTCCGAGATTAACCTAAGGTAATCCGTCCATCAAAGTAAAAATAACTCGTTGCTATAAGTTAAAATATAGAAAAAATCACTGATTTAGCCAACAAAGTCTTCGGTAAATTAAATATAAATTCATGGAGCAAAAATCGAACCAACAAAATAGATTGATAAATTCCGAGATTAACCTAAGGTAATCCGTCCATCAAAGTAAAAATAACTCGTTGCTTCAGACCACAGCACTAGTAAATTGAACCCAATACGACTCCTCGCTCGAAGTTAGTGTAATGGATAACGATAATCAAACGATCCTCGAGTTGAAAATTTCCTTTTAGATGATTCATTCGAATCTGAATACGGTAATTGCAGGGTGAAAATGGGTAAAATATAACTGGAAAACTCTAAGGTAAAGACAAGCAAATCTGTAACCAAAAATTTAATGATAGTTTATTGACAAAAAATATTTACTGTTAAGGAGTTACTCAACCTTGCAGCATTATTAAATCCAACCGACATTGATAGGGATAGCTTGAATCGCGATGAGAAAGAACCAAATCACTTTTACGATAATATTTGTTTAAACCTAACGGCTAAAATGTGTAAATGAATCAAATAAAAGTATACCGAAATTAGTTTACCTTCCATAACATGAAAACCCGAAAGATTGATAATATCAGAGTGATAATTGTTAAGCATCAGTAAAATCCAATGGCGCAATTAGATGTATATATCATTAAAGTTAAAATTCCGATAGAGTGAAGTAATGATACATTCCAAGAGATTAGAACATAAATTGAATAATTACAACCAAAATTCCAACTCGTCCAAATGATTAAAGACGCGGTGATCTAATAATATATCTAATCGACCAAACAGCGAAAATACGCCGGATATTGAATTGTAACGGAAATCGCACCAATCTACGCGAACATCCTTGAACAACACTAGTAAGATAACATCCGGACTAGTTTCCACTAATTCTAAAGTCATCAATCACACTTCCATCTAACCGGACATCCGGTCAATCATTACTAATAACGCGCAACATTAATCGACGGAAATTACGTGCGAACGCCAAACACACGTCGATACCTCAGCGATGCGACATCCGTTATCGCCTTAAACGATCACCAAGTCATAGAATGATTAAATGAAATTAACTTCAACCTTAATTTTAAAGAATTAATAAACTGTTATTATAACATATGACGGTAAAATTTACCTGATCGAACGACAAGTAATATTATAGAGAATCCGAAAATAGGAAAACAAATGAAATAGATAATAACGAATACAGTTGCGTAATCCTTAAAATCACAACTTGCGTACAATTGTATCTTCATTTATGTGGTCGCTATATCAACTCGACGACTCCTTAACATTGCCCGGCCTAATTAAATAAAACAAGTTGAGTAATAGACTTACCACCCGTGTATTATCAATGTCACTAGCCGAAGCCACCCGTTCCGAAGGAATCTCGATCAAATAGCATTTATTAGAACCCGATGAGAATAAATTGGATGACCCTTCAATAGTGATATAGGTACCATCTATTTGTTAACCACTTAACATGATAAATTAAGCAGAGCTAATAATGCCAACGTTTTAGACATGTCATCCGAGCGAAGTACCAGTCAGAGTACCGGCACACAGGGACAATCAATAGTTCAATCGACTACGAGAACATCCGATCCGATACATCAACAATGGCCGTATCCGACTGCCTGGAAGATGTTAGGTGTAGGGAAGGAGCCCTGCGATATCTCAGAACGGCAATACCCCGCGGCAGAAACATACACAAACGCACAGAACCTCCTCACCCAGTGGGAAAGGGTGCAGGAGGAAGTAGATTTGCAGGTGGTCAAGGCGAGGATGTACCTTGCAAACGTGGTAGAAGACATCCTCGCCGGGCGGATTGCAGCCACCTATCCACCTCGCCCAGTCCGAGATACCCGAAGGCCCTACACAGTGGAGGCTCTCAGACGAAGCCTGAAGCGGTACTGTCCCGATGAATGACCTAATAATGATAGTTTTATGTAGTGATTGATCCAAAATATTAGCAATTTGTGTGTTCTTTTCTTGGTATAACTGAAATTATTTGCGATTTTGTTTAAATGAAATAAATGATTCTTTAACTTGAGCAATAATAAATAAAAATGATCTATTTAATTACAGTAATGTCGTCCTTACGAATCTTGCAAACAGAATTGGATCGCGCGAGACAAGCAAACACGGAATTACTCGCCCAGATCATCCAATTAACGCGGGAAATGCAACATATAAAAGCGACATGGACGGATCCTGCAAAGACGAAAACGATCTACCATCGACTCACAGCGGCCCAGAAAGGCTGGGAAGAAGAGCGGCAGCTAAATCAGAGTCTGCGCACGCAGATTCGGGGACTCGAAGTCGCCCTAGCGGTATGCCGAGAAGGTGAAGCGGTAACTTACCCGCTCATCTTCGCCCCAACCCAACTGCCACAGACAACTACCAAGTCAGCAGAACAGTCCATCGCTACAACCAACAACCGTCGACCGGGACGTAAGGAACGTGCCCGACGTCGTGCAACACAACTCCAGAATCTCAAGCAGTAAATGATAGTGTGTTTGAGTTGAATAGAATGGTTATAAACTTAGTTGAATTGCTGTTTTAATATAACCGTACGCCAACATCGCCAATTCGTTCCATAGTCCAATAAGAACCTAATCCTGAATAGTTATGAGGGACCGAGCAAAGCGAGCACAGGTCTTCTATCGACAGCTCGTGAACCCGAGGGTTGTCCGAGCAACTACAGTACTAGCCAATGGTACTCAATTTTTGCGGGCAATCCACCACTTGAACACATTACCAACGTTGCTAAGCAACGGGTGCCAAGTGGCGATCAGCATCATTTTGTATGGCGTTACCAGGGCCACCAGAAAGTCAAGCAAGATTTGAAACCCTGTAACCCACCACTGCAATACAAAAAAATAGGGGGGAGGAGGGAGGGGGTTATTTACAGATTAATTTCGGATTATCTTGATTACATAATGATGTAATCAACTTAATTAATTTTGTGTGTATTAATTTTTTTTTCGAATTTTTTTTCGAGTTTTTGGCGCGATTTTTTTTTAATTCAAATTTTGGAACATTTTTTTTAAATTCAAATTTTGGCGAATTTTTGAAATAAAATTGAAATATTTTTTTTGAATAAATTTGTTTTTTAATCACACTATAGTCAGAGGGTATTTTTGAAAAAGACTAAAATAAATTGGCTTGAATCGCCTAACGATAAAAAAAGCATAAAATTAAAATTGGCTCAAATCGCCTAAGATAGTCAGAGAGGGTATTTTCATTCACAAAATTTTTTTTAATCACACTATAGTCAGGGGGTATTTTTGAAAAAGACTAAAATAAATTGGCTTGAATCGCCTAACGATAAAAAAAGCATAAAATTAAAATTGGCTCAAATCGCCTAAGATGAACACACTATAGTCAGGATATTTTTAACTCGTAATAAAAAACAATGCAATATTTGGTCTCAATACTTTATATAGGTAAGTATAGGCATAAAATAAAAATGGCTTGAATCGCCTACTGATAAAAAATTGACAGGGGTATTTTATAAGCTTGTTAAAAAAACACTTGAAATATTTGTTCACACAATTTTTATAGGTAAATTTAGGCTCTAGATAAAAATAATTTAAAATACCTAAAGTAAATTAAGATAAATTAAAGTACATTAGGATACATTAGAGTATATTAAAGTAAATTAAGGTAAATTAAAGGGTCTAAAGTATATTAAAGTACATAAAAGTATATTAAAGTAAATTTAGATAAATTAAAGTAAATTAAAGTACATTAGAATACATTTAAGTATATTAGAGTAAATTAATGTAAATTAAAGGGTCTAAAGTAAATTAAGATTCATAAAGTAAATTAAGGTACATTGGGGTACATTTAAGTAAATTATGGTTCATAAAGTAAATTAAGGTACATCAGAGTAATTTAAAGTACGTTAGAATAAATTTAAGTAAATTAAGGTTCTTAAAGTAATCTAAGGTGCCTAGAGTAAAGTATGGTAATTTAGGTAAGAATTTTTTAAAATTAAATAGAGAGTCAACAGTTAAGTTACATAAGGGTAATTTTTAAAGCTGAAAATTTTAAAAGCAGTTATAGTAGGCAAATTACATAAGGTAAGAATTTTTTAAAAGTAAATAGAGAGTTAAAAGGTAAGTTACATAAGGTAAGAATTTTTAAAGTTAAAGAGTCGACAATATTACATGATAAAATTTATTAAATAAAATTTTTAGTATAGTTTTATCGATCAATTTTTATACATATTTTTAAATGATAAAATTTTTAACATAATTTTACAATGGAATATTTTATACATGATTTTTTAAATAGAATTTTTAGTATAATTTTATCGATGAATTTTTTTATATATAATTTTTAAAGATGAAATTTTTAGGATAATTTTACAATGAAATTTTTATACATGTTTTTAATTGAAAAAATTTTTAACGTAATCTTATAATCAAATTTTTAGTATAATTTTTACTATGACTTTTTTATACATGCTGACAACGATCAAATTTTTTAAGAATTTTATTAAATTAAATTTTTGAGTTTCAGTGTTACATAGTATTGCCTAAGGTAGGTAGTAGTCATTCGCAAGAGCAACCCATCTCTTCCACTCTGCAACAATTATACTAATAATAATAATAATACTTTCAGAAAACATAAAAAGTTAACTTACTTGGTATCAACTTCTGAACACTAATAACCCATACACAGTGAATAATTCATTAATAACTGAACAACAATCACTAGGTACTGTATACAAATAACCAAGTACTGTACAACTCTCTATATACATACTAGGCATTGAATAATTTACTTATTCATTAAAATGACATATTTAAATAATATTTACTCTTTCAACACAGATATTGAATCAACTCAACCCACTTAAAAAATAAAATTTTCTCTCAATCATTTCCCTTTAAAATACTTGGTTATTCACACACTCACAATATGTTATCAATAACTAGTTACTGAACAAATCAATATCAATAACTAGTTACTTAACCAATAAATATTAATGATCGGTTACTGACCAACAAGTTTTGAAATAAAGCACATAAAAGGTTGAACAAAAGAAATACAAGTTGCAATTTTATTAACATCTCCACTCTTTTATCGATCATTGATGTCTCAAAATTAGTAAATATTTTGACTGCTTAGTTACCTTGTTGTTATCAGGCGATAATTAATCAAATTCATTGAAACCAAATCCATTGTTATATTTACTTGATATCAAATTCTGAATACTGATACACTGTGAATAATTCATTAATAACTGAACAACAATCACTAGGTACTGTATACAAATAACTGAGTACTATACAACTCTCTATATACATACTAGGTATTGAATAATTTACTTATTCATTAAAATGACATATTTAAATAATATTTACTCTTTCAACACCGATATTCAATCAACTTAACTCATTTAAAAATAAAATTTTCTCTCAATCATTTCCCCTTAAAATACTTGGTTATTCACACACTCACAATATGTTATCAATAACTAGTTACTAAACAATCAATATCAAAAATTGTTTACTGACCAAGAAATCTTTAAATAAAAGCACATAAAAATTTGAACAATCAAAAGAAATACAATTTCAATTACAAATTTTATTAACTTCTCCACTCTTTTATCGATCATTGATGTCTCCAAATTGTTTGGTTGCTTAGTTACCTGATTGCTATCAAGAAACTATTAATCATTGAAGCTCAATCAATTGTTGTATTTTCTCTGAATAAAATTTATTGCTTTACAGTCTTGTATGTGATTTATTGAAATTATTTTGTAAAACTTAGTTAAAAGACTTTGAAATTTTTCTACCATTTTTGTAATATTTTTAATTGCGTCCAACAATGAACAATTACTAAAAGTTATTTTCACACGTCCCTAAATAAATTAATTGCTAACACATCAAATAATTACTTAAATTTATTTTTATAGATTTTCTATTCACCCCCAACTCTTATTGTTTACTGAATGATAAATTAATTAGTAAGTACAAGTAGTGGGTAATCTAATTGCTAGTGAAAAAAAACTTGATTAGAAAAATATTCTTAAATTAATTTCTCAAAACATATATTACTTTCATTGTACATGGAATAAATTTTCATATTTTTATTGAAAATGATTCAACTCTTAAAATTATTAACTCAAAGATGCTAAAGGTTTGAATAAAACTGATATAAAAAAAATAATATCTACCACATTACTAGAAATTAAATTATTATCGACCAACCACTAAATAAGTTGAATTTCTAACAAAGCTTAAAAAACTACACGGAACAGGTACTTATAGTTACCGATAAAATCTACTAAAATCCAAATATGTATGTTTAATTATTGTAAAATACTTGTTTTTGTAAAAATAAGACTTATACTTAAATTATGATTATCATGTGATTAGAATTTGATTAAAGTTATGAGAAATATTTTAAGTTGTTAAATTTTAAATAAAACTGCTTAATTTGTAAATAATGTTAGTACTTTGAAAAAAATTTAAAATAAGACCTTCAGCAAATTGGTAAGAAAATAGTAGTTATTGAGTAATACTTATTAAAGTTACTAAAGTTTTATAATTTTTGTCAAGTTTTGATAGATCTTTAATAAAATTTGTTAGTACTTTGAATAAAAATTTTAAAAAAGTTTCAACATAGTAGCAAATTGTAAAGAAAATAGTAATTATCAATTACAAAAAAATAAATTAATTAAATTAACTAAGTTGTAAAATAATTGAAAAAATTTGTTAGATCGTTTTTTAAAATTTTATAAGTTTGTTAGGTAATTGTTCTAGATACTTGTTGAATGAAAATTAATTGTACAATTTCTCTTCATTCGTAGAAATAATCATATATATTTAAATTATTCAGAAAATTGTCAATAACAACATAAGTAATGGGTAACATAAATTTTTTAAATTACAAATAATAAAATCAAATAAATACTTGAATACAAATAATTACATGAATCAAACATTCTTTTTAGAACCGAAAACATATAGTATATTTTATTTAGATTCCAATAATATCATTAAAATTAACCAAAATCTTACTGATATATTTTGATCACCTTTACTCTTAACCAATCATTTCTCTTTAAATGACAATAATCCCAGCTATATTCATTTTTTTTGATAAAAATCACCGACTTATTTCGTTATTGAACCGAATAAATTTCTAGAAATCCCCTTAAAATAAAATTCATCTCTCGACCAATCATTTCCCTTTAAAATATAGTAAAATTTACTTTCAACCAATCATTTCTCTTTAAATGACAATATTTCCACTCTCAGCTATATTCATTATTTTCATAAAAACACCGATTTATATTGATATTCAACCGAATAAATTCCTTTAAAAATATTATAAATTCATCTCTTGACCAATAATTTTTCAACGAATAACAATATTTCAAGCCATATTCAATATTTTTCATAAAAATCATAACAATACCCATTTCTATAATATTTACCCTTTAAATAACAATATTTAACTAACTCAAGCCCCTTAAAAATGACAATAAACTTGTTCTTAATCGAGTATTTCCTCTTAAAATATCATAAAATTTCATCTTAACCAAATGACATTTTCCCCCAATGCACCAACAATACACATATTTTTGGTAATAACCTACAAGGTAAAATTTCTTTAGAAATCTATATTTAACCGAATAAGATCCTTAAAAATTCATCATTCGGATCATATTTACTATATGTATTCAACCAATCAAATTCACTTAAAATGATCATAAAAATATGAATTTTACCAATAAAAATAATTTTTCTTTAAAGTATTACATAATTGTTATCGATACCCAACATTGTCAGTCGAAAATCACCACAATTTGATTCTGACAACAAATTCTATCCAATAAAAAATTCATCAAAATAACTAAAATTGAATAAAGTTTATGTTTCCCACATAAACTAAATTTCACTAAATTATTGTAAAATCATAAAATATATATCATGTTGCTCAAATAATTAAAAATTAACCAGTCAATCCTCTTAAAAATCTCTAAATTTTACTACTTTTGTGATTGATATCTACCAAATCAATAAAATGGAAAATGCAAATAATTAATTGACCATCCTTTTTTTTACTGTAAAATCAATAAAAATTTTAGGTTTCACTAAAATATTTTTAAAAATCAACTGATATAATTAAGTTTTTAAATAGAACATAAAATTATAATTAAAAAATCATTTACTATTCAAAATTTATCAGTCAAATTGGATTCTAATTGGTAAATAATTATCTAAAATATATGTTTCATAAACATTTTGTTCCTAAAATAAACTTTTATTTAAAATAATCCTAAAATCAAGTAAAGTTTATTAAATTATCAAGAAATTAAGTGCTTCTAAAATTATAGATTTACCCTCATTTCTTCAATATTTTCTACAAAAACATAATAGTCCCCAAATCCATTAAAATTCAACAGAAAACCATAAAACTCACAAAGATGATTAAAATTTACTAAAATAAATTAGATATTATTAAATATCATAAAATTTCCCTAAAATCTCTAATTGATTTACATAGCCTAAAAATATTTTATTTTTGTCTAGTACAACCTAATCTATTGAAGTGTGTAATTAACTTTATTAAATTTTCATTGAAAATGACAAATAAACAAATGGAATTTTAATTAGTAGAGATTATATTCTATAAAGAAAATTTTCAGTGAAGAAGTAATATTGGTGGGAGAATACATTAAGTGACTAAAATCGTTGAAATTACTGGAAAAAGTGGGATAGCTAAAGATATCTACTAAATAGATGAAATATCAATTGATATATTAAAACCTTACAAGGGTAATATACTTTGCACGAAGATAATATACATCGAAGAGGAAAATATTCATTGAAGAGGAAAAATATTCATTAAAGTGAGAAAATATTAATTAAAGTGAGAAATTATTCATTGAAGAGGAAAATATTCATTGAGAGAAATTATTCATTGGAGAGAAAAAATATTTTTTGAAGAGGGAAAACAATCATTGAATAACGTAAAATATTGATTGAAGCTAAAAAATATTCAGTGAATCGAGAATTGCATATAATAAATTAGACGGTAAAATTTCTCAATGATGAGATGAAATATCAATTAAATATTGGAAAATACTTGAAATAAATGGAGTTTGAATTATTCACTGTTCAACAAATATACTTAAAAGATGAAAATATTCACTGAAAATGAATTGTACTTTAAGAGTGGATGAATTACTATTATATTCAATTAAAAATTATTAAAATTTGAGTAGATTTAGTCGGTTAATTATATTTAAATAGGGATATATATTGTTGATGTGTGCGCGGATGAATAGTTATTAAAAAAGAACGCGCGCGCGTATACCAATCTGCGAATATATTCAAATCCGGCGAATATTCAACAAATCCGGCATATTTAATACTATAAATACGGGTGGATCTGATACAATTTAATAAGTAGAAAGAACAAAGTAGAAAGTCCTACAAATAATGGAATTTAGTAAACAATACAATGAAAAAATTCATATTTTTATGATCATTTTAAGTGAATTTGATTGGTTGAATACATATAGTAAATATGATCCGAATGATGAATTTTTAAGGATCTTATTCGGTTAAATATAGATTTCTAAAGAAATTTTACCTTGTAGGTTATTACCAAAAATATGTATATTGTTGGTGCATTGAGGGAAAATGTCATTTCAAGCAAAATGATTGGTTAAGATGAAAGTTTATGATATTTTAAGAGGAAATACTCGATTAAGAACAAGTTTATTGTCATTTTTAAGGGGGTTGAGTTGTTTGAATATCTGTGTTCAAAAGGTAAATATTTTCTAAATGGAGAATATAGAGGAGTAATTTATAATACTTTTAGCGGGCTTTGTTCAGATAGATATTAATATGTGTGTAAATCTTTTGTGAGAGTGGAAATATTGTCATTTAAAAAGAAATGATTGTTTAAGAAGAGAATTTATGATCTTTTAAGGGGAAATAATTGGTGACGAGACGGATTTCAAGAAATTTATTCTGTTGAATATCGATATGTTGGTGATTTTTATGAAAATAATGAATATAGTTGGTAGAGTAGGGGAAAGTGTTATTTGATTGGATACAATTGGTCAAGAGTGGAATTTATTTTAGTGAAAAATAGTCGATTAAGAACAAGTTTGTTGTCATTTTTAAGGGGCTTGAGTTAGTTAAATATTGTTATTTAAAGGGTAAATATTATAGAAATGGGTATTGTTATGATTTTTATGAAAAATATTGAATATGGCTTGAAATATTGTTATTCGTTGAAAAATTATTGGTCAAGAGATGAATTTATAATATTTTTAAAGGAATTTATTCGGTTGAATATCAATATAAATCGGTGTTTTTATGAAAATAATGAATATAGCTGAGAGTGGAAATATTGTCATTTAAAGAGAAATGATTGGTTGAAAGTAAATTTTACTATATTTTAAAGGGAAATGATTGGTCGAGAGATGAATTTTATTTTAAGGGGATTTCTAGAAATTTATTCGGTTCAATAACGAAATAAGTCGGTGATTTTTATCAAAAAAAATGAATATAGCTGGGATTATTGTCATTTAAAGAGAAATGATTGGTTAAGAGTAAAGGTGATCAAAATATATCAGTAAGATTTTGGTTAATTTTAATGATATTATTGGAATCTAAATAAAATATACTATATGTTTTCGGTTCTAAAAAGAATGTTTGATTCATGTAATTATTTGTATTCAAGTATTTATTTGATTTTATTATTTGTAATTTAAAAAATTTATGTTACCCATTACTTATGTTGTTATTGACAATTTTCTGAATAATTTAAATATATATGATTATTTCTACGAATGAAGAGAAATTGTACAATTAATTTTCATTCAACAAGTATCTAGAACAATTACCTAACAAACTTATAAAATTTTAAAAAACGATCTAACAAATTTTTTCAATTATTTTACAACTTAGTTAATTTAATTAATTTATTTTTTTGTAATTGATAATTACTATTTTCTTTACAATTTGCTACTATGTTGAAACTTTTTTAAAATTTTTATTCAAAGTACTAACAAATTTTATTAAAGATCTATCAAAACTTGACAAAAATTATAAAACTTTAGTAACTTTAATAAGTATTACTCAATAACTACTATTTTCTTACCAATTTGCTGAAGGTCTTATTTTAAATTTTTTTCAAAGTACTAACATTATTTACAAATTAAGCAGTTTTATTTAAAATTTAACAACTTAAAATATTTCTCATAACTTTAATCAAATTCTAATCACATGATAATCATAATTTAAGTATAAGTCTTATTTTTACAAAAACAAGTATTTTACAATAATTAAACATACATATTTGGATTTTAGTAGATTTTATCGGTAACTATAAGTACCTGTTCCGTGTAGTTTTTTAAGCTTTGTTAGAAATTCAACTTATTTAGTGGTTGGTCGATAATAATTTAATTTCTAGTAATGTGGTAGATATTATTTTTTTTATATCAGTTTTAATCAAACCTTTAGCATCTTTGAGTTAATAATTTTAAGAGTTGAATCATTTTCAATAAAAATATGAAAATTTATTCCATGTACAATGAAAGTAATATATGTTTTGAGAAATTAATTTAAGAATATTTTTCTAATCAAGTTTTTTTTCACTAGCAATTAGATTACCCACTACTTGTACTTACTAATTAATTTATCATTCAGTAAACAATAAGAGTTGGGGGTGAATAGAAAATCTATAAAAATAAATTTAAGTAATTATTTGATGTGTTAGCAATTAATTTATTTAGGGACGTGTGAAAATAACTTTTAGTAATTGTTCATTGTTGGACGCAATTAAAAATATTACAAAAATGGTAGAAAAATTTCAAAGTCTTTTAACTAAGTTTTACAAAATAATTTCAATAAATCACATACAAGACTTGTAAAGCAATAAATTTTATTCAGAGAAAATACAACAATTGATTGAGCTTCAATGATTAATAGTTTCTTGATAGCAATCAGGTAACTAAGCAACCAAACAATTTGGAGACATCAATGATCGATAAAAGAGTGGAGAAGTTAATAAAATTTGTGATTGAAATTGTATTTCTTTTGATTGTTCAAATTTTTATGTGCTTTTATTTAAAGATTTCTTGGTCAGTAAACAATTTTTGATATTGATTTGTTTAGTAACTAGTTATTGATAACATATTGTGAGTGTGTGAATAACCAAGTATTTTAAGGGGAAATGATTGAGAGAAAATTTTATTTTTAAATGAGTTAAGTTGGTTGAATATCGGTGTTGAAAGAGTAAATATTATTTAAATATGTCATTTTAATGAATAAGTAAATTATTCAATACCTAGTATGTATATAGAGAGTTGTATAGTACTCAGTTATTTGTATACAGTACCTAGTGATTGTTGTTCAGTTATTAATGAATTATTCACAGTGTATCAGTATTCAGAATTTGATATCAAGTAAATATAACAATGGATTTGGTTTCAATGAATTTGATTAATTATCGCCTGATAACAACAAGGTAACTAAGCAGTCAAAATATTTACTAATTTTGAGACATCAATGATCGATAAAAGAGTGGAGATGTTAATAAAATTGCAACTTGTATTTCTTTTGTTCAACCTTTTATGTGCTTTATTTCAAAACTTGTTGGTCAGTAACCGATCATTAATATTTATTGGTTAAGTAACTAGTTATTGATATTGATTTGTTCAGTAACTAGTTATTGATAACATATTGTGAGTGTGTGAATAACCAAGTATTTTAAAGGGAAATGATTGAGAGAAAATTTTATTTTTTAAGTGGGTTGAGTTGATTCAATATCTGTGTTGAAAGAGTAAATATTATTTAAATATGTCATTTTAATGAATAAGTAAATTATTCAATGCCTAGTATGTATATAGAGAGTTGTACAGTACTTGGTTATTTGTATACAGTACCTAGTGATTGTTGTTCAGTTATTAATGAATTATTCACTGTGTATGGGTTATTAGTGTTCAGAAGTTGATACCAAGTAAGTTAACTTTTTATGTTTTCTGAAAGTATTATTATTATTATTAGTATAATTGTTGCAGAGTGGAAGAGATGGGTTGCTCTTGCGAATGACTACTACCTACCTTAGGCAATACTATGTAACACTGAAACTCAAAAATTTAATTTAATAAAATTCTTAAAAAATTTGATCGTTGTCAGCATGTATAAAAAAGTCATAGTAAAAATTATACTAAAAATTTGATTATAAGATTACATTAAAAATTTTTTCAATTAAAAACATGTATAAAATTTCATTGTAAAATTATCCTAAAAATTTCATCTTTAAAAATTATATATAAAAAATTCATCGATAAAATTATACTAAAAATTCTATTTAAAAATCATGTATAAAATATTCCATTGTAAAATTATGTTAAAAATTTTATCATTTAAAAATATGTATAAAAATTGATCGATAAAACTATACTAAAAATTTTATTTAATAAATTTTATCATGTAATATTGTCGACTCTTTAACTTTAAAAATTCTTACCTTATGTAACTTACCTTTTAACTCTCTATTTACTTTTAAAAAATTCTTACCTTATGTAATTTGCCTACTATAACTGCTTTTAAAATTTTCAGCTTTAAAAATTACCCTTATGTAACTTAACTGTTGACTCTCTATTTAATTTTAAAAAATTCTTACCTAAATTACCATACTTTACTCTAGGCACCTTAGATTACTTTAAGAACCTTAATTTACTTAAATTTATTCTAACGTACTTTAAATTACTCTGATGTACCTTAATTTACTTTATGAACCATAATTTACTTAAATGTACCCCAATGTACCTTAATTTACTTTATGAATCTTAATTTACTTTAGACCCTTTAATTTACATTAATTTACTCTAATATACTTAAATGTATTCTAATGTACTTTAATTTACTTTAATTTATCTAAATTTACTTTAATATACTTTTATGTACTTTAATATACTTTAGACCCTTTAATTTACTTTAATTTACTTTAATATACTCTAATGTATCCTAATGTACTTTAATTTATCTTAATTTACTTTAGGTATTTTAAATTATTTTTATCTAGAGCCTAAATTTACCTATAAAAATTGTGTGAACAAATATTTCAAGTGTTTTTTTAACAAGCTTATAAAATACCCCTGTCAATTTTTTATCAGTAGGCGATTCAAGCCATTTTTATTTTATGCCTATACTTACCTATATAAAGTATTGAGACCAAATATTGCATTGTTTTTTATTACGAGTTAAAATTATCCCTGACTATAGTGTGTTCATCTTAGGCGATTTGAGCCAATTTTAATTTTATGCTTTTTTATCGTTAGGCGATTCAAGCCAATTTATTTTAGTCTTTTTCAAAAATACCCCCTGACTATAGTGTGATTAAAAAAAAATTTTGTGAATGAAAATACCCTCTCTGACTATCTTAGGCGATTTGAGCCAATTTTAATTTTATGCTTTTTTTTATCGTTAGGCGATTCAAGCCAATTTATTTTAGTCTTTTTCAAAAATACCCTCTGACTATAGTGTGATTAAAAAACAAATTTATTCAAAAAAAATATTTCAATTTTATTTCAAAAATTCGCCAAAATTTGAATTTAAAAAAAATGTTCCAAAATTTGAATTAAAAAAAAATCGCGCCAAAAACTCGAAAAAAAATTCGAAAAAAAAATTAATACACACAAAATTAATTAAGTTGATTACATCATTATGTAATCAAGATAATCCGAAATTAATCTGTAAATAACCCCCCCTCCTCCCCCCTATTTTTTTGTATTGCAGTAAGCTCCTAACTAACTACTCAATAATAATAATAATAATAATAATAATAATAATAATAATAATAATAATAATAATAATAATAATAATAATAATAATAATAATAATAATAATAATAATAATAATAATAATAATAATAATAATAATAATAATAATAATAATAATAATAATAATAATAATAATAAAAATAATAGTAATAATAATAATAATTATAAAAATAATTTTAAGCATGATAGTGGAGATAATCATGATAATAATAATATATTGGCGATGGTATTAATAATACTCATAATACTAATATAATAATGATGGTTCTATTAATGCACGAAACAATATCAATAGAATCAATTTTAATTAACTATATAGTATTATAATAGGGAAATTTCACTGTTATAAATTTTAGTTTATATGATATAATTGGCACCAAAACTCGTACGAGTTTCCTAACACTTCGACTTTATGTTAAGGGTTTCCATTATAATCATTTAAAAACAAAAATCCAAAGAAATAAATCAATAAAACTCTATATATTTTAATTCTATTTCCAATATTGACCTAAATAATCCATTCGTTTGCTTGCTACTTATCTTCTTGGCAACATATTATAAAAAATGGAATTTTATATAATAAAAGGTAAGTTGTATGTATTTTAGCTCCTATTTTAATATTTCTGTAATTTTAGAATTTTCTGATGAAGCGTCCAGAGCAAATGGAAGTTTATCCCCTCAAATAGATGTTCACCTCTCTTGCAACCCCGAACGGGCCTTCCGCTTGGGGTTTCTTTTATTTTTGGAATTTATGCTGTATCCTAGAATTATCTTCAATCGATATACTCATCCGTAACAATATTTTATTTTCTAAATATAACGAAAAATTTTTCTTGGTGTTTACTTTACTTTAATTTTTGATAATATACTTTATTTTGTACTAAATAAAACTTGTGAATTTTGTCGGTGTGATTTATTTTTGTAAGTTTTATTTTATAGTTATGTTAAATAACGATTAGAGTCAAAGTTGAGTTTAGAGCCATTGATAATTTTAGACAATAAATATATTAATAATTGCATGAATGATATCAAATATAAAAGTAAAATCAATATTAATAAGAGTAGTACTATAATATTCAGTGCCGGCCCTAGACTTTTTGCTGCTACAAGCAAAAAATTTTTTGGCCGCTCCTAACACGAGTAGAATTAAGTAAAATAACAAAAAACACGAATTTGCTAATTATTCATTTCTAAATATAACACAAAAAAGCAAATTAGTAATAAAAATTTACCTCAAACAATAATCATAATTAATTAGCTTGTTAGGGACGTTATGATTTTCTAATTTTTATTTATAAGTTAGAAGAGTTTATTTCTAATTAATGTCTAATCGCTTTTATTTTTCAATCTATTCTCCGGTTGACTGGAGAAATCGACAGTTGGATTTTTCCCTCTCTCATGAGCGGCATTATTTTCGTAATCGGTGTTATGGTGAGTAGTCTAATGCGTGCTTTATTGCTTTTCTTTTATGACATGAATTTTATAGATTTATATTCTTACAAAACTGACTGCGAACAGAATTATGGGATTTACCAATCGTGATTTCTCGGTTATAGATCCACTGGATGAATTCAGATATAGTTTCTCTCAACTGGTAACAATTTTCAGGTTTATTTTGGTATCTAAAATCTCCCTCTCAACTTCCTGTCCAATAGATGGTGATCAATTTTCTGTGTTGATAGACTCACGAATTCGGATTCCCGTCGTTTTAACGTCTTGTCAGTGGCTCATTCACAACCCATCGGTACTGGAGTTCCTGTCAACCCAAGACTGCATTCGTTATCATGACCTATTGGATTCCCGTGAAATATCAAAGATTGCCATGGATTCGATAATTCTCATGATATTTTGTCTTCAACCTTTGCTGCACTCATTCGTGAATTTGGGTTGTATCTCCTCATTCATCAACAAATCCTCAATGACACATTCATCATTTGCATTTGACTCCATGCCTTCTCTGAAGGTGGCTCTTTGTACGATTTTATCTTAATTGCTCTACTCTTTCTGGTGATTTATCTTTTAAATATTCAATGTATTTATGCCTTATATTTTATTTAATTGAAAAACCTTTTTTGTTGTCTAATGCTTACCGAATTGGTCCAATTTGCTTTATTACTGATATTATATTATGACTATCAAGTTTATTTACAGGTCTTTTAAAATGAATTTAACTTTAATTGGGTTGTGAGTAATGATTTTAACGCTTTGCATTAGAATGATCGACTATAGTCGGGAAAAAACCTCTTCGAGGGTCTTACAATTTATCATTTTGGGTTGCTGTGGCGTATTCCTTTCGAGTTTTTATTGGTGGTACAAAGATTATTTGTGGCACTAATCAAGTTCGATTATCTAGATTGGCGTCATAAAATTATTTTAAGTTGGGCTATATCGCTGGGTATTTAACAATTTATTCCGGATTTTGTCACTTCTATTACTGTTTCGTAATTTATTCAAATTTTATTATTCATTTCCACTTCGTTACACAAAATTTAGCTACATTGCACTTTATTTATTTATTCAAGTTTTTTTTACATTTATCGGTGTTTAGTAATCTATATAACCTTTAGTCACTTTATTCGTTATTTAGAATTTCATTTTTGTTACATATTTTCAGTTATAATACTTTACTCTTCGTTAATTTTTGTCACTTTTCGTCATTTTAAGTTAACCCTATACGTTTAGTTAGTTATTGGTCACGTATAGTTTCATCTAGTTACGTTTATTTTAATCGCGATTAATTACATCTAATTATATTACTTTTAGTCATATTTATTTACTTTCAGTTCCATTTAGTTATTTTTAGTTACCGTTATCCACCTTAATTACATCTAGTTTACATTTAATCACCTTTAGTTACACTTAGCCATTTTCGAGTTGTATTTATTTACATTTACTTATATCTAGTTATGCTTATCTCAATTATGTTTAATTATATCTAATTACCTTTAGTTACTTTACTTATATTTTAGTTACTGTGCACTACACTTAGTTGCTTTTCGCCGGCATTAATATAATTAGTTGCTTTTCGTCAGATTTAATATATTTAGTTACTTTCATTAAATTTAATATATTTAGTTACTTTTATCAGATTTAATATATTTAGTTACTTTTATTCGATTTAATATATTTAGTTACTTTTCGTCACATCGATTTCGAGTTTCCACCTCCGAACCCCTCAATTTGATCGTAAGGAACTTGTGTTCATATTGAATTTTACGAGTGTCCACTGGACTACTCGGTGTAATCAGTTTAGCCGATTTGTACATTTGATTTTTGGTCGATTTTTCGGGAGATAGGTGATAGAGAGCCAGCCAAAAGACTAGTTCTCGATCTTCCCACCGCCCCTATAAACGAATATAATTTTACGTTCGAGGCCGTCGTTCGACACTTAATACTCTTTCATTGAAAACATATTTTCAGATCGATACATTGTTATTCGTATATTATCCTCGGCATTCATTCACACACACGACAAAAGATTTCCCACACATACGATCAAGCAGAGCTTACATAGTAGGTGCTTGATTATGTATTGTGGAAATTATTGCTGATAGTTGCTCCTTGAATTAACAGTAAGTTTTTTACAGAAAAGTGGCTTGCTCACTAAGTGAATGCATTAAAATTCTGTGAAAATGGATTGGTATTTATACCTATTCTGTGAACCTAACCTTGCGTGTTAATTTTTATGCGATAAAACAAAATTTGACCTTGATATTACTTGTCTAATCTAATTCTAATTTTTATTATTTTCTCTATTTTATTTGACAATTTGTTCATAAACTTTTTACTCTAATTCTTTTTGACTAGAATTATTTTATTTTTATTTAATTTATCCATTAACTCTTTTCTTTTACGTAAATTGTCAGTTTTTCGGTCAAATCTTTTGTTATTTTTATGTTGTTTCGTGTGGATCTTGATGCATTTGTTATTATTTTATTTTACTTTTGTGTTTTTCTATTTTCTATTTTTAATTATGTATTTCTCGCATTTTGAGGTGGTTATTTGATGTTTATGGGTCCGATTTTAAATCTGCATGTTGTGTTTGCATGCTGTTTCCAATCCATTCAAACAAAACTTAGTACTAGCCCAACATTAACATAATAAATGAAAATCTAAATAAGACTCGAATAATTCTATTATCGATTATCGAAAATTTGACGTCTTCTCTCATTCAGATTTGGAATCATTATTGTTTGCTGGAAGTGTATTCACTTAGGTATTTATACTACAAGTCGTGACTTCAATCGGCTTTTAAAGTAAAGGTTTGTAACTTTCGAATTCAAAATGATTTTTGTATTTTATTGACCGTGATGTATATGAAGTAGTAGTTTCATTCACTTTAATGTCTATTTTGAATTTATCTTCGATTTACTTTCGTTTGCATCGTTTGTCGAAACTAACTCCTCTATATTTTTCGAATTGATATTTTGTATCCTTTATATTTATACCTTTCCCAGGGCCACAAAGCGCTCTTTCGAGGGTTGTGCCATGGGAGTTAGGAAGGGAGAATACAGGACGGTTCCAGCAACGCCTTCACCGCGATTTCTCCGTTGACCACCGGTTTAATCCATGGTAAAAAGAATTATTTTTACTTCCTTGTGTGTTTGTTTACTATAAATGAATAAAAGTCTGTGAATGGATTTTATTCCGCGCGGTGGAGATCCGATCGAAAAAATGAATTCCCTATTAAGTTAATAATGTAAAATAGAAAAATAAAAGAGTTTTATGAAAATATCTTTAATTTTAACAGTTACATAACAGTTACATAATAATAATAATAATAATAATAATAATAATAACAATAATAATAATAATAATAATAATAATAATAATAATAATAATAATAATAATGTTAGTAATATAATAATAACAATGATAATGGTAGTAATAAGAAAAATAATAATAGTAATGGCAGTAACAACTATTACGAATAATACATATAGTAGTAACAATGATAATACTAGTAACAATAATAGGGAGCATACTAGTTATAATAAGGATAAAGGTAATAGAGATACTGTGAGGATATTTAACATAACGAAGGGTGCACAGGCTATAGTAAAATCAATAATACGAACAACGACAAGGAGGACTATGGGAATGGACAAAATGTTAAATGATAAAACAGTATTGATTAACATTTGAATAATGTAACCTTAACATCGAAATCGAGCACAGGCCTTCTATCGGCAGCTCGTTCGACCCATGGATCTTTTGGCCAATTATAGTACTAGTAATAGCGCTCACTTTTTACGGACAATCCACCCACTCGAACACAGTTCCAACGTTGGCTAGAAACGGGTGCCGAGTGGTAAGCGAAAAATATTTGTATGGGGATGTCTGGGTAACAACTGTGGGGTTATAGGTGGTTGTTGTGACCTTGACCCCAATCATATAACTCAACCTGACTGCCATTGGTTACCAGTTGCTAGGAAACGCTGGTACTGTAACCAATGGTTCTGAGACCGTCAAAGGTGAGCTTTGTTTCCAAAACTGCTTAGACCCGGTCTACAGCTAGTTCAGTGAGCTACCAATGGAAGGCCTATGCTCGTATTATCTTCTTTAGGTCCCTTACTCACTTTACTTCAAATTGTACTATCATGACCCTCAGAGAGACTTATTTCCAATGTCAATATATTTATCTTGAAAACAAATAAATGAAGGAAGATTTTTATTCATCAATTCGTTATATTATCGAAAGACAGTTCTCGTCTCAATGCAATTTTTGTTGCTTTTGCCTTTTCCTTTCTGCCCTTCCTGGTCTTGTGCGGGACTTTGGTTTAAATGGTTGTTCCACAGGACTCATCGCATTCTTGTAGGCTACTTGGGTTGGGGCGAACACCAGATGATAGCCTGTCCCTCCTGACTGGCCGCTACAGCTACTTCCAGCCCTCGAATCTGGACCTTCTGAGCTTGGTTCAGGGCTCTCTCCTCCTGCCAGCCCTTCTGCGCCGCGTCTATCTTTTGATAAAGCCGCTTCACTCTAGCCGGCTCGGACCAAAAGTCTCTAATCCACTGCAACTCGCGGCTTAATTGAAGACATTGTTGATACAGATTCGTATTTTCTTTGCGGAGGTCCTTCAACTCTTTGCTGATCTTCTGCATGGCATCCATTATCAACTTTCCTTAATGAAAATAGGTATAAGGTAATTCATAAAGTTAGTTTCAGCGATTTAGTAGGGAATCATAGTCTCAACTTTATTATGGCTTTATTATGAATTTTATGTGAGTTCAAGCCCAAAAATGTCTAAATTAATTCACAAAATCGTCTACTTGATTTCAATTAGTACAATGTTTATTTAACTGCCACAGATCCTCTCTAGGGTACCAATGGAGAAAAGAAAAGTAATTATGGTGATTTAAATATCATAACTATGAAAATTGTAAAGGTGAACGATTAAAACGATTTTACCATCGAAAATATTCGAATGATTTAAATGCCATAAAAATCTAAATATTATAATTATAAAAATATGGATATAAATATTTAAAATGATTAAAATGTCATAATGTAAAGATAACAATTTTAAAAATATTTCAATAATTCGAATAATTTAAATCTCATCCAAATGAAATGTGAAGGTCGCGGCGAATAACTTTAGAGGGTTCAAAATAAAACATATAAAACCTTTACTAATTGCACCAAAAATGTCAGGTAATCTACGTGGGAAGATCGATATAAATCTGACTAACCGCGTTTAACGGCCATGGAAAACTCTCTGGGTACTACTCAATTGTTGCTTTCCATATTTTCCCGTTCGTTTAGATGAGGATATCGCGATTGAAACTAGGGGGATTTGCCATTGGAGCCAGTAGGGTAGGTTGTGCATGGATTTAGTTACTTCTTATAGAGTTAAAATTCGCTACTGAGCATTTATTGAAAGGGTTGAACATAATAATAACTTTATATTTCGTTATTACAACTCAAAAGGTGGCCAAAGTAGTCATACCTGTAGAATGGTGTTCGGTTTGGACATTCCTTTGGTCACGCATCGAAGAGGTCCTGATTTGATAATCTTGCATCTTGGAGACCCTTTGGTTAGGAACTCCGGTTGGCGACATTTCATGAGCTCCCTCAGCATCAGTTCCACGCATGGACGTTGTTGACATCGAAAACTTAGACATGTTAATTCTAAATCAATATGAGTCGGATTTTCTATATATACCACGCCACTATGTGTGTTGCCACGTGGCCACATAACGATTTAGGTGGATAATGGCGATTGGTGGTTTTCTTGCATCGATCGGTAAATTCTCTATCCCTGACAATTTCTCAGTTTTTCTTCTATCCACCTGTTTAGATATTTCTCTCCTCTTGGTGTGTCCGGCTCAATTACTTAGAGTTCCTTGCCATAAATACGAACGTCGTGGAGAGGAATTCCAATTACTACTGCTCCGGTTCCATTTTTAATGTGTCGATTACCGAGATTTGACTCAAAAGATCTACTGTTGTATTAACCAATTTATTTAGATGACTATTCCCCTTTTTATCGGGAATTTCTCAGGCAGCCGGCTTCTTCCTCAGCTATCCTGTTGGATTTTTTGATTACCATTCGTCGCACTCTGTCGGCTGGGGTGGTTTCCTCAGCACCGCGGATGTATGAGTCAAATATTCGTATTTTCCCAAGTTTTCCTTATGTTGGGTCAGAACACAAACGGCCTTGTAAATGTTTAAATGAATCGGTAACACACATGCAAATATAACAAGCATATTTAAACTCAAACCTATTAAAACACCAATTAACCCTACCAAAATGTGAGAAAGAGAACAATTAAATACAAAATTATAAACACAAAAATAAATTAAAATAATAACAAAGTGCAACAAGATCCGCACGAAATAAACATAAACATAACACGAAAACCCAACAATTTGGCCGAAATTTGACAATTTATCAAAAAATACGAAATTTCATGAAAATGAAATAAAAATCAAATAATTTGAATTAGAAATAATTCAATTAAAAAATTTAAAAAGAAAAATTGTCAAATAAAATTTAAAAATAATAAAATTAAAGATTAGAATATACCAGAAAATTCCAAGGTCAAATTTTGTTTTACTAAATCAAAACGAACACGCAAGGTTAGGGTCGTACAATAGATATTTATACCGATTCATTTTTACACAATTTTAATCGGTTTTAACCAGTTTTAACCAGTGATCGTTTTACGAATCGTTTTTTAACTTGAAACCAGTACAGAATTACCATGTAAGTGGGAGTATTGTTCGGAACTCTCTCCACGTCGCATCCTCGCAACCTCGATTGAGCTCTGCTTGGATGTCGGCGTGGGGAGAGCGGTATGTTATGATATTTATGATGAATGTAATTATCGGGTAATATTTATTTCAATAAATTATTTAAATGGAATCAAAATTTGGTTTTGTTTTGTTGAAATTTTTCCGGCCCACAGCCAAAACATACCACAAGATAATAAAATCAAACACACAATTCGTAATCGTGTAAGTGCGTGTATTATCGCCAATGATTCGTGCCCGTGAAGGTTCCGGCGTGAGAACGCAGGAACTGGAACGTCAATATTATTCCGTATAGGGGAAAAGGGGAAGGGGAAATAGTCTTTTGGCTGTTCCCTCGTCTCCCAATTCTCATAAACTCGACCTAAATTATATTCACATAGGGCTCAAAATCATCACACGAGTAGTCCAGTGGGCACTCATTAATTATAATATGAACACAAGGCGCCTAAGATCAATTCAAAGGGAAGGTCACGGGGAACTAATAAAATGAAATCATTGCTATAAACTTCTAATATCACGTTGAGAGTCAAAATAAATTTTCTTGAGTAAAAATGAATTAATGTAGTTGTTATAGATTTCTAATGTTACATTGAGAGCCAATAAAATTACTCGAGTAAAAATAAATTTAATGTAGTTACTATATCCTTTTAATATCATGTTGAGAGTCAATAATATTACTTAATTAAATCAATGCGGTTATTATAACCTTTTAATATCATTTTGAGAGTCGAGAAAATTACTTGAGCAAAAATAAAATAAGGTAGTTGTCATAAACTGCTAGTATAATGTCTAAAGTCAATATAATCACCTAAAACGAAAAGTAAAATAATGTAGTTTCTTAAGTCAAATACGGTAGTTTTTGTAACTTCTAATATTACATCCTAGACGAAAATGAAATCCATTAATAGGAAAGAAAAAGTTAGCCCAAAATCCTCAAAAGGGTATAAATTCCGAATTAAAAATGGGAAATTGATGAAATAAAAATTCGACTTGTAATCAATCATAAACAAAAAAAAAGAAATCCCCCAATAAAATAAATCATTATTAAAGTGCAATAAATCCAAATTAATTTATCATAAATATAATAAGTAACTATCACATAAGGAAAGTGTAATTAAAATAATAACAAGAGTCGCCATAGAAACATATTACACCAAAAATCAAATTAATAATAATCATCATAAACAAACAGTCCACAGGCGAAAAATAATGAAATCAAATTAGACCCGATAACTTCAAATTATATTGTAAAAGCATAATCCGGGTAGATTTGGAAAGGAGGCAATAGTTGAACTAGCGCTTTATGGGTATATACTCCATCTAGGTTAAACGTTCGATTTCCTAATCGATAAAAATCAATTTTAATAATCTTAGAAGGTTACCTTAAAATCCAAGGGAGGAATGAAACCTTGACCACAAATAGACCAAATACGAGATACAAACATTTCCATTTCGACTGGGTTTGGCAATTACGAGTAAAATAAAAGAACTCACACCATCCATATCCATCAGAAATCATCTATAACCAACTGTTCTGACTATCCAACTAACATCACCGAGTGATTAACCACACGTAATTTTAATTGGGTTCATTAGCTTTAAACGTAAATTTAAAACATCCAAGTGTCAGCACACAAGTTTTTCTATGGAATAATAGGAGCATGGACTGATGTTTCAGTAGACTCGTTAAGCCCATCAATAGATAACGACCGAAATTATCCTGTTTTGGAGTTCCCCTTAATTGCAAGAAATCAAACTTAACTTTGCATAGTCATCCACTCACGCGAAATACTGCTAAATTTTGTCTTGCCAAAAATCAGCCTAACTCAGTGAATCGAAGAACATGACCATACTCATACAATTTCGATCGTGTTGCCCCGAAAAGGTATGTCCATGCGACAATAACTTACTGAAAAGTTAACAAATAATTTAATTAGAAAAGAACAAAACCGTTACCTCCCAGAATATCGAACCATTATAAATGTGAGATACATCTATACGAAATGGATTATATCAAGGCATTAACATATCGTAGAAAAATTCAATTAGCCGACTAACGCTAGTGTGTGCACACGGAGTCACGGCCATCCTACCATGCACACCGAGAATAGTGTCGATCTTGACATTTCTGTTTATAATCGATAAATCATTCCATGCACAAACAACCAGAGCTTCACCGGTACGACAGTAATAAGAGTGAATGAGGCAACACCCACATACCTACACACGCACGGCCAACAAATTCACCCTATGTAAGGTTAGACAAATTTTCCTACTCCGGAACATACCAACTAGTATAAGATTCACCGACTGATCAAGATTAACAGTTAAACTTTAAAAAATTTACAAATACATCACCAACAGAGCCAAAAAATGAGAATATGATGGCCAGGATCCCCGACGACGATATAGTTTTGAATCCAAGGTCTCGTTCGTCAGGTAAATTTTAGTTCGGGATTATTTTAGTTTTAATCGAGTCAATTTCTAATCACAGTGTTAATTTAGTTATGTACCTTAAATTAGATTGTAAGTAAGAGAACCCGAAAAATAAGTTAAATTTCAAATTAGAGCAATAAAATAATCATATATTTGAAGGCCCCATAAACAATATTGATCTTCTTGGACAATGTCTTAACCTTTCAACGAAATCACAGGAAATAAAAATAATTGCTGCTCCTTGGAGCATACATCGAATACAAAAATTTTTATATGTTTCTTTTAGGCGATTCGTGGATTGATGAATCCCGAATCACAGTGCGTTTCCCCGCACACACAGTAAATCGCTGCCGTCAGGCAATGTGGGATGCCGGCTTCACCGTATCCCAAGTCAGAGAGGCCAGAGCCGGTAGCATCCAACAAGCAACAGATGTCAGCTCCCGTTCGTTGCGATAAAGCGGGAGCCAGGACGAAATCCGGCCAGGGAGATCCGTGGCCAAGCTGAGTTCTTCCTTATGCGGCTTGAGGAACATCAGCGTCAAATCAATGATTAAGTGGATCGGGTGAGACGCTACCTCGCCAATGTGGACGATGACATCGCCGCGGGCCGTATTGCCAGTACGGACGGGTATGCCCCGCCGTACAATACGTCGTATAATCTGGACGTCGAACTGTTGAAAGTCAGATCAACGGCCATCACTGTGGTCGTCCCCCAGAAGATTCTCCCCAGACACATGAGAAACCAACCGACGAGCACCGTGAGCACCCTTACGCTCGACCGGCCCCGGAAAGGAATGTCGATAAGTATCGCCGAACCCACCATTACCACTAGTGATTCGCCAACGAACCATACTATTTAATTATAACGCTTAGTTAAACAAAATTTGAATAAATGCTTAGTTTGAATTCGATTTCTTATTTGTTCTAAAATTATTTTATTTGACAATAATGTCTGTATGATTTATTTAACTGAATTAAGACTAATAGATAAGATTTAATCACCCCTTTTATAGATATGGAATCACTGAGAGTTCTGCAGCAAGAGTTGGAGCACGCACGCAGGGTTATCAAGAGTTTCTACGATCAAATCGTGCAGTTATCAAAAGAAATCCAGCAAATCAAAGCCACTTGGGTAGAGCCGAAGAAGGTAAAGACGCTCTACCAGAAGATAGCGGCGGCACAAAAGGGATGGTCAGAAGAGAAGCAGGTCAACCAGAGCCTTAAACCCCAAATAAGAGGACTGGAGGTGGCCGTATCCACCTGCCAAGAAGTAGCGGCAGTGACGTATCCTCTCGTCTTCGCTCCTGCTCAACTGGCGTATAGGGATGCAACAACGGGTCCAAAGTCTACGCCGAAGCCCAGCGGTCATCGACCGGGGAGGAAGGAGCGGGCCAAGTATAACTCAACATGTAGCTGTTGTCATTTTACAATATATAGTTGTGTCATTTGATTATTTCTGTTTTCCGACAATCATTTAAATAATACCTTAAGTGAAACTTAACAACGGTTCAGTAGGTGATTTATAAGTTGACCAAACTAACAAAGATAGGACCAGAGCCAATAAAGCACACACAAGCCTTCTAACGGTGGTGTGTTGAACCCCAGCTTGAGGTCGGGCCAGAGTAGTTCCTCCATGGCGCTCACCTTTGGCGACCTCAAAACCCATGGTTACATTACCAACGTTGCACAACAACGGGTAACCATTGGGCACGAAACATATTTTACATCTGGGGTCGAGGTAGTAAAAACCCTTAACCCCACATGAAATTTTGGGGCTCAGCCGGGATTGAAGCTTTGTTTTTGCCAAAGATCAAAGGAAACAGAAAGAAAAATCTCGACTACAAAACAAAGAAAATATGTACACGACTTTCTGGTACAAACGCACGAAAAGGAACAAGATAGATAAGAATAGACTAACTAAGTATGAGACAATTAATAATGAAAAAACGATTGACCCCGGCGACAAGAGTTCAAGAAACCATTTACGAACACTCCATAAACTTCATTCATAAAACCAGCTTGTCAATAATTCATGTCATTGATTCACCACATTTAGCAAATTCGCAAATAAATTGGCATAAAATCATTTTACCAATAATCCATAGGACATTAACTCATGACACTTTATAGATTCACATGACGACAAACAAGTAAATCAACATCTCACACACCATCTGAGAAGTAACATGATTGAGCAACACGGTACACAGATAAGATGCCAATAAAGCAAGTCGAGGGAAAACAGATAATCAGAGCAACAACACACACAACTCACAAGTAAACGACACATAATTAAAGGGTAAATCTTGGGATAAAATAAAATGGGGTAAGTAGAGGGATTAAAGATAAACAATGAAAATAAACAAGACTCAAATGGGGGGAAACCAATAAAAGGGAGTAGATATATAATAATAGGATAAAGTAGAATAAATAATTGATAAAGTAGAATAAATAATTATAAATTGGTATAATAACTATTTAATTAGTGTTTTATAGATGGAACCTGCCAAAATAATAGCGAAACTGAAGGGTATTTTGGAAATCGAAAACGATAATCTAGAAGAGTTAATTAATAAACAAAAACTAATTAAACGAGTTAAAGAAGACATAGCAACGATTTCAAACATGTACTCTGACGAACTCTGCATATTAATAAAATTAATCGATGATGACAAGGATGTGACAACTGAAAGAATATACGAGATTCTGTCCATGAGATTGGAAATAGCCGAATTCAGCAAAGACTGGAACACGATGATGAAGAAGGTTAAGACAATTGGGGAAGAGATAACGGCAACGATGAAAGAGCAGACCAAAGCTTATCAAGAATGTTATGCGTGCAAAACAGAGGAAGCACGAGTAATGGTGATACCTTGCGGACACCTAAGTTATTGTCACGGATGCGCACAAGAGTCGCACTGTATGCTATGCCATCGGAAAATAAAGGAGAGAATAACCATCTACTTTCCATGAACTAAAATTGTTGTTATGCTACGAAATAAATATGTATTGTTCATTATTCGAATTAAAATTGTTATTATGCTATGAAATAAATACGTGTTGTTAAAATATCGAAGTAAATATGCAGTGTTCTAGAGTAACTAAGCGTTAATAAAAGTAACCAAACAACGATAAATAAAAACAAATTAAACATATGAAAGCCGAATCAGGAAAAAATTGAAACACATGCACAGAGACACAAAGCATTGGACGGAAAAATTTCGACAACCGAGTTTCCTAGTGTATGATTTTTGTTGTTTTATTTAAAATATACTGAGTTAGTACGAGGAAAAAACAATAATCTGAGCTATCAAATGATAGTACGCTCACCCGAGGGAAACCTTCATCAACCCTACTGAGAAAGGAAATGGTATGCCAGGTCTCAAATGTCAGCAAGCAGCCAGCGAGAGATTGATCACCTCTTTTGGGAGGTTTGCTGATGCGATTACCACAAATTTTGAGGTGGGGAAGTGAAGAGATGGACCGAGAGATGAGAGAAAATGCGCATGATTTAGACGTAAAAGAATTAAAAGTTGAGTAAAGGTACCTAGAAATATTTTTCCCTAGCTGGTAGTGAGGCACCAGAGGACAGCTACGGACTGTCGAGTTCAGGATGTTATCAGCCAAGGGACTGATAGCGCTGGAACATTTGATACAACAACTCGGATACCACACCGAGTATCAAATGAATTTCTTTTTAAGCTGGGCAGGGAATTGATACAACAACCCAGATCCCACACCGAGTATCGAGACCCAAACGGTAAGTGAGATGTGAACCAACCGAAAGGACTACTAAGGTCAGAGTCCATCCCGCCAAGTAAAGCCGGACCTCTGACGGGAGCGGGCGGATAGTAGATAGAGATATTGAGAATTACCGCGCCCATTTATCACTTCTTTTTTTTTTCACTATTCGGGAAACCAGGTAAACCGTTTTTGGAACTTGATTGAACGTCTAGACATTTCCATACTTTTATATTCTCCGAGGTACATAACCCGGATCCCACACCGAGTACTGAGGGAATGTTTTTTTAGTTTCCCAGCAGGAGTTTGGTACAATAACCCGGATCCTACACCGAGTACCGAATATCCGAATGGCGGTGAGGTAAGCGTAACCGGACAAATGCGCTACCAAAAGACGACCATGGTTTTGAGCGTCAGTGTGAGGCCTCAAACTTGTTCACCAAACAAGCCACCCAAAAGACACTGACGAAAAACTCAACTCCGATGTAATAGTAAGGCCACAGAGTGCCAGATAAAATGATATCCAATAGTAAGGCCATAGAGTGTCAGATAAAAAGATGTTTGATAGTAAGGCCATAGAGAGCCAGATGAGACATGAGTATGAATAGATATTAAAGGCCACAGAGTGCCAGTCGAAATATGATGCCGAAGGGCGGAGAGCCAACGGAAACATTAGAGGGTATAGAGCGCCAGCGACTGAGGATTAAGTAAATGATTTTAAATCAAAAAGACGTATGAAAAATAATTAACAGATTGAATGAGATTATGAGTATGATGATTTTATTTTATTGTTATGATATAGATAATTGATACGACCATATAGATGATTGATAAGACTATACAGATAATTGATACGAGGTCAAGAGATAATTATTACGAGGTATAGATAGTCCAAAATAGACTTAAAATGATGGGGGGTGAGTCGGATGGAAAAGGACCACCATGGAAAATGCGAACAAGGGACAATAACGTATATAGTATTGTAAACGGAGGAGAAATTGGTATAGAGTATAAAATATTGGATTGTCATTTATTTTTAGATCAAACGTCAAAATAGTTACAGAGCAATAGCAAACAATCCAAACCAATTTCAGAGCAATCAAAGCAGAAAAGATTTCAGATCAAACGTCAAAGCAGCTATAGAGTAATAACAAAGTAATCCCCAGAAATTTCAAAACAATCAAAGCAAAAGAAAGTAACGATAAACACAGTCAAGTAAACGGATAACCGTAATCATTGAGAGGATCAGTAATAATACGAGAAGCAAAAGCAGAGAAAAAAGAGAAAGGAGCTTATTGAAAGCAGTAGAAAAGAAAAGAGCCATCAACAGCAGAAGTATCAATACAGGAGCATCAACCACAGCAGCAACAGGTACAAATAGCGGATTAACCGAATTCGAATTCAATAGCAGCAAAGAAAGCGAACTAAATAATATAAAAAACCCTTTGGGAACAATAGAATCAGAAAACGAGGAAGAAAGATTAAAGGATCTAGACAACAATTCAAACATGACAACCCCTGAAAGCTTAAATCCAACACCAAATTCAGACCCAGTACCAATTAGCAATAACGCAACAGAATTCAGAAAAAAGTTTAGAGGAGAACCTTTCGATGGTAATCTCAATAAATTGGATACATTCATAAAGGAATTCGAAGTGTACAAAACCATTTGTCATTGTTCAGATCAAAAAGTAAAAGAGCGACTACCCCTATACTTGAAAGGGAGCGCACAAGATGTATTCGTGGAAGAAGCAAGAGACCCAACGAAATTAACAACATGGGCAGAGATTAAAGACTTCTTAGTGAAAATATTTGGAATAGAGAAAAAGGGAAATAGGAAGATATTAGATTTCCTACATCGGAAACAAAGACGAGATGAATCAAATGCAGTATATGCCTGCGAGTTAAAGAAGTTATGTAAAGAAGCCTTCGGAGATAAAGATATGCCCGAAGATAAAATGGTGGATGTCTTCATAAAGGGAATCAAAAGAGAAGACATACGAGCCAACCTTGGATGCTTGGCACCAGAAACACTAGATAATGCGGTAGCCATCGCAAACCGATGTGAAGACCATCTGGGATTGGGATACCAAGTAGCAGCAATGGCCACAGAACCAACAACTCCAACAGTCAATACCAACAATCAAAGCAACAATACAAATCCGGCCATGAATCAATTCATCCCCAAGAGCTCAACAGATGTTTAAGCCACCACCAACAAGGAATCCTGAGGATAGAGGTAATAACCAAGTAAGTTATAATAATAATTTCAGGAACAACCCAAACGCAAACGAGATATGTACCACATGCCAACGAATGGGACACCGAACAGAAGACTGTTTTCGGAATCATAACTGCCAAAAATGTGGTAAAAGAGGACACACTGAGAGAATATGTGGACAACCAGACAACAGAGCCTGTTATAATTGTAATCGGAGGGGGCACATCTCAAAACACTGCAGTATAAGGAGAGGGCCAAATCAGCAAAGAACGAATAACCCTACAGGAAACCCACAAATCAACGTGATGCAAGAAATAGACATGCTACGAGAGACATTACAACGAATGCCCTCAGAACTAAAAGAAATGATGCAACAAATCCCCCGTCAATATACAACAACAACGAATTAATGTAATGAGAAGTAATGAAGAGATTCAAGAGCTACGAGCGAGAGAATATCAAGAGCAGCAACAAGCCGAATGGCGAAGATTGCAAACAGAAGAAGCTCAAGAGATCCAGCAAAGATGGGAAAATCGAAAACAAACCACGAAAAGAATTAATATGATGAGAATAGAAACCCCAGAGGAAATCTACACTGCGGAGCAGTGTGTTGAGAACGAAGGGGGAGGAGATATGATAGTTAATGAGAAAACAATCGAATTAAATACGATGGAAAAAATAGAAGCAATCAAAGAATTTGCAGAAGAGGAAAAACAACGACGTCGACAAATAAAGGAAACAACAACTGAGAAATTAGATGAACCGGAAACCCAAGAAATAAAACAAGTAGAAATGATGATAACGGAAGACCAAAGCGAAGAAACATTAAAATATGAGATGGAAGTACTTGGGAGAGAAACATTAGTGCAAAAACTAGATAACGTACTCGAAAGAATGGAGCAAGAAGAAGCTCTAGAACAAGAGAAAGATCAGTTAAGAGAAAAAGAAGAAACTCTAAAGCAAGAAAAGGAGTAACTAAAAAAAAGGCACTAATACAGAAATTAGACAAAGGAATAAATAGATTCTAACAAGAACAAGCATTGGATCAAAAAATAGAGTCATTGGCAAAGAAAGCCCTATCACGAAAAATGGAGGAAGAACAAGAGCCAAGATTAGAACTACAAAGAGATGAACAAGAAGCATCAACGTCAAAAAGAAAAGAAAAGAAGATATCAGAACGAATAATAACGAAAAATCGAATCCAGAGGATACTACTACAAAAAATAGAAACAAGAATCAGAAGAGAAAATCCCACGTGGAGTGAAGAGCAAATCGAGAACAGAATAAAAGAAATATGGTTTCAAACAAAAGGACCAACAAAGACAATGGAAGAAGAAGAACGACCGCATATCAATATGCTAAGACGAATATCAGACGACCAAACAGACGAAGACAAAAGCGAGATAAGCAGTCTGGGTGGAGAGATATTCCAATCATGTGAAGAGAATAAACCAAATAAAGACAAACAAAAATCAGAAATAGAAGAAATGGAAACGAATGTACCAAGGGAAGATGAAACAGAAATATTAAAGGAAATCAACGAGATAGTAGAAGAGGTGGATCGAAACCAGATGTTTATAAACCTCAAGGATACAACAACATATAGCAGAATAATGAAGTTAATTGCGAAAAGATACCAGCAAGATAATGGTACGTTTACGGCATCGTGGAAAGATGTAATAAAAAAGTATCAAGAGAACTTGAAGGAATATGATAAAGCAGAATATCAAGTAATTATCGATCTCCCAGAGATACCGAGACAGATAATAGCAACAAGAGGTGAAAGTACAAATGAATTATACGAATGGGTAATAGGAAAATTAGGACCCAGCTATAAAAATAGACCTCTATATCACCAGGGAAGAAAAATAAAGCGAGACATACATGTCGCAGATGCCCTAATATGGCCAAATGGAATAAACGTAGAAGAGACGGCAACGGAAATATGGCAGAAAATTCAAATGTTATACACCAGAGAAATAAAACCAGGATTAGAAAAAGAAAGACAGAAAATAATGAGGCAAAACCAAATTAAAATGACGGAACAAGCCATAGACCAAGCCAGGAAATACATTAACCGATTGTCTCTAACTAAACCGATTTCAATGAAGATATTTGTAGAAGCTGTACGAGATACAGATATCATGAGATTTGATAACGAGAGGACAGATGAGTTAATAGCCAAATACGGAGAACATCAAAGAGACATGAGGGAGACGAACCGATAAAGATAAAGATAAAATTGCCCAATGATGAAACAAAAGAAATATTAGTGGACCCCGATTGTCAAATACACGAACTATACCGACGTATAAACCAGGAAATAATCTAACCGATAATTGAAAGTAGTGATGACGGTATGGTGGAAGACGTGGCAATAATGTACCACAAACGACAAATCGGACCACGAGAACGAACCCCAATATACGAATTAGGTATATGGGAAGACGGACAGATCATCAATATCATAGCCATGGATGAACCAGAAAGGAAAAACATGACAAAAAAGGAACAACAAATCCGAGAATTCCAAGAGGAGATGAAAAGGAAAATGGACCGAATATTAACGATATATCAAGAATGGAGACAAGACACCAAATTGAATACAAAATTACAACCTACGCGATGTCGAACAACACCATGGAGAAAGGTGTATGACGAAAATGCAAAGGAGTGGAAATGGAAAACGGAGAAAACCGAACTCAAATGGAGAAAATACATTCCAGGAGAGGCACCAGAAGAGGTAACTAATGAAGTAACCTTAGAATTATATGAAGATGGTCCATACGAAGATTTACCAGAGGAAATGGTGAACGAAATCGAATGGCAACCAGAAGAAGACGAAGAAATAAATGATAGAGCTCGATTAGCCCCGTATATATGGAAAATACGTGGATGGGCAGAAAAGGTGAAATCGGCTGAAGAGGAAAAAATCATCAGCCTTACAAGCCATCAATTCTATACGGAAATTGGAGGATACCGTATGAAACTGAGAGTATACCCAAACGGAGATGGAATAGCAAAAGGAAAATATCTATCAGTGTACTTCCTGCTTGCAAGGGGAAGATACGACGGAAAACTGGAATGGCCATTCAACCGAAAAACAATAATTTCAATAGCTAAACCCGGACATTGGGAAGAGCGACATAGCGAGAAATTAGGAGCAGAACCAAGATCCGTGATCTGTCAGAAACCAAAATCCACAGAAAATGTAGCAGGAGGAATACCACAGTTCCTATTGAAAAAATGCGTGATAGGAGAAACATCCCAATTCGTGAATGGTGACACAATATATATTACGATCGTGGTGGAAACGGAACAAAAAATGAAAGTACGAATTCAACAAGAACAAGCAAGGCCGCGAATCAATGTACTCGAAAAACGAATTCCCGGAACAAGATATTTACCCACAGATATGGATGACTCAGTGGAGGAAGAATTGACGAGATTAACAGAAACGCAAAAATGCAGAGAGTTAGCAGCGATATTGAGAACCGGCGCAAAGAACCAAAGACGAACAGTAACAGATCTGGCAAAGTGGATAATTGACTCATGCAACAGAATAGAAAACCTACGAAATACAGTAAAGGAGATAGAAGAATACCGAAGAGTCTATGTTTGGTACCTAGAACAATTCAGAGAGATCATCAGAAAATGGAAGCATGCGGAATGGGCAGCCGAAACAATAGAAAAGTACAGCCTAAAAATTATAACGCCAGATTTCGAACGAATAGAAAGGGATTCCTATATCACCGCCAAGGTAAGTGAGGTAAAAAAGAGATTACCATATAAATTGCCATTTCACTTACAACACGAAGGACGATCGCTAGATAATGATCTCGAAATTGGAGTTACACCATTGCAATTGGGAGTAATAAATATATTAACAGTGACGAAGATCGCAGGTAGAGAGCTCAACAAAAGAGAAATCAAAACAAAAACCCCAATAGGACGACAAGAAAGTCTAAATACGCCAGAAATCCCACCTGCAGCAGATGAAGTAATCCTCATCACAACAGGAGATGAAGAGATACTGAATGATCTCAATGACATCGTGAATGAAGAAACAACCAGAAAAATTCCGGAATCAAGAGATTTATTCATCACAGATAACGAGAATGACATGACAACAGACGAATTAGACGAGCTAGTATGTGAACAAAGGCAACCAGTCGAAATAATAGAACCAGACACCGAAGAAGAAAAAAGAAAGAGGGAAAGAAGACGTCGAAATTCAACGGGAGACGAATGGGACAACTGGATAAAAGAGCGAGGAGCTACAACATCCAGAGATACGACAGACGAGCAACCCAAACGAAAAGAAAGAGGCATAGCAATGGAAAAGAAACCAAGAGGACGACCGAAAACAGACAAACCAGCACCAGAACGGAAAACAAAAGAGCAAATGCAGATGGACCAATTGACAACAAAATTAAACAAGCTCAGCCAAGTAACAAAACAGTTACAAGGAAAACTGAAAGGGCAAGAACAAGGGGCAAAGTGGATCAATAGACTAATAGCCGAAATTCTCAGACTAGCAAATCCAGAAATAAAAAGAAATTTGAAACTCAATAATATTGGAGCAGAAGCAAAACAGCTTTGGGCAGCAATAAAACCAATAATAAACAAATCATGGATAACAAAGTGCGAACTACAACCAAAGAACCAGAAGAATTGCTATTGATAATAAATCACTTAACAAAACGATCAGATGACCCAAACAGATATTTAGTAGGAATGGCCTACCTGATGTACAATACGATAGCGGTATACAGAAAACGATCCCCAAGATACAAGCTAAATGGATATGAATTCGCAATAACAGACATCATCAGAAAAATGATCGAACCATTCATCTTAACTCAAGGCGGATGGCAAGCTTTTATAAATTTGGTAAGTGGAAACGATCAGACGGAGATGATGCAAACGAAATTGAAAGAATTACTGACGGAATTCGAAACGATAATCAATGCAAGCGATCCAAGAACAGCCGGAAAAGGAATGAATGCAATCATCACTACAATACTCATATGGATAATGTGCATAAAAGGAGTAGAACCATTCGTTGTATATGACTGCGAACAAATAAAGATTGGCGATAAATATTCACTGAAAGAAACGGAAGAGTGCAAAGCTGCAAACCCCGGAAGATTGCAGACAACAGCCACAGCAGTATCATATAATGTATATCAAGAAGTAGACTTCATAAAAACTGAAATCAAAGAATGTACAGTGACAAGAAAAATCGTAGCATTCCACTGCGAACATCATCCACATTCAACAATCATAGAAGCTGGAACGTAAACAACTGTAGTCACAGTAACGCGTAACGAATGTGAAGAAGGATTTACGACAGGACGTATCCAAATAGCCGGACGAATTCAAGTAGCAGCAGAAGAGGAAAAAATAAAAACCACCAGAGTATACGCCGCAGGAAGAATAACGGCTGGAGATGGAACATGCGAAGGTGGAGAATACACTTTACTAAATCAATTAGTCAAAGGCGTAGTAGTAATAGAAAGTTATCAAGTAAAGTTGGAAAAGTATCAAGGATATTTTTATCCAGACACGCAAGCAATGAAGAAATATCCTCAATGTCTGGCAACAGATAGATCATGCAATACGGGAATGCCAACGATTGTATACCACGCCGATACCAGAACTTGTTGACTCATCTTACTAAAAAGTGCAATATTCGATGAAGTACAAGGATAAGTGCACAGCGAAACAGAAACCAACGCGCAGAAGAGTGCAATGGACGAACTACGGAGAACTGGAAAGATCGGAAAACCAACAATTACCACCCAATATCGGATCGGAAGTCACGCCAACAGTTGTAATATCAACCGATACTACAATAGGGATGAGATTTATAAAAGGACGAATAGTGAGTAAGTGCGACGAAATGGTAATTGGCACAAATTACAAAGGAATATTTCCGCAAGGTCCTCTCCCGTGAACCTCAAGTTGATCCTAGGGATTGTTTATGTTGATGTTAGAGTTTAAGAGAGTCCACTGGACTACTCGGTTTTAATATTTTAGCCGTTGAGTAATGATATTTTAGGTCGATTTTTCGGGAGTCGGTAGAAAAGTATTCAACCAAAAGATTGCCTCCCGATCTCCCTTCTGCCCCTATGATAATGAATGAATTGACATTCGAGTCCGTCGTTACCCACATTGAAATCTTTCATGAGCACTAGCTATTGGCGGACTAACACCGCACTTACACTGCTCGATCTTTATGTAAGATTTTACTAACTTGTTGGTGTGTGGCTGTGGGCCGGAAAAATTTCGAAATAGTAAGTTAATAAGTTCGTTTAATATATATATTTATCCGACATTACTTTTGTTACCATTCATCATTGACCCTCAGTTCATACACATCAGCAAGTCATCCTTGCTTACTTTCAATAAATTCGTAACTTTGAGTAACGTTCGAGTGATTCGAGTGTTCGTAAAGTAGTCGTCGTATTAAAACTGGTTAAAACTAGTTAGTCCGTTGAACTGCTTTAAGAATAGTTAAAATTCTGTGAAAATGAATCGGTATATATACCTATTTTGTGACCCTAACCTTGCGTGTTAAATTTGATGTAGTAAAACAAAATTTGACCTTGGGAATTTCTTTGTATTGGTGGGCTTCTGGGTGTTGATATTTTGAAGCTATATGGTTGTTACCCAGACAACCCCATAGAAATATTCTTTCACTTACCACTCGGCACCCGTTGCTAAGCAACGTTGGAACTGTGTTCGAGTGGGTGGATCGTCTGCAAAAAGTGAGCGCTATCACTAATGCTATAATTGACCGAACGATCCATGGGTTCAACGAGCTGCCGGGAGAAAGCCTGTGCTCGATTTAAATTTTATTAGGTACCTTGTTAAGTATATTTACGTTGTTGTGGTTGCCACAGATTCCCACTTCGGATCTGTCAATTGAGTTGGGTCGGATGACAATACGAAATTAAACAAATCATTTACTAAATAACACAGTATGTTCACAAATTAAATCACATTCGCAACTTTGAGCCGCCGACGTTTTGCGCGCTCCGCTTTTCCTGGCCGATGTTTACTGGGTCTTTCCTTGGATGTTGCTGGAGGCATCTGGTCACGGTAAGCCAGCTGTGCCGGGGCGAAGACCAACATAATAAAATAGATCCCTATAATTGAAAAAGATTCTCGTTGGAAGATTTTTAGCTTTTTTCGGTAGCCAGTTTTCGTAACCCAACCAAATTCCAATTCTATAAATAAGAAAACTGGATAGAGGAAAAACGTGATATTTTATGAAATATCACGACAACTAAAGAATCGATGCACAACTGCTGACAACAGGTGAGAGATAACTACCCGTCATAAAGGGAGTGTGTGCAGGTCACGAATGTCCACACTAGTAGGCACACACTCCGGTATAAAATTCGCCATCGATAAGAAATCATTCATTTTAACTTGCTATCAATATGTCTGGCAAAGCTGATCAATCTTCAAGGAACCGCCACGGGCGCTCGGAATTCAACGCCTCGAGTACCGACGAACCCTCCCATGCAAGTAAATATTAGTACTTTTATCATTCGACTTAAATGTATCTTCCGAGCCTTAGACACATGATCCAATTCACGAACCTATCCTGGCACGGACTCTAACCGAATCAGGACCCGAAGATAATCTTTGTTAAAAATTAATAAATTAGTTAATTACTCAGACAATTTGTTTTTTTATGACTATTTCCCCATCGCGTAATTAATAAACATGAAACGGAAACCAGTTGTGAGCTTGCCAGCCGATCAATGTTTAAGCCACCGACCGCGATGTAAATGAGTATGAACCTTTGAAATTTGTTGGTAGTGGTCAGAGTTCTTCCTTGTAGGTCATCGGTGATTCTAAGTATATTTTGATCTGAACTCAAGATCCGCAATTTTATGATTCCCAATGGAAGCGAGCAAAAGTAACCTATTATCGTAACAAAGTACCATCACTAATCTATCAGCATGAGTAATAGTTACGTATTGATCACTAAATAATATATAAGTATATTAGTTTTTCCTTAAATTTTGAGTCAAATTGTCTACATTTTAGAAAATTATTTCAAACCTAAATAGACACTAATTACTAGTAATGTAAAAGTAGATTTAAATTTTGTTAAACGAAAAATTTGGAGTAAAATTATCAACGTGAAAGGAAAAATTTCAGAACATCGTTCAAATTTCAATTATGCATTGGTTACTTACAATTACAAATAGGTTGACTTCGAAGAGAGCATGCATTTAATTGCGAGTACTGATAGCATCCAAATCCAAATGTATAATAACTATTGCGGATTACACAACGACTTGGAGTAGATCGCAATTTAGAGCAACGAGACCTGCAGAAATTTATGAATACCCTTCGGTTCTAAGATTTATTATTTATTTTTTTTATTTTTTTTTGTTTTGAATAAAATCTGTAGTATTATGTTAGACGTAGGCATTTGACAATTAATTAGCTTTAGGGGAAAATCGGGTTTAGTTAGATAGACACTTGAGATTCAGACTCAGTTAAGCTTGTTAGAAAATTTTTGACGCCCAAGTGACCACTAAGATACCGTGGAACCGAATTGTTCAACCAAAGCTCCGTCTAAAATTGTGTTAATTCAGGTATTCAGAACGTCAGGGAAAAATTCCGTGGTAACCCTGATGACGTGAGTAGTTAACGGACTCTGGACGACTGTCAACGAGTTGTAAAATTGGAACGACCCCACCATTCTTAGACTCCTGAGTTTGACCCCCGACGTAGAACGACCCGTATAAGGCACATTCACCTAATCAAACCTGGGATTCACTTAGACAAATGAATAACCTGACGGATATTAATATGTAAATAATGATTTTCTTATTTCCAGAAGACTCGTGGATTGACGCTTCCAGAGTCATAGCTCGGTTCCCCACTCACTCGGCTGCCCGATGCAGGCAGGCGATGTGGGACGCGGGATTTTCTATATCTCCGGTCCGCGAAACCCGATGTGGCACACAAGGAGACTCCGACGAAGACGATCTCCCGTAAGTAGCAATTAAAAGAGAACCCGGAAGAAATCCGGCGAGGGAAATGCGTGGACAGGCAGAGTATCTTCTGGCGCGCCTCGAACGACATCAAGCCGAGACGAATCGGCAAGAAAAACAGGCTAGGCGATATCTGCAGAGGGTCAACGAAGACTGGCAGGATACCCAGCACCGACGGGTATGCCCCGCCATACAATTTTTCCTACGAGTTGGATGACCCCAGGCTCCAGGAGCGAATGTCCGAAATGCACGTTGTAGTCCCACGATATATCCTGCCGAAGGAGATGAGGGAGGAAGATAGAGTTACCGAAATTCGACGCGAACATTTGTATGCGAGGGAACAATATCTCAAGAGGAGAAGATAGGATATTACGAACATTTTGAGTGTGCAGGAATTTTTAATGGAATGTTTTAAATAAAGGAATTCGTCTTCACGCTTCAGTCACTTTACTAAAATTTCCACAATTGATTACTGCTTTACCTGACCAGCTTTCCGGAATTTAAGCAATAAATAATTGTCCGAAGTCTCTTTTTAATAAATGATTAATTGCTTATAGTTGAAAAATAAATGCTATGAGATCTTATTTCTTAGAAATGAATTTTCGTCAATCACCCATTCTACAAAGGGAGTTAGACAAGGCCCAGGCAGTTACCCGGGAACTACAATAGCAGCTCCTCCAACTCACCCGGGAGATCCAGCAGATCAAGGGAACCTGGATCGAGCCGAAAAAGGTGAAGATTGTCTACCAAAGAATGGAGGCAGCGCAAAAAGGGTGGGCTAGCGAACGACAATTGACGCAGAATTTGAAAACTCAAATCAAAGGGCTAGAGACAGCACTGTCAGCGAGTCAAGATAAGCAATAGTTTTACAAAATAATATAAAATGGTGTGTGATTCTCAATTCTACTTCTGCAATTTTTTTAAATCAAAATGAACCAATAAAAATTAATTTGACTTTATACATTATTAGTAGATTAAAATTTAAATTATTTTCATTTATTTTGAAAATTACTCTTTTTACTGTATTTTTCATTTTTCGTTTTAATATTAAATAACGAAATCTTTTAAAATATTTTTATCGTCTTAATTTTTACTGACATTCAGTTATAATGTGTTAATTTATCAATGAAATTCAGTTTTATTTATGGATTATTAGTGTTTTTACGAATTTTTCTCCACGTCAATATCCAAAATGGTTACATTCATCCAGATGAATTTTTTCAAACCATAGAAATATCAGCAGGTAATAAAGAAATTATAATTAAATTAATTACTTTTCATTAGGAGACGTTTTAAATTTTAAAATCATGCCACCGTGGGAATTCGATAGTAAATTTCCAATACGATCGAAAGCAATAATTGAAATATTTATTAATGTTCCTTTAAGAGCTTATTTAGAATTAAGGGAGTTATTTTCTAATTTTAAATATCTACCTTTCGATTTATTAACATTTTGTCGGTTTTGGACATCAATTTGTTCAATTATAGTGGATTATTTCATCTATAAAATGTGTCTCATGGTTAACGCTAACTTCAAACTGGCTCTATTATTACATGGATTTAGTCATATTTCAGTGGTATATTTATCCAGATCATTTACTAATGTTTGGGAAACTCAACTATTATCATTATTTGGAATTTTTATAATAAAGAAAAGAAATTTTACAAATCAAGTTGCTCAAGGAATAATTATAGCAATTGGAGTGTTCTGTCGTCCGACATTTCCAATATTTGTGTTCCCTTATATAGTGATTTCTATTATTCCGTTTGATTTTATTGTAGTTAGTAAATATGCAATTAATGGCCTAATTGGTTTCCTATCTACGGCGATTGTTTTAATAAGTTTCGATACAGCTAAATATGCTTCGGAGCATGGAGTTTATTCTTTCAGTGATTATATTATAACTCCAATCAATTTTATTAATTACAACAGAAACGTAGACAATTTGCTGCATCATGGATATCATCCTTGGTTCGTTCACTTATTGGTAAATTTGCCAATGATGCTGGGAATATTGGCTCTGTTGACATTATTCGCTCCACTTTTGTGTGGCTTCCGGAAATCGATAAGCAAATTGTGGCTGTGCGCGATGACACCTTTGGTAATGTTGTCGATATTTCCCCATCAAGAAATGCGATTCCTACTTCCTGTTTATCCGGTATCGATTGTGATTGTCTCACTAATGTTCACAATCAAGAAATCTCACAGATTTACTAAATTCATTCTCTTGTCGCATTTGGTTTTCAGTTTGTTATCGATATTGTTCTGGGGATATCTCCATCAGGCAGGCGTCATGGAGGCGGCGAGATTAATCCAACGCTCAATGACTGGTGGGGATTTATGTCGACATTCTATCATTGCGTATAAATCGTTTTTGATGCCACAATTTCCATTTTCTATTCCGATTGGTCGGAATTGTAATTGGTCGATTCATAATCTCGTTGGATTGGATGAATCTCAGTTCTGGAATAGGAGTATCAAATTGCGACAGGAATTAGTACCGAAATCTGTTTTGCATTTAGTGAGTTGTTGGTTGGATATTTGATTGAATCGGGGGGGGGGGTCCATTACGCTGGAGAGGGAACCGGGAGAGGGGGTAATGGGGTTATCACACAGTTGGCGTTGGGGAATTATAACTCATAGAATTGAATGGGGTTTAGTTTTCCATTTTATATTAATATTCAAAGGAAGCAACTCGAGTGAAAGGATATTAAGCAGTGGATATATGGAGGAACAATGGAGCAGAGTTAAGGTAATGAGGAAATCCTTCACAAAGACTCATATTCCCTTATTTCTTTATAAAATATTATTTTCTTAATTATTTAAAATATTTAATTTATAAATTAATTTAATGTATTATTAAAAAGTGTTGAAAGTTACATTGAGGGGAACAACTGTGCAAATTTTATATTTTTAATTATTTTATATGGTTTTTGTTTTTAGTTAATTATCAGGTATTAATGAAACAATTTAGTTCGTTTTAAATAGCGGATTTTGTATGTTTCGTAATCATACAGTGGAAATGAATTTGATTGGTCGAAAAATAGTGTTATAAATTTTTTTTTAAATATCCAAAAATCAAAAGATATTGGAAAATTTATTAAATTTGAAGCAATTTTAATGTTGGAACCCTTTTATTTGATTTATTAGTTAAGTAGAAACAGTTTCTATAGCAACGAGATATCAAAAGCTATTATTAGCATATTCCCATTCAAAATGAATTATTAAATTTAAAGTACAAATATATTGAACTAAAATAATCATAGATAATATTCAACCAAGAGTAATCATCATAACAAATTCAATCGATTAAAGCATGTTACACAAGTGCCGTGAAAATCCCGCTGTAAATAAATATTGTAAGAATGAACACATTAAAAATCTATTTATTAAATGTTAAAAAATAAAATTATTTAAAATAATATTCACTCGACAAAACATTAGAAAGGCATTATAAACGTAATCTTAATTAGGGAGCATCCATTAAGGACATCACATAAGAAGTGAGATGGAGGGGGTCAAGTGCTTAGGATATCCCCATCAGCATTGGTCGTTTAAATATTATAATGGAATAATGATTTTTAAAATTTTCTAATCTTTTTTATGTACTACATATGGTAAGTAAGTGGCAAGTTTCATGTGCCTTTATTTTCAAATTTGATCATTTTGATTGTGTATGCATGTTTTTTCTCTATTTTTCAACCAATATTGCGTAATACTACATATAATGTTCAAATTAAATTTAGCCTATATGCTTATAAAATATTTAAATTTCTGAAAATAAAGGATAACTATTTTTGGAGGGATGTCCCAAGGGGGTGCTCGAGAAAAGGGACAATCGAAGGGTATCAAAAATTACGTATTTTTGGTGGGCGTCCTTAATGAATGTTCGCTTAGGACAGCGGTTTTCAACTGGTGGTACGCCAGGTATCGCTAAGTGGTACTCGAAAAAATATATAAATTTTATAACTTAAAAATTAACATTTTACCATATTAATTTCAAAGATTATAATCGTCCATCATGCATCTTGTTGTTTTAAATGAGTAATGCACACTAACAGTGACTAACAATAACTAAGTCTAAGATTCAAGTCAGTAATAATCAATAGTGGGTATTATAATTGTAAATTGTGTTGTTTTTGATTTGACTTTTGCTGGTGGAACGCCGACATTAAAATTTACTCGCCTGGTGGTACAATGAAAATAAAGGTTGAAAACCGCTGTATCCGGAGACTAAAAAAGTAATATTACAAATCATAAAATATATTTTGTTATCAATATAAAATGCAATATTTTCTTTGTTTAAAAATAGTAAAAATCAATTTTAAATTGTAATGATTTTTTTATATTTATTTTAACTTGCTCATATGATTTCGTAACGTATTTTATTTGTTCAAAATGTTAGGGAAAGGTATTGCTTGTCTGCCTAAAATTTGTAGTTGCGCCTATGTTTTTGATCGAATATTAAACCAAAAGATTTTTGTAAGAATTGGTCTATAATTTTAAGGACCAATCAAAATAAGGGAAATTATTTATTGATTGGAAGTGAATTTTTCGAATTTTGTTCATCAAATTTGAATTGATTTCTTGGTGCTCTTTTCCTAAGAAATTATCAACGCGTTATTTCATTATTGAAGAAAGAAAATATTTTGATTAATTTTAATAGAATCCGTTTTAGATATTTCCTAAAGCATTCCGATTCGAGAATCCAGAAAATTTTAAAGATTTTGGGCTGCTTAAATCTGTTTATACGATTTCTGGGCATATCAATACCGATCTTTTGTCTTTTAATATTTCTCTTCTTGATTTTATGTCTTTACAATATATGAAATTCTCTGTTTGAATTGTCATGGTGACTTCTTTTTTAAAGTATTTTCATAGTTGATATATTTACTTTTAATTTCATTTTTGTTTATCAAATCTTACAAATTGAAGGATGACCAAAAGGACATTCATTCATCTAAATCAGAGGTTCTTAGCCTAGGTAACGCGAAAAAAAATTCCAAATTTGTATTCGTTCATCTTGCTAAAAAGATTCTGTTATACTTTTGTTTGTATTTTTATATTTCAATTTTACGATTTTTTTAATACACAATTTGAACTGATTTCCATATAAATGGTACAGATCTGTCTAGGTTAGTTATTTGGGGGTACTCGTGTTTAAAAAAGGTGTAGAACCCCTGATCTAATTAACTATCCAATTATCAACAAACCCCGTAAATCTTGTATTTGATTACAATTATTCAAATTTTGTTTTAAACAGTTTTTAAGAAATTAAAGGAGATGAATTATATGTGGTGTAAGTTTCCCATGTGACGTGTGTTGGCGAATAGGGTGGGTTTTTATTTATTTTTTCTAGGGTTTTTGTGTATCTAACCCCTAAACGCCATCAAGATTACTATCCTATCCCTCCTATGTATCCATGGTGATTGCCATGTTGGTAATGTACATAAGGGTTGTAAATTCATGAGCAGGTGAGCTCCATTTCTAGAACTACTCATGATATTTTCACTTTCGGGTTCTGGACTGCCGTTGGAAGGTCTTTCTCTTTCTATATCCTGGTTCTTACTCGTCTATTCCTACAATTTCCATGCTTATTTGTGGTCTTTACCCATTATTTATAAATGTATCTTTCAAAAATTTGGGCAGCGTTCCTCCCTTATTTTTTGGTAAATTTCCTATTTCATTTGTTTAATCACGGTATCGACTACATTTTGTCCTAGTTTACCCTTTATTTCTACCTATATTAAAAATTTGATTAACAATTCCTTAACTCCCGGTACATTTCCCATGATTAAGTACAACCCTCTGCGGTCACTTCAATAAACATTTCTCTGTTCTGTCAGATTATATCGTTCAACTTTTGGAAAAATATTTTCAAATTTATCTTCCTACCCTATCCTATCCTTTCCTACTTGATTTTAATTAATTTCCGACAACATTTTAAATTTTCACTACAAAACTTTATTCCCCCTTAACTAAAGTCGCACTTTCCGAAGTTTATTTTCAGCTCGCCTCGACCGATTTTCATCAGCCGTTGCGAATCGTTCAACGATGCCCTGCGTGGAGGTCTTGTGCAATTTTGCCAGATCCTACTGCGGAGGACCGAGGTTTCGATAAGGCGCGACCCACAATCACAACTAAGGAACTAAATCCACCAGCCGGACCCGGATCTGCCTAATCGATAGCTATTTCAATACATATATATATATATAAATAAGATTTTAGGGGGACTTGTCAGTGGCACCAAAAGATTCCACGACCATCCAGAATAAAATCAAAATGACAAGACTTTAACTTCAAAATATATATTTATACAAGAAAACAATACTTACAATCCACAGTCATGCAACCAAATTGGAAAATTGGCATAAAAATTCTTGTCTAAGAATGACTCACTTTTCGTCTAAGAATGTTGTCTGTAAGTCTGTTATTCTGTTAGAAGTCAAAAATTCTGTTAGAATTCTGTTAGAAATTATGAAAATGACTGCCGTATATATAGTGTTTTTGTGCCTGTGTGCGACCAATGGGCGATTTTTAGCGATTTTTAGGGTTTTTTAATTATTTTATTAATTTAAAATTATTTTTATAATTTTTTATATTTTTTTTTTATTTTTTTTTTTTTTTTTTTATTATTTTTTTTTATTTTTTTGAATATTTTATTTCCTGGTCGCCTCTTCTGCCTGTGTTTTTTCTAAACCTTATTTTGCAAGGTTTTTGCAGTTTATTTCTTTTCTCGTATGTTTCTGTCTGCAACTGTAGGCTTTCTCAAGAATTTAATTAATTATTTTTTTTATTTAATTTTGTTATATTTTTAATTTTTTTTAATATGTTTTATTTTATTTTTGGTCTCTTCTTGCGGTGCGTGTTTATGTTACAGCAGCCATATTGACAATTTCCAAACGACATTAATTATTTTGTTTTACTTTATACAATTTTCACCTTTTTGTTTAAATTGGTTTTGTAATTTTGTTTTAATTTTGGCTCTGAGCCCAACACGTGGGTGGACATCCATGTTAGAAAAAAAACAAATGTACGAAACATACTAGATCGAATAGAGATTTTAGCAATAAAAATAGCACTTTAAGAGCCAAACGGGGAAATGAAAATATCATTTATGGGCTCACAATATTTAAGAAAAAGTTTTTAATTAATACAAAAACTAAAAAACGGTGACTATTGGCAGGTTAGTGGTGTGCGACATTGTAACCCAGATATGCAAAACTCATGCCATCCATTCGTTACCTGTTGCTAGGCAACGTTAGTAATGTAACCCATCGCTATTAGACCGCCAAAGGTGAGCCTCTTTTCAAAGGCCTAGCCTCATACAAGGTCCATGGAGTTTCTACTGGAAGGCTTATGCTCGTCTTCTATATTCGGTCCTTATCATTAATTGTCTGCTTCTTTCGTTCATCCATTTACACGAAATTCTCATATGTGATTCGGCTTTTTGTTAGGTTAATAACATTTAACTAATTAAATAACACTAATTTATTTAATTCCATTCACATAAATAACTACAGTAATAGTTCAGGAATTTTATTTACTTTTTTCGAGGTTTTCAGTTGCGAGCAGGTGCTGTATCATTCGCTCGGATCTTCGGGTCTCAAGTGTGAGCGATTAGCTTTGGTTGCTTCCGTTAGGCGATTCCGTTTTGATACGCTAATTTTGCTGGGTCAAACACTAGACTGTAAGTAGCCGTATTACCCTCTAGACTGGCGAGATAGTGGTTTCTAAGCAGCGAATCTGGGTACGTAAAGATTGCGTCAGCTGCCTATCCTCTTGGCAGTCTCATTTAACTTCTGATAGATCTTCTTAGCTCCTTTCGATTCCATCCAGGTTGATCTTATTTCTTGGAACTCTCTGCTGAGTATACAACTCAGCGGTGGTCTGTCGTAGTTTGGTCAATTCCTGTCTAATTAAGCGAATGGCTTTTATACCTGAAGATATTCAAAATTTATATCCAAATGATATTATTCCAGATGAAAATTTTTGTGATTAAAACGGTCATATCTATAAAATCCAATGAATTTTCTTCTGATTATCATGGGTTTTTAACCTTACCGGTGAATTTTCATCTATTTAGTTTAAATGTGGTGAAGTATAATCCTAAGTCATGAAATAGTATTTCAATCTATTAAATCAGGTCTTTATCATTCTAATTGTTCATTTCTTCATCAATCACTTGTACCGTTTTATTTAGGTCTGTAAAATTTATAAAATCACCAAAACCAAAGTTAACATAAAGAAAATTTTATTCACAAACATGAACACTAATTCAACTAAATATTAATTCAGAACTCTGACGACGTCCTGCTTCAGGCCTTGGTTTGAGTTGCTACATTGATTCTCTTCGTTGCTGGTGTCGGTAATTATAGGTGTTATCGCCTTCCTCTCGTCACCTTCCCAATCGACTGAATATTGTCCCACGCAACATATTGGCTAGTAAAACCGCAATATGAAACTTCCGTTCAAGCTCTTTGAGTCTGAAAAGTAAAAATGCTGCCCTTTGTCAGGATTCGCGGGTCGGATTGCGCCCTGACTCGCGCTTTATTGTGAGGCTTAGAAGTTTAATCTCGTCGTTCCGAGATGTAGAAGAGATTTGCCAGCTTGATTCTTCGTAGATTGATAGGCTATATTCGGAATCCTAAAGGGCCTGCCTATATCGAGCGGCCATTCATGTAGGGAATTTGACTGTTACACAATTTTCGTATCTCTACATTTTTCCTTCTCGGTGGACTGAATTGACTGAATTATTTATATTGTTAAATTAAATCATTTCGGGAATTCGGAGTGGTGTTCAAATAAAGTTAATTCGATTTGGGGTTTTAGTCAATTCACCGAAAATATCTATCTTACGCTTCTTTACCCTTGTCATTATCATTATCGGCTCTACCTCCTTAGAGCCTTCTATTTTTAATTCCTGAGTTGTTATTACAGATTACTACTACATTACTATTACTATTACTATTAAATTTTAGCAAAATTAGCTGTACCACAAAACGTTAAAAATAAATCACCTGGCATTTTCTTTTACTTTGCTTGTAGTCCTGTGTCACCGGATAGTCATGGGCCGTGAGGTGTTCTCACTCATGTGAGTTATCGCCATTGATCAACTCCCTTATAGGCATTCTGCCTGCTTTATTCGGTTTCATTGAGTTTAACGAATGATTACAGTGACTAGATTACATATTTGAAAAAAGCAGTGAGTCAGATTTGTTTGCTAGGCTGTTTTATCTCACTTATTAATGGTCTTTATGGATAATAATTCAGTTGGATTATTTTAAATCTACTGTTCTAGAATAAATAATCACTGCTTATAGGATTTACTGAATTTAGTCGATGACGAGATCTGATTTGTCCTGATTTATTTATTCTACTGTCGTAATTAGATCCATCAATCAATTCCGGCAATCAGAATAATAGTGTTGTTTACACATGATTGTTATAACCAACAAAACAAGTTGAGATTTCTATCTGAAATTCATTTTGTTCAAATTCTTTTTATTTATTCTGTTAGCTTGAATGATGCTCCTATTGTTTGTTGAAAACTGTACTACTGAATTTTAGAAGTTTTCCGTTTCCAGCCTAGTTCGACTTAGTACAGTGGAAACTGAAGTTACTGGCGGAACGTATGAGGTGCGGAATATACAGGTAGCTTTGATTTCTACATTATTAGATATAATATTTTTATTTAGTTGTATTATCTCGGTCGTTCAGTTTATTCCATATGGAAAGAAGTTTGGTGGAATTTGTTGTTTGCTGTCACACGTTCCGTGTTGTATCTAACCACTAAATAGAAGTTGGCGAATTGATCCTTATAACCATGTTATGATTTGTGTTTTTAGACGTATTGAATGATTTTCAGTTGTTATAAAAGATTTTATTCATGGGTTCGGATTTTATATAGATGTTACAGATATTTCAATCGAATCATTCATGTGTTGCTCATACTGGGCCATAGATCGGTTAAGGTTATGATTGTTCCCCGTCTATCACCCAACTAATAGTAATTCCTGAAATTTGAACTTTATTGCTCTTTAATTAATAGTTATGTGGTAATCATTGTTATGATCATTATTACGTACACCGTTGGCAAAACACTGATATCTATAGTTGATGAAAGTGGATACGGGTCTAAGTAAAATTCGGTAATAGCGACGCGCGGTGTGTACAAAGGGTAGAGACGTAATCAGCGCAAGACAGTGACTTGAGCTTAATAGGAACTCCTCGTTCAAGTGGAATAATTTCAATCCACTATTCGTGACACGACAGTGATTTAGCAGGTTACCCGGCCATTTCTATCTAGGAATAAAACTCGCTGTTACTGCCATTGAATCGGTATAAATATCTATTCTGTAACCCTAAACTTGCGTGTTATTTTTAATGAGGTTAAACAAAATTTGACCTTGAGCTTATGGTACTATCTAATTTTAATTTTTATTAATTCTTGGTTAAATTGACAATTTATTTTTTTGATTTTTGAATCAAATTTTTCCAACCAAAATTATTTTATTTTTATTCATTTCATTTGTTGATTTTCTGTTTTTCCAACAATTGTCAATTTTCGGTCAAACTCTCATGTTATTCTGTTATTTCTATGTACATTTTGTGCGGTTATTGATGCATTTGGTAAATATTTTTTTTACTTTTATGTCTCTGGATTTTATATTTCATTACATTTTTCTCGGATTTAGGGTGTTTAATCGATGATTATAGGTTTGATTTTAAATCTGTAATGTTGTGTTTGCCTATTATTTTCGGTTTATTCAAACAAAACTTATGGTCACTTAGTATTGGCCCGACACTATTTTTCATCCAGATCGGGTTTGTTTTGATAAAATATACTCCAAGAAAAGTAGTAAAATTTAAAAATCAAAAAATTTAAATCAGTAAAATCAAGTAAAGACAATTTCCATTCTTAAAATAGTCAGGAATTTCTTGTTTCAATCGACCTTTCTGACCAAGATTCTTCAAATATTGGGTTTTTTGAATAACCTTTTAGGCTTATCATGCAGTTGTAGTCTAATGCATATATGATTCACAATGCATTTATAATATGGTTCAAAAAACACCCGTTCTAGAAGGCCTGTGCAATATAATCAAAATTTCCCACTAATTTCATTCATTGTCAATGTTATCATTATTTCAACTATCCTAATTTTTAATGCTTTATTGTTTCTGATGCATAAAGATCTTTAATATATTATCCATGCAGTGAACACAACACAGCTAGACTATGAAAAACAAGGTGTTGGTCGTCCACTAAAAGTTAATTTTGTTGCCAACACTGTTCTGATCCGGGCCAACCACTTGGGTTCAGTGAGCTGCCAATAGAAATACTGTGCTTGTTTTTGTTTAAATTGGTCTCATCACATCCATGTAATTCTTAATTTGTAACAAGTGTTTTCAATTTTTTTTTACTTTGAAATGGCCTTTAATCAAATTAAAGGTCCCTTTCTTATTTGCTATCATACGGCGAGTTTCCAATTAATTGAATTATTAGTTACTTAACAGGTCTCAATTTCCTGACAAAAATTTGTTGATCTTTCTGTCATGTCATGATTCTAAATCCGACTTGTAGTACCGATTATCGGGAAATGTTGAATACAGCTTGACCAATAGCGTTCGTAGGTAACTGTTTGGTCGCTACTTAGCTTGGTTTTACGCTCATTATGTACAAATAATCCGATGCTATGACCTCCAACACTAGTCTTTATTACTTCGATCTTAATTTAAGTATCTCCTTAGCCATATAGGCAGCGGCTCATTCCTATTTTATGAGTTAAATAAACCATTATTGTTATAAAGGAAAATATTTTGCAGCGTACCTCCCAAATTTTGTGGAATTGTTTCCTTAATAATGTTGGACCAGCACTGAATTCTGTTTAAATGAATTGGAAATAGCACGCAAATATAACAGGCAGATTTAAAATCAGACCCATAAACATCAATTCAACAACCTTAAAATGCGAGAAAGATATAATTAAAATACAAAATCAAAAACATAAAAATAAATTATAATAATAACAAGATGCACCAAAATCAGCACGAAATAAACATAAAAATAACAAAATAACATAAAAATTTGACCGAAAATTGACAATTTATTTAAAAAAAGCAAGAATTAATGAAAAATGGAAGTAAAATTAGATGATTTTAGTTGGAAATAATTCAATTAAAAATCAAAGAAATGAATTGTCAAACTAAACCAAGAAAATAATAAAAATTAGAGGTAGATTATACAAATAATTTTAAGGTCAAATTTTGTTTTATCCAGTAAATTTAACACGCAAGGTTAGGGTCACAGAACAGGTATATATACCAATTCATTTTCACAGAATTTAACATACAAATTTGACAAACACAAATTTAACTTTGGAAAAAGTGTACAACTTTGCAAGTGAATTCAAGTGGACAATTTTCGACAATTTTTCCATACAGGTTCAAGTAACCTCAAGTAAGCTCTACTTGAGCGCATGTATGGTGAAATTTTATTATGTATGCTGACGGTCAACCATGCTGGAACAATGTTATGAAATATATGATTCGAGAAAATATATTATATGTCGAAAGTCTTCCGACCCACAGCCGAAACATCACCGCAAGTCATTGAAATGCAACATAACTACCAAGATGTGTAAGTGTGGTCCATCCGCAAATATCTCGTGCCCGTGAAGGTTCCGGCGTGCGTAACACAGGAACCCAAACGTCAATACATGCCGATTATAGGGGAAGTTGAAAGAGGAGTGTGGTAGTCTTTTGGTAGATTACTTATCGGCTCAAAATTATCTACACCGAGTATTCCAGTGGGCACTCGTAATATCATAATATCAACATGTCTAACCCTAAGATAAAATAAGGGAGGTGAGTGTGGGAAAGAGGCGAGAATCGTTGCTACATCGAAAATAAATCATATAATAAATAATTTTAAAATTTGGAACTACAAATTGAGAGCCTTAAAATCGATAATATTCATGTTAATAATAAATCATAAAATAAATAATTTTAAATTAGAACGCTAAATTGAGAACCTTAATAATGATAATATTTACGTCGAAAATAAATCATAGAATAAATAATTTAAAATTAGAACGCAAATTTGAGAGCCTTAATAACGATAATATTCACGTCAAAGATAAATTATAAAATAATCAATTTTAAAATTGAAACTCCGAAATTGAGAGCTTTAATATCGTCAATGTTCATGATAAATCAGAAAATGGAATAAGCAAAAATGAAGCGGTAAATTAAGAGTCTTAATGTCAATAACGCTACCGTTAAAAAATGAATAAGGAAAATAGACGATAATCGTAATTAAACGCCCTTCATAATGATAGTGTTAAAATAAAATAAAATAACCTGACATAACGACTAGAATAAAAATGTTCAATGACGATACAATTGACGTAAATCTATAAAGACGGTAAATAAATTTAGATAAAACATTACTCAATAGGTGCTGTGAGGATATTATAATTAACTAAATAATCAAGCTCTGACGTAGTCTATAAACAATTTATGAAGGAATCTAATCAAATAATATTTAAGTATAGTTAATTTAAGGCTGAAAATGTAAAATAAAAAATATCAAACTTCGTCCATAATAAAATAATAGCTGAACTAATGTAAGTAAGTAAAAAGCAATATAACACGTACCATAACAATCGTAATAATAATAATTTACATAGTACAGAATTATTAAATCAAAAGATCATCCCTAAAAGAAATTCACTAGAGTCGAGCATCAATATAATCTGGGACATCACGCTTCGTAAACACACGGCTGTTGTACTCCATTCAATCCCAGACAACTGATTTCTCTCGTCCATAATATCGCAAGCAGGCATCGGATAATCGTGGCCTTCGATAATATTCGGAAAGCTCGAGTGCGAAGACGTCGTATTGAGTACAAGATTGTAGAGGACACGGCAGTAAACTGACTTGAGAACTAGCAAATATAATGTACTGAGTAAATATGAAAAGATACTTACCAAAATTGACCTGGAATAGAAAGATCGGAAAATGGAATAAAATGATTAAATGAAAAAATGAGCAACTCCACGAGGAATGGACAAATGTAAATCCATATATTTCACGAACAATCATGAATCGGACACGCCCGCAAATAACAAATGTTGCAGGGGTGTATATAATCAATACTCTCCGTAATTAAACCAAAAATGAAGAGAAAATTTGATATGCCACGTCACCAAGGGCAGAGAAATCCTTCCAATCAATAACAATGAAGAGAAAATTTGACATGCCACATCACCGAGGACAAAGAAATCATCTAATCAATGAACTTGCTGACATACAGAGACATATATATAGCTAGTCGCATTCAGATCTAGATAGTACTATTTCAACAAAACCCAAAAATGAAATGCATGCAAGAGAGAAACAAATATTCACAACTCGGACAATGAAGAGGAACCCCTGTACTCAACAACGAGAAGAGGACCAGAGGGACGAACCAGCAGAGAGAAGAGAGGGCAGACATGACGGTATACTTACATTGTTCAATAAAATATTCTTTAATTATTGTATCTATAAAAAATATATACAATGACTCGATTGAAACAGAACATGCTTCAAAATTTACCAACGACACGCATACAGAGGCATTGATGGGGGAAGAAGCGAAGAACAGTTTATGAGAAAATTTTACCATACCGAATGAATTTTGTGTTATTTTATTCCATGATCCAAAAAACGAATTAACTGGATTTTTATAGACGATGTTTTTCCTGTTCGAAGAATTGTTTATTAATGCCCAACGTATTAGCTAATAAAAACGAATTAATTGGACTTTTACAAGATGATGTTTTTCTTGTTCAAGGAATTATTTATTAATGCCTATCATGATATTTATAGAGAAACGAATTAACACAATTGTTGATTAATGCCTAACATAATATTTACAGAGAAACGAATTAGCATATTTATTTTTTAATCCGTAACGTAATTTTTACCGAGAAACTAATTAGCACACTCAATAAGTTCTGCAAATTTTTGAATACAGTCGATGGATAAGATGAAAGTGAGCGATATTAGCATTAATATATAGACAGGTTTCGGTGAGGAAAACGGAACCCAAGGCCTTGACAAACGATTGGCGTATTTCTAACCTTTCAATAGAGACATCATAAGAGTCAAGCCAGATGACAGTGGACGGTACCTAATCACTAGGATCCCTTGACCGGATACTACCACCCAAATGCAGCATAAATAATTCCAACATTACGACAATTACTAGAAAAATCGAAGAACCTGATAAGATTTTACCCGAGAGTCACAATATTATTAATTGAGAATCATAACTAAAATCCTATATATTAAGATTCATTTTATAGACGGATCTTGGATCGATGCGTACGAGATTACGGTGCGTTTTCCAACACGATCAGCCACTAGATGCAGACAAGCAATGTGGGACGCGGGATTTTCGATTTCCCCCGTGAGAGAATCCAGAGAAGGTCGTCTGGATGACTACGAGGAAGCAGATCTTCCATACACGGCTATCAAGAGGGAACCAGGCCGCAATACAGCTCGTGAAAACCGACAACGTGCGGAATTTACTTTGGCTCGCCTCGAACACCATCAACTGCAAACAAACTGGCAGGTAGCTATGGCTAGACGGCACCTGGTTAGAGTAAATGCAGATATTGCTGTCGGGTGAATCCCTAGCACCGACGGATATACCCCATCCTATGACGTATCATATGAATATGACGATCCTATATTGGCAGATCTTACAAGGTCCATGGATGTAGTGATCACTAGGAGATTACTACCGAAAGACCTGCAGGACTCTGACAGAAATCAGGTGAGACGGCAAGAGCATTCATATGCTCGGGATCGACCAAGGTTCAATCCAAACACTTGTCACCGGAATCAAATACGAAAGCAACATGTTTTAAATAAATTATTAAATTCAAAAATCTTAACTCCTTAATTATTGACTGCTCATATAGTTTTAACTTTCAAAGACTGATGTTATAATAAAGAACTAAGACGATTTAGATAGCGTATTTAGATAGATATCTAGTAGATTTTTTTTCTTTTGTGAGTTAACTTTAGGCAAATAATAATATCCTGACGCAATGATAAATAATGTTGGGCCAGCACACCAATAGCCTTGAGAATTGTTTAAATGCATCAGTAATACAGCACGAAAACCCAGCACCAAGATAACTTAAAATACAATATACAACACCAATTAAACACTTTAAAATCTGAGAGAATTTAAATAAATATAAAATCAAAAACATAAAAATAAAATTAAAATAATAACAAAATGCACCAAGATTCGCACGATACCTACACAAATATAACAAGAAAACACAACAAATTCGACGAAATTGAAAAAATTAATAAAAGTTCATTAAAATGAAATTTAAATCGAAAATTTGAATTAGTAATAATTCAATAAAAATCTTAAATAAAAAATTATAAAAATAAATCAAAAAAATAATAAAATTAACGAATAGAATTTACTAGAAAATAACAAGGTCGAATTTTGTTTTACTGCATCAAATTTCACACGCGAGAAAAATAGGTATAAATACCGATGTGTTTTCACAAATTTTCAGTCTTATTTTTCGGAGAAAAATTTCGTTATAGAACTGTATAACTGGTTGTATAACTGGTTGAGAGCCGTGCATTCAGGCAATTAACACGGGTAAGTGTTTTGCCTGAACACGATCACTCTCAACTGGTGCAATATTATTAGTTGATTTTTCGAAGAGAATTGATGGGTAATTTTTCAATTGAATTTATGTATGACTTTTCAGATCGAATTGATGGATGATTTTGTTTATGGATAATTTTGTTTTTCCAATTGAATTTATGGATGATTTTTTGAATCAAATTTGTGGGGTAATTTTTCAATTGAATTTATGGATGATTTTTCAGAATGATTTATCGAATTAAATTTATGGGATTTTCGAAGTAAATTTTATGGAATGGATACAATGAATTTCAAATGTATGTAGCCGATGTAATATGCTGAATAAATATTTTACATCTACAGCCTTAGTGCATCGAAACTTTTATTCCAAATGCTATGGTAAAATATTATTTGTTATTCTTTTTCCGGCCCACAGCCAACACATAACGCAAGAAAGCAAAATCTACATAGTACAGATGCATGTAAGTGCGTGGAAAATCGCCAATGATATGTACCCGTGAAGGCTCAGCGTGCGGAACGCAGGAGTTGGAACGTCAATATTATCCGTACATAGGGGAAATTGGAGGGTAAATGAGTAGTTTATTGGCTGCTCCTTCACCATCCGTTTTCTGTAAAATTGACATAAATTTTTAACAACAATCGGCTCAAAATCTCTAACACCGAGTAGTCCAGTGGGCACTCATTAACTATAATATGAACATAAATAGATCTTAAGGACAAAAAGAGGGAATGGTAGCGGGAAGATTGCGAAATCGTTGCAACAGTTAAAATGAATAGCCATCGGAAAAAGATTAATCCGAACGACCAAAATCATGAAAAATAATGTTTTTAAATAAAAATTAAATAAATTAATTTGAGTTGAGGCGGAAAATATGGCGGGACGCTGCTCAAATTTTCCGAACTAATTCAAATACTTAACAAAAATAGTAACGTAAAAATGGAATGCGTAAAATAAGGGCGGAACGCTGCTCAAATTTTCCGAGTCAATGAAAATACTTTGTCGAAAACGGTAGAATAGGGATGAACCGTAAAATAAGGGCGGAACGCTGCTAAAATTTTCTAATTTACAAGAATACTTTATCGAAAACCGAAAAATATAGATGGACTACGGCTAATGTTGTATATCAATAAACAATTTTTAACGCTGAAGAATAAGGACGGATCCCTACAAAATCTTAATAATAATAACGATAATGATAAGGGTAATGGTAATTATAATAATAATAATATTGATAATAATAATAATGGTAATAATAATAATAATTATGGTATTTGTAGTAATGATTGATAATAATTATGATAACAATAATAATAATAGTAATACTCATAGTAACAATAACAATAAATATAATGGTAGTTATAGCTATAAAAATATTAATAAAGGTATTAGTAGTAACAATTAATAAGGGGAATACATATAATAGCAACAATGATAATGCTAGTAATATTAATGGGAAACATTGAAGTGATAATAGGGATAAGGGTGAAAGATATAATGTGGGTGTATTTAACATAACAAAGGGTGTACAGATCAAAGAATAATCTTCGACATGGACAACGATAAGAAGGACTATGGGAATGGACATAAAGATAAATGATATAAGAGTATAGGTTAACATTTGAAGGAGATAGGAGAATAATGGGACCTAAGAATCAAAAGCGAGCACAGGTCTTCTATCGACAGCTCGTGAACCCGAGGGTTGTCCGAGCAATTACAGTACTAGCGATAATACTCAATTTTTGCGGACAATCCACCACTTGAACACATTACCAACGTTGCTTAGCAACGGGTGCCAAGTGGATCAGAATCATTTTGTATGGCGTTACGAGGGCAACTAGAAGGATAAGCAAGATTTGAAACCCTGTAACCCACCAATAATAAGAATTCCATAGTTAAAGTGGTGACATTGGTTAACGAATAGTTTGATTGTAGATATGGATCCATTCAAGACTCTAAGTAAGAAGTTAGTGAAATCGCGCAGAGAGAATGCGGAGCTTCACCACCAGTTATTCCAAATGACTCGGGAAATTCAGAAAATTCGAGCATCATGGGTGGAACCCACAAAGGCGAAAACGATTCATCAACGGTTGACTGCCACACAGCGTGGATGGGCGTAGGAAAAGCAACTCGGTCAAGCGCCAAAAACACAGATACGCAGCTTGGAAGTGTCATTATCGCTTGCCAAGAAGCAACGCCGTAACGTATCCATTAGTATTCGCGCAGGCCCAGCTAGCCTACAGGGAGGCAACAGATACGACCAAGCCGGCGGGGGCGAAACGCTCTCAGCGGAACGTGCTAAAACGCCATGCACAGCAAATCAAAGATTAACATTAATTTATTGGTATGCTGATAAATAAATTATTATTGCTATTTCTTTAGTTTCGTATGTTTTGCTTTGATAATTCATTGATTTGGCAAAATAAATCCGTTCAACTAAAATTATGAAATGGGGTTTGTGCAATAATTGATTCTGGAAAGTGTCGAACACATACGGAAGGGACCGAAATAAGAAATCGCACTCAGACCTTCTATCGGTAGTGCGTTGGACCCACCATAAGGTCGGGCCTTAGCAGTCCTGTAGCAGAGCTCATCTTTGGCGGTCTCATAACCAGTGGTTACAGCTCCAACGTTGCTTAGCAACGGGTTACCATTGGAGGGCTTAAAACATTGTATGTAAAGGGGTCAAGGTTAGATACCACTAACCCTTTAATAATCACGTTTTCTTGTATTCGTTTTGTTGATTTTCTCTTACACTTATTTAACCGGAATATATTTATTGTTTCTTTAAATATCACTTTTTCTTGTATTCAGTCCGCTTTTTTCGTAATACACTAATCTAACCGTAATATAATTATTTAATCACTATGCAATGACATTACTAAAGCTCTTTATATTACATGATTTTAGTCGTTCGGATCAATATTTTTCCAACGGTTGCGATAATTTAAGTCGTAAAACGACTTCGTTTTTTCACATATCCAATATTCCTATATTGATATTAGGTTTCTATGCGTTTAATTTATAGTTACTGATTGCTTACCGAGCTACCCAGTGTTTATTATTTTTAGTCGAATAATTTAGTTTAATTTTGCACAATCATTCAATTTAACTCAAAGAAATTTGTCTTGATATAATTTAATTTATATATTTTTTAAAATTTTCTTAATATATAAATATAATTATTGACACTTTTATCTTGTAAATAATTTTCACCTGAACCAATTTATTAGAACTTTTAATTAAAATTATTTAAAATAATTTCCGTATAATTTTATAAGTTTAAAATTTGTTTTAATGTATATAATCGTTATAGTTTCTTTGAATTATTTAAATTAATTTTAATGGCTGCAATTGTAAGTGACTAAGCAAATTTTTAATATTTATATTCTTATTAAATATAGGAAGTAGATCCTATGCCCAGTACTGTACAGTACAAAACTAATGAGCAATCATCTAAAGTGTTGTACTCTACTAATGCGATGTTATTATCAAATAAGGAATCTAGTGAAAATCGAGAAGGAATTCGAAATTATTACATTAGTAAAATTGATGAATTGCAACAAATGATTACGCAAAAAACTCAAAACTTAAGACGACATGAAGCTCAGCGAAATGAATTAAACTCTAAGGGTATATAAGTATATTTTGATTTTTCATAATAATGAAATTATAGTGCGTTTATTACGGGAAGAGTTGCAACTTTTACAAGAACAAGGATCTTATGTTGGTGAAGTTATTAAACCTATCAATAAAACAAAAGTTCTGGTTAAAATTCATCCAGAAGGCAAATACATTGTCGATCTTGATAAAGGTATTGAAATGTCACAAGTCACACCTAATTCAAGAGTTGCTCTGAGAAATGACAGTTACATGCTTCATAAAATTTTACCAAGCAAAGTAAATTTTGTTTTAGTAAATTGTAGAAATGTTTTTCATATTATGGATATAATTAATTTTTAATTTAAATTTGAAAAAACCAAATGAGATATTGGAACATTTTAAAATTCAATTTAATTATTTATGGGATGACAGAATAGCCATTACACTTTATTTCAGTTCACTAAAAATCAATATTATGTAATTGATTTATCCATTTATTTCAGGTTGACCCACTTGTTTCTCTTATGATGGTTGAGAAAGTCCCAGATTCCACCTATGAAATGGTTGGGGGCCTTGACAAACAAATCAAAGAAATAAAAGAGGTAATTGAATTGCCTGTTAAACATCCGGAATTGTTTGAAGCGCTGGGAATAGCCCAACCGAAAGGTGTTTTACTCTATGGACCACCAGGAACAGGTAAAACATTGCTAGCGAGAGCTGTTGCTCATCACACTGAATGCACATTTATCCGAGTTAGTGGCTCTGAGTTGGTCCAAAAATTTATCGGCGAGGGAGCGAGAATGGTGCGTGAATTATTTGTTATGGCCCGTGAACATTCACCTTCAATAATTTTCATGGATGAAGTCGATTCTATCGGCTCAACACGATTAGACAGTGGTTCTGGTGGAGATAGTGAAGTACAGAGAACAATGTTGGAGTTGCTAAATCAATTGGACGGATTTGAGCCAACTCAGAATATCAAAATTATAATGGCTACTAATCGTATCGATATTCTTGACAGTGCGTTGTTACGGCCAGGTCGTATCGATCGTAAAATTGAATTCCCAGCTCCAAATGAAGAAGCTCGTCTTGATATATTGAAAATCCATTCAAGAAAAATGAATCTGACTCGTGGTATCGATTTGAGGAAAATCGCTGAATTGATGCCTGGAGCAAGCGGTGCCGAAATGAAGGGAGTGTGTACCGAGGCTGGAATGTACGCATTGCGAGAACGCCGTGTCCATGTCACACAGGAAGATTTTGAATTAGCCGTGGCCAAAATCATGCAGAAGGACTCAGAGAAAAATGTGTCTATAAAGAAGCTGTGGAAATAAATAGACTGATAATATATTTCTTATTTATATTCTTGTACATTTTCGATGATTTCGTTGCGCCGTTCCGGTCTACATTATTTATGAATAGTCGATATCATCAGTATTATAATTATTGTTATTAATATTATTTTGTTTTGCATGTTCCTTTACACTAAGGCTAAGTGGTAACGGCGCTGTCAAGTTGAACTAGTACAACTATTTATCAATCAATATTAAATTTAAAATCATCATTTTATGCTGGTGTTTTTGCTTGCTAAAATGCTTACATGCGTGTTTTTATATTTGCAAGCATTTTGCATTTGTTTGTAAATATTTTACTTTTATGTAACTTAGAATTAATTCGATTAGGTAAATGGTAAGTGACTTGTTACTGTTGAGTTGGCTTTTATTGATCCTATATAAGTTTTGGCTATTGAGGTTCAGTTATTGGAGGTTGACCGGACTATTTATGCAATTTGTAGATTTGTATGGAATTAAAGATGCTACCAATCTCACAATTTGTCTAATCTTAAATAGAGGTCCAGTTATTCTATTAGTTTTAAACTGGCAAGATTTCAACATTTTTAAGGTCAGATGCGATGTATATTGCTGCCTCTCCGTATAGGAAGCTTCTTGTGTGATAAAAATAGTTTTAATTTCTAGGCTATGCTTGGTGAATTCTTATTTTATGTTACCGATGTTAATTCATAGTGCGAGGTTAATTTTGATTTTAGCATAATCATTGTTTAGTTTAATTGTAAAGTCACTGAAATTATTAGATCTTTCAGAAATTGATACGTTTTATAAAATTAAGTTAGTAAAATGATGTAATTGTAGTATACCAGTTGTTCCCTATCAGGTATGTATACCAAAATATTTATACCAGAAAATGAGTAATGGTTATTTTGGAAAATAGTATAAGTCACTGTTTTTTCTTGGTTAGATTGAGTTGGTTCTGGAAGTTCAGATATTCGAAATTGAATATAAATTTTTATCTCTTTACTAATCAAGTCTTTGGATAAAGATTTCCACAGGCAGCCATAACGTTTAAGAACCTATGTCAGCCTATTTGTTAATTAGAATTTATCTCAAATTATAAAACAAAATATTAACCTGAAATAAGATAAAGTTGAAGGAGACTGAAAAATAGCAAATGGTGACAATTTTAAAATTGATAGTTTAGTAGCGTTGACTAAATAAACTTTGATGCGCACTTTGAAAATTTTAAGAATTCATGTCAAATTAAAATGTTTTTGATTCTTCTATTTTTCCCAATGCTCCCTCAAGAGTTGGTCTATTATTCTGTGAAAATGAATATTGTATAAAATTTATACTATAAATCAGTGTTTCTTGACTCAGGGAGCACGCCTCACAAGGCGCTATTTGAAAAAATATCTTAGAGACCGCAGCAATGATAATTTTTAGGCGATTAGTAAACTGTTAAAATTTCATTTGTTAAAATAAATATCTATATATGTAACCAATTCCTTATTGCAGCGGCTTTCAACCTTTATTTTCATTGTACCGCCAGGTAACAAATTTTAATATCGGCGTAACACCAGCAAAAGTAAAATCAAAAACAACATAATTTATAATTATAAAACCCACTATTGATTATTACTGACTTGAATATTAGACTTAGAATTAGTTATTGTTAGTCGCTGTTAGTGGACATTACTCATTTAAAACAACAAGACGCATGATGGACGATTATAATCTTTGAAATTAATATAGTAAAAATGTTAAATCTTAAGTTATACAATTTATAAATAATTTCTATTATTTTCGCGTACCATTTAGCGACATCTGGTGTACCACTGGTTTAAAACTGCTGCTTTATTGTATATGGCATACTTTTTATTTAATTGCCAAAAACATCTTTATTTTTTCCTAAATTAATTATAGGGAGCCATGAAGATTTTAAAAATATTTTTAAAGGACATGACAACGAAAAGGTTAATAAACACTGTTATAAATGAATGTCTTTATTTGATGCATATTTTATAAGCAACTTTTTAGTTTTTTGTATTATTTTGTTATCGCCTTAGATATTTATTAAATGTTGTGGGATATATAAAATATTCGTCAGATTATAGTAGCCAAAAGTTTGATTAATAAAACATTTCTGATAGAGACACCGACGCAGATTCCGATCATGTGAGTTTTGATCCCAATTACAGAAATATCATTAGTGAAAATGAAATGGACAGTGTAGACCAAGGTTGGCCAACCCAAATAATCTTGCATGCCACTTTGGAAAGGCATCATAAATCCGCGGGCCGCATATAAAATTATATATCCACATATTAGATTTAGATACACTATATACATTTTTTTGGAGTGAAAAATTGAAACATAATTAGTGATAATTATGGTATTTCTTATTCTTCTGACATGTAAACATAGATAATATAATAATAATGATACTAAAGTTTATATTTTGTAAAAGTGTGATGAATCTCACGTACCCTTGATGTAGACATTAAAAAGCATTTAAACAATAATGAAACACATTTAAGGGTGTCAACAGATGTTATTGACATATGTTGGGCCAGCACACAAATAGCCTTGAGAATTGTTTAAATGCATCAGTAATACAGCATGAAAACCCAGCACAAAGATAACTTAAAATACAATATACAACACCAACTAAACACTTTAAAATCTGAGAGAATATAAATAAATATAAAATTAAAAAACATAAAAGTAAAATAAAATAAATACAAAATGCGTCAAGAAACGCACGAAATCTTCATAAAAAATAACATAATAACAAGAAAATTTGACCGTAAAATGACCATTTATATAAAAGTAAAAATTAATGAATTAAATGAATAAAAATAAAATATTTTTGGCTGAATAAATTTAATTAAAAATTTTAAAAATAAATTACCAATTTAAATTAAGAAATAAATAAAAATTTAATTTAAATAACACAAATAATTTCAAGGTCGAATTTTGTTTAATCGCAATAAAACTAACACGCAAGGTTAAGGCTAAATCATAGGTATATATACCGATGTGTTTACACAAATTTTCAGTCTTATTTTTCAGAGAGAAAATTTCAATTTTAGTTGCAACTTAGCTTTAGAAAATTAGTTGATGTGCGTAACTAGTCGGTAGGTGTTTTGCCTGAATACGACCACTCTCCACTAGTGTATAATTATTGATTGAATTTTTCGAATGGAATTAATAGAATGTACACGAATCAAATTTATGGAATATACGCAGCAAATTTTCGAATTAAATTTATGGAATGTACACGGTGAATTTCCGAATTAAATTTATGGAATGGACACAATGATTTTCAAATGGTATTTATTCACAATGTTTTTATGAATCATCAATTGCCGTATGTGGCCGAACGAATTTAGCGATGTAATATGCTGAATAAATATTTTCTATCTACAACCTTCGGGCGTCGAAACTTTTATTCCAAATACTATGGTAAAATTTATTTATGAATTCTTTTTCGGCCCACAGCCAAAACATACAACAAGAAAGCAAAATTACACATAACTAGCGAACTGTGTAAGTGCGTGTATAATCGCCAATAGTTCGTGCCCGTGAAGGCTCCGGCGTGAGAATACAGGAGCTGGAACGTCAATATTATCCGTATAAAGGGGAAGCTGGAAGGTAAGGGAGTAGTTTTGTGGCTGCTCCTTCATGATCCGTTTCCTGAAAAATTGACATAAATTTTTTTACAACAATCGGCTCAAAATATCTAACACCGAGTAGTCCAGTGGGCACTCATTAAATGTAATATGAACATATATAGATCATAAGGATAAAGAAAGGGAAAGGTTAGTGGGGAAAATTGCGAAATCGTTGCAACAGTTAAAATGAATAGCCATTAGAAAAAGATTAATCCGAACGACCAAAATCATGAAAAATAATGTTTTTAAATAATAAATAAGAATTAAATAAATTATGTTGAATTGAAACGGATAATATGGGCAGAACGCTGCGCAAATTTTATGAAATAGTTAAAACATTTATCATAAAAACTAAAATAAGGGCGGAACGCTGCTCAAATTTTCTGAATCAATTAAAATACTTATTGAAAATAGTAAAATTAAAATGAAATGCGAGTCAACTGTTGGTATAAGATTATTATGAAACTGTAAAATAAGGGCAGAATGCTGCTCAAATTTTCCGAATTAATTAAAATACTTATCGAAAATAGTAAAGTAAAGGTGGAATGTTGTTCAATTGTTAGTATAATGTTCTTATAAACTGTAAAATAAGGGCGGAACGCTGCTCAAATTTTTCGAATTAACAAAAATACTTTATCGAAAACCGGAAAAATACAAATGGATCACGGCTAAATTTTTATATAAGTAAAATATTTCTTAAAGCTGAGGAATAAGGACGAATCCCTACACAAAAATTTGTTAATAATATTGATAATAATTATAATAATAATAATAGTAATAGTGGTAATAATAATAATAATAATAATAATAATAATAATAATAATAATAATAATAATAATAATAATAATAATAATAATAATAATAATAATAATAATAAAAATAATAATAATAATAATAATAATAATAATAATAATAATAATAATAATAATAATAATAATAATAATAATAATAATAATAATAATAATAATAATAATAATAATAATAATAATAATAATAATAATAATAATAATAATAATAATAATAATAATAATAATAATAATAATAATAATAATGGTGGGTTACAGGGTTTCGCTATTTGTTTAAATTACCCTGTGGTTGCCCCGTAACGCCATACAAAAAGATGCTAACTGCCACTTGGCACCCGTTGCTAGGCAACGTTGGTAATGTGTTCAAGTGGTGGATTGCCCGCAAAAAGTGAGTGTTATCGCTAATACTATAATTGCTCGGACAATCCTCGGGTTCACGAGCTGTCGATAGAAGACCTGTGCTCGCTTTTAATTGTTTGGTCCCCTTGCGTTTAAATTTCTATCGTCCATCCAGCTGTTTTACTGGCGTTAGTTTGAGAAGACAAGAATAAGTGGTGGTTTTTATTTAATCCTTCACAATGTTATTTTAAAACCTTACGAGGACATAAATGTAATGAGAGATATACGGAACTACAATATAACTAAACAATGGTTTATTTATCTATGAAATATATTGATTAGAAAATCGAGCGGCTCGGCGCTTAGCTCGCTCCTTGCGACCAGGTCGTCGACTAGATGTTGAGGGAGTTATTGGAGTAGGGGTCTCGACAGTGATTGACGTTGTGGATGGGGTCGGATTCGCTTCACGATATGCTAATTGAGCCGGGGCGAAAACTAGAGGGTAGGTTACCGCTGCTCCCTCTTGGCAGGCGGACAACGCTACCTCTAGCCCCTTGATTTGAGTCTTCAGGCTTTTCACTAATTGTCTTTCTTCGGCCCACCCCTTCTGGGCCGCAGCTAGTTTTTGATATAAGGGTTTAACTCTCGTGGGGTTTACCCACGTCGCCTTGAGTTGTTGCGTTTCTCGGGCCATCTGCACGAGTTGGTCGTGAAGATCCTTATTTGTCTGTCGTGCTCGGTTTAATTCGTTTTGAAGTGACTTCACGGGATCCATCTAAATTAGTAAGGGTGAATTTGATGACGACTAATACAAATATGAGCAGTTTTACTTAAACATGTTTAGAAAAATGAGGGCTATAATAATAAAGAAAACGAGTCAGAAGAAATTTTTGTTTGGAATTCGATCATAATGTTACTACAACAACGATAAAATATTCAAATCAATAATGTTTATTCCTCTGCGAAGAATCGTTTGATCCCCTCTTCAGGAGAATATCCCGGGATCACGAATACCGGCCGCTTGAGATTTCGGATCGGTCTTGGAGAAGGCGGATAGTTGTCAGCCAGTCGTCCGGCCGCCAGGTCATCTTTGACATTGGCCAGGTATTCTGTGGCCTTTGCTACATCAGCCTCGACTTGTCGCTGATGCCGTAACAGGCCTTCCAGCAGCTCTTGGGCCTGCATTAGAATATCTCGTGACGGATTGGGTTCGTCCGCCGCCTTCCGGAATCGCTTCATGAATTCCTCCGGCGATATTTCCTCTGATTGGTTGTCTGCAGGCACATCAGGATATCGCTCTTGATATACCCGACTCCAGGCCTGCCTCCATTGTTCCACAGTGTGAGCGGGCATATCAACCATGGTTCCAGTGTGTCCTGAATAGAAAAATATGTTTTCACTCAACATCTCTCCTACTGTTTTGATGGGGACGGTGATTTAAGGGTTCACTAAAAAAAAACATAATCTCTCACGTCTTGTAAAAAAGAACCTCACTAGCTTGATCTTACATGCATTACGATTCATGGGATGTTGGAGATATTTTGTGAGTACGGTAGTTGGTAAGACAGATGTTCTCGTGTTGTAAGGGTGCGTTAAGCAAAAATATCTTTGGTACTCGGCTAAATAATATTGTATTTCATTTATGATTGTGTTTACCTAGTATATGCCGGTTCATCAATGGTGTTAGAATTATAATATGTACCCGTTAATTTACTAAGCATAATAAAAATGAATAAATAATTCTATGACGCCAACCTAAAATATATTTAAAGAAAACCAAAATAAATTGAACCATTTATCAAAATACTTTCTAATTAGTTATTATGTTTCGGCCAGAACTAAGTTTCATGGGTCCTCTTTGTTAAACATGGTTTTGGTAGATATTCGACAGGTTCATCTAACAAGAATCATAAGTTGTTGGCGACTTTGAATGGAATTAAGATATAATCATCATGTAATAATTTTTAACTCAAATAGTCGTAGCGAGGTAGACCGATAGCGATCATTTAAAGTAAAGGGTCCAACTTGTCAGGTTTAGTGAGAGAGCGGTTGGATTTGGGTTGCCTGAGTAAGAATATGTGTTGCCAGGTCTGCCTTTTTTGGGGTTGCTCCTAAAAAATCTTCCGTGATGCTTGGGTATTCGGACTCTAGCTCCTCGTCGAAAATATTTGCGGAATTCATGGCTGGTGAATGGCGAAAAATGGAAAAATGAAGTGATTCGGTTATCGATGATACATATAGGGTGAATCGACGAATTCAAGTCGGCGACAGGAACTGAATGTCAATTATGATTCAATTATTATGGTGAATCGCCGGATGTGTCAATGGTTTGTTTATTTGCCATGCCGTTTATAATCTATTATATTTATTTTAGGCGGATAGATTTGTTTATCCGGTCGGTTTGAAACTAGTGCAGTTCATTATATGAATTTTCGTATTCGTATGGTCATAAATTTTCAAGTGAGTGAGGTATTTTATTATACTTGAATATTATCGAACTTTGTTGTTTAAGGAATAATGGTTATATCGTGGTTTCTAATTGGAATTTTGTGTCTGGGAACTATATTCTGGGAACTCTCTCATCATTCTTGGGGAAATCAGGTCATCTTGTCACAATGGTCGAGAAAAATCAGTGGTAAGTATTTCTTACTATTCGATGTTTGGTAGTGTTAACACTCACGTCATATTGATATTTAGAGTTGCTTAATTTTTGTATGGCTAGCTATTAATCTTTACATTTTTAGGGTTCGGTTTTATTGTCGCAAATTTACTGGGATGATTTTTCAATGCAACTCTATTAATGCTGAATTCTACGCAACTCTTACCATCGCTTCGCTCAACTCTTCGACGATGAATTTTAATGTTTTACGTGAGGGAAGGTGATCTTTTGTAATGGTTTTCCGTTTGCTGATTTTTATTTTTATCATTTTTGGTAATCAATAAATTCCTTCGATTATTTTATTTCAAAGTGGTTAATTGTGGTAATTTTAGTCAATGGCTTATTTAGTTAAACAAATGATAAAATTTTTCAATTAATTTGGTCACCCATTTTATTCGATCCATGACTCTATTCCCTGATCAACAAGTCAAAGTTCTTCTTTCACTCAGTGGATTTGTTGGATTTTTATTGAAATATGATTCAAGGGGATTGGATGTTCATCGAGGAATTACTTGGTTCCACTCACAACTCTCTGTATTTCACTCCACAAACTTACGATAGCCGCAAATTCACATTGATTGGTTTTAATTCTGAAGTTACATCAAGGAGGACTTTGTTTGTTGATCAAGAAATTGCATCGATTCTATTTAGTAACTATTTTATTTTATGGAGTTTAATAAATACGATACGCATAATTAAATTTTCGGTAATTCATAATTTATAAACTACTTATTTTTACTCAAAAGTTTATCTTTACGATATAATAATTTAGTGAGTTGAATTTTCTTTACTTTAAGCAATAGTTACTTTACTTAAAACCAATGAATTATTTATTTCCCAATTTTTACTCATTTATCCGAGTGGTAAATTTGATTTTGTTTCCAAAAGTTAATCCAAATTAGTTATAAAAACGATTTCCATTTTATTTAATCCCAGTTCCATTCCCCTTTAATAAGCCTTAGACGCATATTGTGTTTACATTATATTTATTGAGTGCCCACTGGACTACTCGGTGTGATGATTTTGAGCCGTGTGTAGTATAAAGTTTGGTCGATTTTACAGAATTGAGAAACGAGGAAGCAGCCAGAGACTCCTCCCTTATTTCTCGCTTCAGCTATAGGGATCAATATTGACGTTCCAACCCTGCGTTCCGCACGCCGGGCCTTCACGGGCACAGATCATTGGCGATATTCCACGCGCTTACACGAATCTGACTTGTATGTAGATTTTATTTGCTTGCGTGATGTGTCGGCTGTGGGCCGGAAAAATTTCGACATTTTAATTTATAAAAGCATATAAAATAATTCATGTAAATAATATTTATTAATTATAAATGACAATAACATAATTACCCCTTTTCACCATTCCAAAACTTGTAAAAATCAACATAAAATAACATAAATACCACTCTTCCCACGCCGACGCCGAGCAGAGCTCCATTGAGATGCAAGGAACGTGACGTGGAAAGAGGGTTCCACCATAAATATTTCTCACCTAAAAATGAGTTCCTGAAAAATTCAAAGTAAAATTGAATAATCTTCGGATAACGTCTAAAATGGTTTTCAAAAATGGCTTAAACAATTTTCAAAAATAGTTAAACTGGTTTTGTTTCGAAAAACGGTTAAATTTAATGTGAAAATGGATCAGTATATATACCTAATTTTCTGGTGTGTGAAATTTGATGTAGTAAAACAAAATTCGACCTTGTTATTTTCTAGCAAATTCTATTATTTATTTTTATTATTTTTTGATTTATTTTTATAATTTTTTATTTATAATTTTTATAGAATTATTGCTAATTCAAATTTTTCAATTTAAATTGAGCTTTAATGAACTTTAATTGGTTTTTTCAATTTCGTCGAATTTGTTTGTTTTCTTGTTATATTTGTGTAGGTATCGTGCGGATCTTGGTGCATTTTGTTATCATTTTAATTTATTTTTATGTTTGTTAATTTATATTTAATTCTTTTATTTCTCAGATTTTATATGGTTTAATTGGTGTTTTCAGGTTTATTTAAATTGCATGTTATTTTTGCATGTGTGTTTCTGATCCATTTAAACATTCTCAAGGCCGTTTACGTTCTGGCCCAACAATAATAATAATAATAATAATAATAATAATAATAATAATAATAATAATAATAATCATGGTACTTGTAACAATAATGATAATAATTATGATAATAATAATAGTAATAATAATAATAGTGGTAATAACAATAAATATAATGGTAATTATAGTAATAAAAATAATAATAAAGGTAATAGTAGTAACAATTAATAATGGTAATACATATAATAGTAACAATGATAATGCTAGTAATAATAATAGGGAACATTGTAGTTATAATAGGGATAAGGGTAAAAGATATACTGTGGGAATATTTAACTTAACAAAAGGTGTACATGTCATAGAATAATCATCAACACGGAAAACGATAAGAAGAATTATGGGAATAGACATAAAGATAAAAGGATATGAGAGTATAGGTTAACATTTGAAAGAGATAGGAGAATAATGGGACCTACAGGCCTTCTATCGGTAGCTCGTTGGACCCATGGATCGTTCGGCCAATTATAGCATAAGTAATAGCGCTCACTTTTTGCGGACGATCTACCCACTCGAACACAGTTCCAACGTTGCTTAGCAACGGGTGCCGAGTGGTAAGCGAAATATATTTTGGTGGGTTACAGGGTTTCAAATCTTGCTTATCCTTCTAGTTGCCCCAGTAACGCCATACAAAATGATGATGACCGCCACTTGGCACCCGTTGCTAGGCAACGTTGGTAATGTGTTCAAGTGGTGGATTGCCCGCAAAAATTGAGTACTATTGCTAATACTATAGTTGCTCGGACAACCCTCGGGTTCACGAGCTGTCAATAGAAGACTTGTGCTCGCTTAGCTCTGTCCCTTGTAGAAATTCTGGATCAGGTTCTTAATTGACTGTAGGGAACTGAGACATAATAAGAATGTTTACGACACTACCGGCATATAATTCTATTAAAGAAACAACTCGACTAAGGCTAAAACTACTCTATTTGGATCAATAACACGGACAAGGGTTACTACTCGACGTTTTGGAGTTGGGTTGCTCGACGTCGGGCGCGCTCCTTGCGCCCCGGTCGACGATTATTTGCCGGAGGGATAGGTTGTTCTGCTGGCTTGGTGGTTTTCTGCGGCATTTGGGTTGGCGCGAAGATGAGCGGATAGGTTACCGCTTCCCCTTCTCGGCAGACTACTAGGGCGACTTCGAGTCCCCGAATTTGCGTGCGCAGGCTCTAGTTGAGCTGCCGCTCCTCTGTCCAGCCTTTCTGCACTGCGGTCAGGCGGTGGTACAATGCTTTCACCTTTCCCGGTTCCTTCCAGGTTGCTTTAATCTGTTGCATTTCTCGGGTTAATTGAAGGATCTGGGCGAGTAATTCAGCGTTTGCCTGTCTCGCGTGGTCCAATTCAGTCTGTAAGATTCTTAGGGAAGACATCGCTATAATCAAATAGATCATTTTAATTTATTATTGATCAAGTTAAATAATCATTTGTTTCATTAAACAAAACCACGAATAATTCTAGCTATACGAAGAGAAAAAAAAAATGACACACAAATTTCTAATATTTTAAATCAGTCGCTACATCAAATTATCACTGTTAGTTCATTCGTCAGGGCAATATCTCTTCAGGCTTCGTTTGAGAGCCTCCACGGTATATGGTCGTCGGGTATCACGGACTGGGCGAGGTGGATAGGCGTCTGCAATCCGCCCGGCGAGGATGTCTTCCACCACGTTTGCGAGATACATCCTCGCCTTAACCACCTGTGAATCTACCTGCTCCTGCACCCTTTCCCATTGGGTGAGGAGATCCTGCGCATTCAGGTAGGTCTCCGCAGCTGGGTATTGCTGTCCCGAGAGACCGTAGGGATCCTTCTCTAAGCCTAATATCCTCCAGGTAGTTGGGAACGGCCACTGTTGTTGTATCTGATCGAAAGTTCTCTTGGTTGGTTGAACTCTTGTCTGTCCCTGTTGACCTGCACTTCGACTGATGCTTCGTTCGGGTGAAATGTCTAAAACGTTTTTATTATTATCTCTGCCTAATTCACCATGTTAAGTTGTTACCAAAATAAACAGGGTCCATATTACTGTGGAGGGTGTCATCCAATTTAATCTTAGCGAGGTTTAGTAATTTTTATGTGGTCGGGATTCTTTCGCAACGGGTGGCTTATGCTAGTGAAATTAATAATGCACGGGTGGTAAGTCCATTAGTCAACTTGATATTCATTCGATTAGGCATATTAGATTTTAGGAGTTATAGGGTTGATATTAGGGGTAGCGACCATATTAATGAAGATATCATCGTACGCGAGTTGAGATTTTAGGTGTTATGCAACGTTATTATATCTTGTTATTGTCTACTTTATTTATTTTTCTATTTTCGGACTTTCTATAATACAAATTGTCGTTCGATCGGATAAATCTTATCACCATATCTTATAATGAAAGTTTATTGATTCTTTAAATTCAACATCGAAGTTAGTTTCGCTGAATAATTTTTCAAGTGGGTGATCTGAACAGTTGAGGGCGAGAACGGATGTCGAACGGATGAATTGACGAAGCGTAGACGGTTGTTTGCCGATTGCATGTGATTTCCGGCGGATCTTGACGTTACGGATTAAGTGGTCGAAAGGAAGTGAGTTAGTTTATTTACATCCGGTGATTTATAACACTTCATTTTCAGGATTATCGATTGGCAAATTCATCTAAAATTATTCGGGTAAGTTATTATGTAGATTAAGCTGAACATATCTTATCGCCATTTTTAAGGAAAACGGTGTATTACGTTTGAAACCTTCAAGTGGATGAACTTTATGCTATTGCAATATTTTCGCTTTGTGGAGTTTTATGTATTCGAAGAACCAAAACGATATGGAGCTTTCTCGTGAGTTCACAGTTTGTGTAATATTAAAATAAAAATTTTCTCTCCTTTCAAAACATTGATTCTTATAATGATATTAATTTAGTTTAAACGATAATTCATTTATTTCATCTGGATACGTTTTGTTTTTTGTCTCTGAACTTGTTTCATTTTAAGAAAACTTTATCACAAACCTATAAATCATTCGTATTTCGGTTTCCATTACTCGGTTTCCTCATATTTTTATTTCAACTAATTTATTCAACCTTTACTTTAATTCTACGAAACTACTTTAATATTATTTCAACTAATTTATTCAACCTTTACTTTAATTCTATGAAACTACTTTAATATTAACATCATACTAGTAAATCCATGAATCTAGTTCTACTTTATTCTTATTCAAGGTTTATTTGATCTCCACTAGGTAAACTATTCTTCTTTTATGCAAATCGTTTAGTTATAATCGCTGAATGACTCGGTTTAATCGACATCGTCTCTTAGTTCAATTAACGTGTTATTATTAATTAAGGAATTTATATTATTTAAGCAATAGACTAATATACGGAAATTTTATTTAACCTACGTTAACTTTAATCGTTTTAATTGAGTTTATTTCTCTATAAAGTATGTATGATTACGCAAAATGCTTTTAAGTTCAATCATAATGAAACAAATTCAGCTTAAACAACGAGTTATTTATCTTTAGTCAACAATTATTAATCTGATTTAGGTGAGTTAATGAATTATTTATCCACTAATTTTTACAATTAAATTATAGATTTCAGTTAGCTATATCAACGATTTTAAGGTAATTTACTCCCGTACCCTTTCCCTGTAATAGGCCTTAGGCGTATTTTATGTTTATATTATATTTATTGAGTGCCCACTGGACTACTCGGTGTGATAATTTTGAGCCGTGTGTAATATAATTTTAGGTCGATTTTTGAGAAACGAGGAAGCAGCCAGAGACTCCTTCCTTATTTCTCGCTTCAGCTATAGGGATAAATATTGACGTTACGACCGCTGCGTTGCGCACGCTGAGTCTTCACGGGTACATATCATTGGCGATTTTCCACGCACTTACATGCATCTGTACTATGTAGATTTTACTTTCTTGCGTTATGTGTTGGCTGTGGGCCGGCAAAATTTCGACAAAAATTATTTAACTATTAAGCATATAAAACAGGTTATTATTATCAATAATATTTATTAATTATATAACAATTAAACATAAATTACCATCCATTGACCAAAAATAACAAATAGCATAATATTTCATCAAAATAAACAAAATACCTCTCTCCCCACGTCGACGCCGAGCAGAGCTCTACTGAGATGCAAAGAACGCGACGTGGAAAGAGGGTTCCACATAAAGCTAAATCTCACCTAAGAAATGGTGGTAAAAATAGTTTTAAACAATTTTCAAAACTGGTCCAAAAATGGTTAAAATGGTTTTTTGGTTAAATGTGAAAATGGATCAGTATTTATACCTATTTTTCTTGCATGTGAAATTTGATGCAGTAAAACAAAATTCGACCTTGTTATTTTCTGGTAAATTCTATTCTTTAATTTTATTATTTTTTAATTTATTTTTATAATTTTTTATTTAGAATTTTTATTGAATTATTACTAATTCAAATTTTCCGATTTAATTTTCATTTTAATGAACTTTTATTAATTTTTCCAATTTTGTCGAATTTGTTGTGTTTTCTTGTTATGTTTGTGTAGGTATCGTGCGAATCTTGGTGCGTTTGTATTTATTTTAATTTATTTTTATGTTTATTATTTTATATTTAATTCTCCTTTTTCTTATTTTTTATAAGGTTTAATTGGTGTTTTAGGGTTTATTTAAATTGCATGTTGTATTTGCGTGTGTGTTTCTGATCCATTAAAACATTTCTCAAGGCCGTTTACGTTCTGGCCGAACAATTTGTATGGAGTTGTCTGGGTAACAACCATATAGTTTCAAAAATATCAACACCCAAAAACCCACCACATATAAGTATTTATAGTTAACTGCTGGACACTTAAAATTCTCAAATGTACGTTTCGATAGTTTCTGGAGTATAATACATTTTATAAGATTCTAACACAAAAATTTTACAACTTCCAAAACAGCAATTTAAAACTTGTTGGTAACGATGGATAATGTCCGATCGTCAAGGATTACCATACTTATTTAAGTAAAGGGGCTAACGAACGAACGAAAAATATCAGAAAAAAGATTGTTGGCAAGCTGAGTACACCATATTGCAAAACTGACCAAAATGTGACGGGCAACAACATTTTTACTACAAAACAACTGAACTTGAATCTTAAAACTTTCTCAATCAATTTGCTAAGAATATTACGAAAGAATAAGCAATATATTCAAAATAATTTTCAGGTAAATCATTTCCATGTAGATTTTTCTCTAATTTTTTGAGTCTAGCAAAGGAGTCACATTAGCCTGTTACATACTAAAAAGGGCAAAGCAATTATGCTACTTTCGGTGCATCAAATGTATGCGTTGATAGAAATTATACAAAAGCTTAAGATAATAGATTAAAATAAATATAAAGATGGAATTGATCTAATAAATCAGGAGTCGCAATGGTATATATGTAAAAGAAAGAGTAATAGATGACCAATGCGTTTTTTATGAACTTGCTGGATAAAGCTGGATTGACAGAATATATCATTTAAACAAATATTTATAGACAAAAGGGTAAAACGATACACGAAATATCTAAAAAGTTGAGTAAAGAATTAATCATGAATCAGCAACATTTCTCAAATACAAAGAATAAATCCTTGAAGCAGAATATTGCCGCGTTGATGAAAATGAACCTTCAATATCAAACTCAACCAAGAAAGAAACACTTTCTATCAAACTTGATATATAATATTTGTGTTAATAAATTTAACGGAATTTTTTATATCAAAACAAATGAAAAATATGACTGCTTTTTTACATGCACTAGTGAGAGGCCAAGCCAACGAATGGCTGACAAAATTCATTTATTGCAGAGTTATTTTTTTAAATGGAAGAAACATTTTTCTATGTATATACCTTGTTTTCTAATAATATCATTATATCAAATCGAAAGTTATTTATTAAATTCAAAACAATACAATTTGATTTCAATATTTAAACAATTCCATGAGAATTTTTATTCAACATAAAGTAATGTAATTATAAGGAATTTGCATATCACATCAATTCACAACATACATTCATTTCATAATTTATTTAATTAGTTTTTAATTATTTAATTAATTTTATTACATTCTCACGTCCTCCTTGCTTAAATGACTTTAGCTGCTCAAAATTTCTGATCAGTCGTTTTTCTTTTTCAAGCTTTGCTTCAAAACTCTTTTTAATTGTCCAAGAGTTCATTAGTGTTCGGAATTGGAAATATTGGTCGTTCTGATATATTATTCAGCACTCAAAATCTAGACATATTTTTCAGGATTGTAATAAATTATTAAGTTAATTTAATAATATATAAAAACATGAAATCCGAATTAATTTTTGGTATCTCATTTTGTATTTATATTTTATTTTTTGATCTTTTTAAACAAACATAATTCTACATAATTGTACAAAATTCAAAAATTCAGAAATTCAAAATCAACAATTTTGTAATTTGCGGTTTCCTTTCTTTTTTATCAATTGAAAAGTAAACAATCATAACAATAGATTTGGTAATTTTCATCGTATGCTTACTACATCAGCCTCCATTGGAAGTCCCGGAGGGTATATTATATACAATATTATAATTAAAGTATCACGTATCAATCTATCTCTCTCTCTCTCTATATATATATAGGTTTATGTGTTTATTACATATTGTGGGCTTCATGATTTGTGTAAACTTGACCCCAAATAGAACTTTTCGTTGCCTGCAATAGTTACCCGTCGCTAGGCAACGTTGGTAATGTAACCATTGGTTTTGAGATCGCCAATGGCCCGACCTCAAGATGGGTTCAACACACTACCGTTAGAAGGTTTATGTGCGCTTTCTTTTCCTGGTTCCTCACTAATGTATCTGATACTATTGTCATCAAATTTATTCTCTAGCTCGTTCCAGATTCGACTTCATTAACCTTGAGGTTAACAGACCTTTTAGTACAATTTATGCAAATTTACGAGTCAATCATGATCATTTATTAAATAACAAAACAATATGGCAATAAAAGAAATCTCAGTCTTTAGTTTGAGCGGCACGTCGTTTGGCACGCTCGGATTTTCCCGGACGATGTTTGAGCGGCTTGTTTGCGGGCTTCATGGTTGCGGTCGTGTCTTTACAGGCCAATTGGGCCGGCGCGAACACTAGCGGGTTGGTTACCGTGTTGCCCTCTTGGCACGCCGATAACACCACCTCTAGGCGGCGAATTTGAGTCTTCTGGCTCTGGTTGAGCTCTTTTTCTTCAGCCCAACCCTTCTGCACAGCGGCCATCTTTTGGTAGAGAGCTTTTACTTTCCTCGGATCTACCCAGGTAGCTTTGACCTGCTGAATTTCTCTGGTTAACTGTAGGATCTGTTGATGTAGCTCCATGTTTGTTCTGCATGAATTGCCCAATTCTCGCTGTAGGATCCGACAGGGTTCCATATCTACAAAAGAAGATCATTATTAAATCGTATGACCTCTTACAAATGTCGTTCGTCTCGCTTATATTCCTGAGACAGAAAATCTTATCGCAACGGTTCACTATGACCTTATATTATTGTTTATCTTAAGGAAAACAAATCTAAAAAGAAAGTCTAAAAAAGAGTTTAAATGTTTTATTTTCTCTAACAATTAATGTTGATCGGTTCTCGGGTGATGTCGGTTACTATTCCGCCTCTGATATTCTCGAGCATAAGGATGCTCGCGGTGGCTATCAGGTCGTCTCTCTCCCATCTGCATTTCTCGTGGGAGGATATTTCGTGGGACTACAACATTGAGTGCTGCAGATTTCACATCTAGTCGCCGATCGTCGAGGTTGAATGAAGTATTGTACGGGGGGCGTACCCGTCCGTACTCGGAATTCTCCCCGAGGCGATGTCCTCGTTGACTTCATCCAGATAACGCCTAGCTTACTCCACTTGCCGATTAGTTTGACGTTGGTGTTCCTCGAGGCGAGCTAGGAGGAATTCAGCTTGTCCCCGGATTTCTCGTGTCGGGTTACGTCCAGGTTCTCGTTTTATAGCGACATACGGGAGGTCAACCTCCCCAAAATCCCGTTAAGTGCCTGAATTAGATTCCTTCACGGTAGAGACAGTGAATCCTGAGTCCAACATTGCTTGGCGACACCTGGCAGCCAAATGTGCCGGGAATCGCACTGTGATCCGTAACGCGTCGATCCAGGAGTTGTCTAGAAAATTCAGATGGTCAATTTATTCGTTAGCAACTTCGTTTTAATAATCTTATCGAACAGGGCTCGTCAGGGCAATTAGTTATGCATTTGTTTGATAAGAAAAATAATGTTGGAATTCGTCTAACTCGCCATGGTGAACGTTTCATTCTATAATATGGTTTATTTTGTCTACTTCGTCATTTCGGTTGCTTGATTTAATAATTTACTTCCTCCTGATTTCATAATTTAGTCCATTCTTAAACTCATAATTTAATGTTTCCTAATTTCGTAATTTGATATTTTCCTTACAATTCGTGGTTCAATTTATTCTCATGTTTCAGTAGGAAGATTATTGAATTCCGCGATACAACTTGTGTTCGTTGGCCTTGTCCTGGTGATGTTTAAATTTAGGGTTGCGAGTTACTCTATTCGATCTCCACGTATTGACAAAAAGTTGTTAATGGTTACCCAGTTTCAACTTAGTGATTATTAATCATTTCAATGGATATTGCGTCATTCATAAGCATCATTGTAATTGTTCTATCGATTAGGTCCACTGCATTTTAATTCAAGGGTGCGATGGATTCATTTGCGTTTGTATGTTATATTTATTCTTGGGAATGGGAACGTCATTGGTGAAAAATACATCTGTTTTTATGCTGTAACCTTTGAAATTTCCGAGTGAGGTTTCATGGCCACATCGGTTTCGATCGTTGGCGACATCACAAGAAATTAGAGAAAATCGAGGGAAACGAAACATTATATTTACGAGCAAAAGCATGACATAAGACACATTTATCATCTGCGTTTCATTAGAGTTGGCTTTGCGGTGATCGTAGTTTGGACGAGAATAGGAGATTTAGGTCTGGGATCTATGCCATTGAGTGGTCTAGGTCTCAAAATTTGTGGTAATAATGGTAATAAAAATGGAAGATGAACTTACCCTCTTGAGGTATGGATTTTTCTTCCATCACTGTCCCATGGTCGTTGGCCTTTTGAAGACTGCCCGTTGCTTCGTTCGTTGAGTATCTAGAATTGAATGGCATGTTTGACTGAAACAGAAATGACAGTGCTAAGTTGGTCGTCTAATTATATAGGTGCGCTGGTGTAATGTCGCGTCGTGTTGTGGGTAGTATGTTGAATTGGATTTCTAGATATCCTTATTGTCCGGCATAGAATTTATTCAGCCACGCTTGCCGATCGATGTTGATTTCTTCCCTTTAATTTTGTACCGGTGAGATTGACATTTACCATTGGTGATTCAGTTGTGTGCCAGCATTTCATTCAAAGGTCAGCTGACATTTATGCAATGAGTGGATTGGTGGTGTTATTTATTTATTTAGTATTAAAACTACATTTTCCAATTTTTGTCAAGTTAATTTTACGGTATTCCTTTAGTAAGCTAATGTTTGAGGTCGATTTAGTTATTTTTAATTTCTTAGGCTCGCTATCTCTGATTTTCCTATGTGCTTATAGATAGGGTTGTCTTCCCTTTATCACTTCGAACAAGGGCTCGTCACTTCTATTCCGGATTACGCCTTGGTTAGCAAAGCTAGTAAGTATTTTAGTTGATTACTACGTCATGACTCAACTGCTATTTAGATATCTATTCCCGCAACTGGACGCGGTTGCGTTCGCCTCTTCCTCGTCATCCTCTCATACCGTACGATGTTGGTCACCTCCCTATGGGGCGAATTCCGATTCCAATTTTTCGTGATATTATTTTCCAAGGCTCGGAACATTTATTATTTTGATCTATCTTCCGACAGAGCTTTATGGGTTTTTGTTCGTTGTACTTAATTCAATTTAAGCTTTAATTATTGTATTTGATGTCTATTGGATCGTCCTCGTTGGTAGTAATCCCTATCGTGTGTAGTATGTACCTCGACAATTTCTATTAAAAGTGTTTCCAAGGGTCGGTTGAGAATGGTTTCTGTCCGAGAATTTTTATGACTTTAGTCACTATTTGCATGGTTTTAACTCATCCCTTTTAATTACACTTCCCATTAATCTAATAGATGTCAGTACTTATTTATTAAAATTTGATTACAACAAGAAGTAATACCTGCCGACCTGCTATTCGACGCAGAGATTATGGACGTAAAGTAATGTACATTAATGTTAAATTATGAACTTTGCTTTTTTTGGTTTTGTAATTATCATGACCATATAATATTCATAGTAGTTTTAATGCTCTTAACTGGCGTTCATATTTCAGATATTTATGCCGATTTCAGTTGGTATTTGGATTTTTAGATCATTTATGACAGGTTAACATTATGGTACGTGGATACATTTTTATTTATGGGAGGTATCGACTATATATTCACTACAATACCCCTTAACATTTTAATTAGTAGGTTTTATCGCTTTGAGTAATTATTATAGCGCTGATAGGCCATCCACATGACGTTTAAAAATTTTGATTCCAAGAATTTATTAAATAAAGTTTGCATGATTCTATGTCTGAATTATGATTTTCGGAAAGCGTATCCACTGGAGTATCAGAATCGTCATCAAAAGTATTGTTTTCGAGCAAAACAAACGTGGGTTTTAGGTGGCAAAGGTTAAAGGTCTGTGTTGAATCATTTATAATTACCCTAGCGTTGTTGTCTTTAATTTCGATTAATTCGAAAGGTCTTGAATATCTTGGTTGTAGACACGGGTCTGCAATGTTCGGACATAAACGTGAGATGCATTTTTGAATCTTTTAGGAACATAAGGCTTGTATGTTGTTGCCGAAGAAAATATAGGGTTACTATCAATTGAAAGTAAATGGTCCCTGGCGATCGAAATGTCTTCTAAAGTTAGTCAACATGCTGATTTGGCAAGGTAGCAGTTATTCCAAAAGGCATTTGAGCAGGTGATGAAACGGTCTTTCTGTATTGGGTATTTCGCCATCTCAATAATTTAAATCGTAATACTTTTGTCCAACCCTATTTTTCAGAAAGAATACCTAGAGAAGCTTTCAAAGTACGATGATGAATGTTAAGCTTAGCGGAGAGTACTTGAAATAAATTGAACTCAAACTGTGATCCACGATCGCTAATGATGATTTTAGGAACAACATAGTGTGAGATCCAATTTTGAGTTAAAGACGTCGCAACAGTATTCGAAGTGATTGTGCGTAAAGGAATGATCTCGAATCAACGAGTTTTTCAGGCAATCATGGTAAATAGATAAGAGAAACCACAGTCCGACGATGTCAATGCGCAAAATCTCGAAATGATTACCAGTAGGGTAATGAATAATAGGAAGTCTTGTATGTTTGGAAATTTTATGGCGCTAGCAACTTATGCATTGTGCTACCCACAACTTTACGTCATTTCTTATACCAGGCCAGATCACCTTTGAATGTAACAAATTAAAAGTGGCAGTGGAGCCTGGGTGATGCATGTCGTGTATCAAATAAAAAGCTGATTTCCTCAAAGAATCGTTAAGGATTGGAAGTGAAGAGTCGAAATATATTCCGTTCTCTATAATGTGTATGTCTCCGAACTTTGCTATATATGCGAAAGTTGGAGGATTATTTTGAAATTCACTAATAATAGCATTTTAGACCAATGCTTTTAACCAATGAACAATAGCATTTACGTTACGCGAGAGGCAATTTGCAACAATGTTTTCTTTGCAAGCAATGTGAAAGATTTGTCAAGAGAATTCGGAAATAAAGCTGATCTGACGTCGTTGACGAGGTGAAGAGTCTTTCATGGTAAATAGGTACAACAGAAGTTTATGGTCTGTGTGTACGTCAAAAAACGGCCTTAAAGAAGATGTTTAAAATGTTTGATGGATTAATATATGGCTACAAGTTCGCGATCAAATGTTGAATATCTCTTTTGAGCAGATGAAAGTTTTTTTGAATACAACTCTAATGGTTCTGCAATGAAACCATTAATTTGGTTTAACACAGCGCCAATGGCTATATTCGAAGCATCAGTTGTTAAACGTAACGCCAAATCCTTTTTAGGATAATGTAATGTCTGGATATAAAAAGGAAAAAGCAAAACTAATAACTTATAAGCCATTTTATTTCAAACATAAAACACAAAAAATATATCTAACCTCTTCATAGAGTAAATAGGAAACGATGAACAATTCAATTCTCATATTCTTAAGTTAAAATCATTCGACCATTTGGACCCAGCAATAGTTTGCCCATGTATAATAAATCTTTATCGCCGTAGACGCTACCTTCAAAAGCAGAATTATAACACCAATTAATAATAGCATATTCAAAACTCCGTTGGCAACAACGATTGACCAAATTGCAAATAAAACCTAGAATTTAAGTATTATAATGGTGCAACAGTGAACAAGTGACTAACTGATGTATTGTAGAATTGACCAAGTTTCAAATGAAAATCTAGTATTTAGGTAATAAAATGGTGCGATAGTGCACAAGCGACTAACTGACGTATTATGGAATTGACCAAACTTCAAATAAAAAATCTAAAAGTAATATAATGATGTAATAGTATACCAGTAAAAAATCGAGGTGTCGTGGAATTTCACACCCATTCCAGCGTGTCCGAGTTGGTGTGCATTGACTACGAAGGAAAGAAGTAGTCAACTAGCAATGCACACCCGACAAACAACGTGTCATTAAATTCTCTATGAAACAAAGCATTGACAGAGAAGAAAATTGGAAGAATGGCAATTGGAACCAATCAGCAACTGCCACAGAAAATTCTCGTAACTATCCAGGTCAAGAGTAGTATGAATCACTCGACCGTATAAATAGCAAAACTAGGTGATACGCATCGTCATTATTTACTAAGCCATGAGAAATTCAATTCAGAACATAAAGCGAGAAATGATTCGCCATGAAACTAGTTCGGCGAAGAAAGAAGATGCCCAATTCACCCCGGAGGACCATGTGTCGGGTAAGAAAAATTCATCTATGAAAATCTAAATTTTAATTTAATAAGTTAATTTTAGTCGTTAATATATATTATGTCTTAATTTTCTCTTTTAATTTGATTGTTCGTAAGATTTTGTAGTACAGTATCAATTATGTAATCTGATTTTAAAAATTTCTGTAATGTATTTGCTGAATTTGAGTAAATTGTTTTTGATTTAAGTAACATTGCCATAAGTATCGAATGTGTAGGATAATTGTAGGTTATATTAATATCGCTGTGGGGTTCTGGTGGTTTTCAATGACCTTGACCCAATATGAAAATAATTATCTTGCCCCCAATGGTTACCCGTTGGTACGCAACGTTGGTAATGTAACCACCGGTTATAGCGTTGCCAAAGGTGAGCGCCATATAGGAACTGCTAAGGCCCGACCCTATAGTGGGTTCAACGCACTGCCGATAGAAGATATATGTGCGATTTTTTTTTTTTTTGTAATTGATTTTTATTCATTTGCTGCCTTTCGGCCAATTGTGCGAGCGAGGCTCAGCACTTCATACTATTTAGTTTTTTATTCTAACTACACAAAACTGCAACGCAGATGAGATATCCGCATTGCCTCGTAAACATACTTAACACAAGACTAAAAGGGAGGGGAATAACATTTTTTGTAAATGATACATGTTCCCGGTATATGTGATAGCATGCAATCACCGCATTTGGGCATGTTATATTGGCTAAAGATATGATCTCAGTCTTTGTCAATCCGATTTTAGAGAGAGGGGCATTATTCTTCTTACCCCATGTGCCCAGACATCCAATCACTATAGCAGATATGGTGGCAGTTTGATTAAAAGCCTTTCCGATCTGTAAGGCTAGATCCTTGTACTTCACATAGTTGTCTTCTCTTGCCTTTTCAAAGCCTTCAACCGAGTCATAGGGTACTTTTAGGTCCAGAACATGTATATCTTTATTCCGTTTGGACCTAATTATCATGTCGGGTTTAAGCTTTGTTGGAATTGAGACATATTTGGGGGATTTTTCCACATCTATCTCAAAGCCAATTTTTTCAAGGAAGGCAACTATGCTAACCAGTACATTTTCATGTTTAACCCTTCGAGCGTTTGGTTTTGCACGACAGTGATTGAAAACGTGTGTCTGGGTCTCCTCATCAAGATGACAAAGTCTACATTTTGTGTTAAGATTATATTTTAGACGGTATGCACTGTAATTAAGATTTAAGATGTTATTTCTTGCACGCACCAAGAAGCAGTACTGTGCATCATTAAGGTGCGCTTTTTGTAGACCATTTCAAGAGAGAATTTGTCTTCAGCGAATTTTAAGGAGATGCATATACTGAACTTTCTCTTGAGAGCCAGTGCTGATTTTTGGAATTTCACAAAGAAAGAGGTGTTGTGAAATTCCTTGCTGATCTCACAATTTATCCATTTCAGACCAGCTTCAAAGTTTTTACTTCCTCTAGAATGGGCAAGTTCAGGTATCAACATATCTCTAAAGCCAAGATTGGAGGAGTGGAACAGTCTTGTTATTCCTGTAATGCTCTGAATAAGATATTCATCGATAGTAGCGGTAATACCAAGACCTCCCATTTTGCAGTGAGTATATAGGAAATAGTTATTAAGGGCCTGGAATTTATCTCCTATCATTGTTTTTAGCAATCCCTTAATTTTTTGATCGAAACCCAGCTGCTTTTCACGTCCTTGCGTAATTCGATTCCTATCACAGTCAAGGATTCTATGACCGATGATGCAGTTGCGTAAGGAGAATATAAGCTTGGAATGGATAAATGTTTTGTATGCATTCAGCTTTTGTGATGGATGCAGATATGACATAAATAAGGATCTGGTTAGTGCCAGTGCAGAGTCAAGTCGACCATCAATATCTTGATTACGTTTGTAAGAGAAGTCAACTCCAAGATATCTGTACTTGTTATTTTCAGATATAGTTGATATCTCTTCATCATATAGGTGTAGTTTTTTGTTAACTGAGCCAACGCTATTGATTGATAAATATCCCGATTTTGACGGTTTGAATTTTAGGTTTGCAAAGCCCGCCAATTTCACAGTGTTTTCCAAGGTTTTCCTGATTCCTTGATAAGAGTCTGAGAGAAGAACCAAATCATCAGCATATGCCAGAATACTGATGTTTAAATTGTGTAAGAGAAAGGGGTGGTTATCCAAGATAGATTTTAGGATGTAATCAATTGGCAGGCAGAAGAGTGTCATTGATAATGGACATCCCTGTTTAACTCCCTTAGTAATTGGGACAGGTTCAGACAAGGTTCCTTGGCAGTCAAACATAGTTCTCACATCCTTATATAGTTCTTTAATTAATGTAAGTGTCTCGTTTTTCAGACCCACGCCAGCCAGTGTGTACCAAATCAGGTCATGAGGCAGCGAACCAAAAGCGTCGGTAATGTCTAGCCAAACGATGTGTAGTTCAGTTTTACATCGTTTAGCACGATCAATTGCTATGTGGAGAGTTGCATTATGTTCGGCACATCCGTCAGGGACACCGATCGCTTTTTGGTTCTGGCTGATAAGGGTGCCACTCCTTATCCAATGTAGTAGGCGATTATTTATAAGGGTCGTAAATATTCTGTAAGCTGTGTCCATGATTGCTAGAGGTCTGGTAACGTGCGTGAGGATCTCTGCCTCTTAAGTTATTGGGTCGTTTGCTATTCATAATTGTGATAAAATGGTACATGAATCGTCCAAACGCTTCTTTTATAGTTTGACCTTCTAAGTGTGCGTACTCGTTTGTTATTTCTACCCGCAATTTGTCAGTGTGTCTTCATTTTTCACTGATCATACACTCGCCTGTGGTATGTGTCGACAGCTGTCGACATTGTTTTCTCTTCCGCCTACTAGCAACGAGCTGTGCTGTCTATCTCCTCTTCTGCACCACCTGGTTGTATTTACACTAGATATTGGCAGCCTTTGCATGCTACTGTGACGCACGATTTGTGCCAGGTGTCATAGATCATTTTATCGATTCATTTTAGCAAAACAAAAATTTATATTAATAATTATGGGAATATATCTACATTTTTAGGGATCCTACAAAACTTTGAGCGGATGGAATTAGGTGCCATAAAAGTGATTTTTATCAGGACAAGATAATTGCAAGTAATACTATCTAAAGATTTTTACTAACTAGTTCCTGGCGGTTATGGACTCTTATTATTTTGTGGGGTTGGGTCATCAAAATTTAACGGTCATAATGTCGTATCTGCTCTTTTATTAACTCTAATAATCGTTGGGTAACTAAAATGACATGGGACGTGAATCCAAAAGACCAAAAAATTTAGTCGCGATTAACATAATATTCTGGAGTACTGTCTTTTGGTGAGTTGCGTCTTTTTTCTTTTTATCAAATATTTTGGGAATTATTATGTCGCACTTAAATTCTCCGTCATCATTTTTGACTTTACTTAATTAGCCATATTAGTTAAATAAATTCATCTATTATATGATTAAAATAATTTTTTAATGATCGAGTTAGATTGTAGCTTTTATAGCAACGGTTTCCGAAACATATCCCCACTCCTTTCCCTTTGAGTTGAACCTAGGATAACTGTGTTTATATTATGATTTTAAGAGTTCTCACCGAGCTACTCGATGTTCATGATTTTTTGCCGATGTGTAAGAATCAATTTTAGGTCCTCCCAATTTCCCTTATAACGGTTATGATTTGACGTTTGGGCCCTGCGTTATTCACGCCGGAACCTTCACGGGCACAGGCTATTGGCAGATAAACTGCTCCTACACAGCCTGAATTGTGTGTATATTTTATTAACTTGCGGTGCGTGAGTGGCTGTGGGCCGAAAAACGAGTATAGCATTGACGGAAAAATTTCATTTCATTAATCTTTATTTTGTTGCATATAGTACATTTCATGAATTTTCTGATTATACAATACATAAAGTCTAGAGCATCATATAACATTACTCTCTCCCCACGCCGACACCCAAGCAGAGCTCCATTGAGGTTGCGAGGATGCGACGTGGAGAGAGTTTCGAACAATTCTCTCACTCACATCAAATAGTATTGCTCCGATTAAGACTGGTCAAAATGATAAAAACGATTTTCAAGTTTTTCAAAACTGATCTTTTGCTAATATGAGTGTGTGTTAAATTATGTGAAAATGAATCAGTTTATATACCTATTGCACGACCCTAACCTTGCGTGTTATTTTTGGTTTAGTAAAACAAAATTTGGCCTTGATATTTTCTAGAATATTCTATTCTTAATTTTATTATTTTTGTAATTTAGTTTGACAATTTTTCCTTGAATTTTTTAATTGAATTATTTCTAATTTAAATTCTTTGATTTTTATTCCATTTTCATGGATTTTTGCTTTTTTGAAAAATTATCAAATTTTCGGCCAAATTTAATGTTCTCGTGTTATGTTTATGTTTATTTCGTGCGGGTCTTGTTGCACTTAGTTATTATTTTAATTTACTTTTATGTTTTATAATTTTATATTTAATTGTTCTCTCTCTCGTATTTTTGCAGGATTAGTTGGTGTTTTAATAGGTTCTATTTTAAAACTGCATGTTGTATTTGCGTGTGTATTACTGATTCATTTAAACATTTCCAAGGCCGTTCGTGTTCTGGCCCAACATCGCAGTAGCTGAGTGCGACCGTAAGTTGCTAATAATTACGTTGAATTGGATGTATTCTCCATCTTTTGCCTTTTCATTAAGAAATGCGTAAGATTTGTGTTAGAAAATTTTGACAGAGAACTGAAGACAATTTTTATTTCTAACCGGTACAAGTAGCCTTAGTCCTCCGGACGTTTATATACTAGAAGGAAACATTGTTGACCATTCAAAATAATGGGCACGAATGCAACAGGAAAGGAGATTTGAGGTGTTCGGCTTATAATGAAATGAGCTATTCAACACGCCCGGACCCAAATAAGTAGAACGCAAATTGATATTATAGGTTGCTAATGAACAGAGAAAATTTGGGTTCTGTAAATTCTAGGCATAACTCACCAAAGAGCATGAATAAATTTTATAAATTAAAATTGAATGGATGAGATTGTAAGACACGAGATATGGTATATAATTTTTTTATATTAATAGAAAATTCTAGCATCCGTTGGACAGATAACGAACGAACGACACTGACAATCCCGAATAAATTTGTGGGACGTTACCGTCAGGCTTTATGGGATCGGGGATATTCCCTGTCCACGTATGGGACGTCCAAATGGCCTGATCAAAGCAAGAACCGGATGACAAGGACGTGGAGCTGCCCAGCCTGGCCATAAAGAGGGAGCCTGGGAGGAATTCGATCGCGAAATTAGACACGAAGCAGAGGTGGCTCTCCGACAGTTCGAGCATCTTGAACGGAAGTATCGCTGGAAGGCCAGCCTGCAGCGCAAGCGACTGATGAGAATCAATAGGGACATAGCCAGTGGCCGAATCCCGAGCTCCGACGGATACCTGCCGGATTACAACATTGTGTTCGACCCAGAGGATCTAACCCTCTTGGAACTCAACGCACCAGTGCACCTGGCCCTCCCAAAACACCTCGTGCAGCCCGACATCCTTGAAGCATTAGCTGATAGGACGAGCGAGGGACACGCCTACTCGCAACGCCCTCTAAAACGAGAGATGCCGCGAGGAGATTTTGGGCATAGAATCGAAAAGTAAAATCGTATGGTGATATAGATTTGTGAATAATAATAAACGTGTTAATTGTTACTTTGGTTTTTTGTTTGATTGCAAGCTTTTTTATGATAGTTTTTTTTGTTTTGTTTTGTTGTTTTTGTTTGTCAAGATAATGTAGCGAAAGTGAGGAAAATATAATCAGGATAATTTGATGTACAGTTAAATAGAGACTAAACGCGTCCCATGATTCGTTCTGTTTGTTGGGTGCTATACCTAATGTGTCTCATTTAATTATGCTTATTAATTCAGCCATGAAAGCCATCGAAGACATCTGCCGAGAATTAACGAAACTGAGAACAGAAAATGTAAACCTCCATCAACAATGGTGCAGCTCAGTCGTGAGCTGCAACGAATAAAAGCTCCCGGGTAAAACGCCTATACCAGAAAATCAATGAAGCCCAAAAGGGATGGCAGGAGGAGAAGGCCTTGAATCAGGTCCAAAAGATCCAAAAGTCGTGGGCTCGAAATTGGTGTAGCGACAAGCCAAGAGGGGAGTGTTGTCACTTACCCCTTGGTATTTACACCAGCACAGGTGACTTACAAGGACAAAATGGTCCAAAAAATCCAACGGGTAAACCTAAAACCCACACCAGATCAGGGCGAGCAGAGAGGGAGCGAAGGAAACTCCAACAACAAAAGGCTAAATAAAGAGAATTGTAAATAATTTTTGTAGTGAACATTATGAAAAACCCCTTTGATTCTCGTTTGCAAATACAAATGGTTTTGATGTTTTAATAAATGTTTGTATTCAACTCATTTATGATTATTTGATTCAAGTATCGAGTTAGTGACGATAAAATTTCGTTCGAGGAAATAAACTATAAGCTGAAAGAGGTGCAGAGAGTAAGGGACCTAAGAGCAAGACGAACATATACCTTCTATCGGTAGCTCGCTGAACCAACTGCAGACCGGGTCTTAGCAGTTTTGGAAACAAAGCTCACCTTTGACGGTCTCAGAACCATTGGTTACATTACCAACGTTGTGGTGGGTTTCTGGGTGTTGATATTTTAAAACTATATGGTTGTTACCCAGACAACCCCATACAAATATTTCCTTTGCTTGCCACTCGGCAACCGTTGCTAAGCAACGTTGGAACTGTGTTCGAGTGGGTAGATCGTCCGCAAAAAGTGAGCGCTATTGCTAGTGCTATAATTGACCGAACGATCCATGGGTTCAACGAGCTGCTGATAGAAGGCCTGTGCTCGATTTCGATTTTTAGGTCCCATTATTCTCCTATCTCTTTCAAAGGTTAATCTATACTCTCATATCATTCATTGTTATGTCCATTCCCATAGTCCTTCTTATCGTCGTCCGTGTTGATGATTATTCTTTGGCCTGTACACCCTTTGTTATGTTAAATATTCACATACTAGCTCTCTTACTCTTATCCCTATTATAACTACAATGTTCCCTATTATTATTACTAGCATCATCATTGTTACTATTATATATATTACCTTTCTTAATTGTTACTACTATTACCTTTATTATTATTTTTATTACTATAACTACAATTATATTTATTGTTATTACTACTATGATTATTATTACTATTATTATAATCATAATTATTATCATCATTACTACAAATACCATGATTATTATTATTATTATTATCATTATTATTATTATTATTATTATTATTATTATTATTATTATTATTATTATTATTATTATTATTATTATTATTATTATTATTATTATTATTATTATTATTATAATTACCATTACCCTTATCATTATCGTTATTATTATTAAGATTTTGTAGGGATCCGTCCTTATTCCTCAGCGTTAAAAATTTTTTTTATTGATATACAATATTAGCCGTAATCCATCTGTATTTTTCGGTTTTCGATAAAGTATTTTTGTAAATTCGAAAATTTTAGAAGCGTTCCGCCCTTATTTTACGGTTCATCCTTATTCTACAGTTTTCGACAAAGTATTTTCATTGACTCGGAAAATTTGAGCAGCGTTCCACCCTTATTTTACGCGTTCCATTTTTACGTTACTATTTTTGTTAAGTATTTGAATCAATTCGGAAAATTTGAGCAGCGTCCCTCCCATATTTTCCGCCTCAACTCAAATTAATTTATTTCATTTTTATTTTAAAACATTATTTTTCATGATTTTGGTCGTTCGGATTAATCTTTTTCCAATGGCTATTCATTTTAACTGTTGCTACGATTTCGCAATTTTCCCCACTACCCGTTCCCTCTCTTTGTCCTTAAGATCTATGTATGTTCATATTATATTTAACGAGTGCCCACTGGACTACTCGGTGTTAGAGATTTTGAGCCGATTGTTGTTAAAATTCATGTCAATTTTTTAGGAAACGGATGATGAAGGAGCAGCCAATGGACTACTCATTTACCCTCCAATTTCCCCTATGTACGGATAATATTGACGTTAGAACTCCTGCATTCCGCACGCCGGAGCCTTCACGGGCACGAACTATTGGCGATTTTACACGCACTTACACAGTTCGATAGTGTGTTTTATTTTTCTATCTTGCGTTATGTTTTGGCTGTGGGCCACCAAAAATAAAATAATAGAAAAAATAAATTACCACATGAATTAGGCAAAAGTCTCGACGCATAAACTGTATATTTGGCATTCATATAAACAAATTTTAAATCGGGCATCGATGTACATAAACCAAAATAACATAACTGTAGATTAACAATCTGAAAATATTGCTGCAAAACATAACTGTAGATTAATAACCTGAAAATATTGCTACAAAACATAACTGTAGATTAATAACCTGAAAATATTGATAACTGTAGATTAATGATCTTAAAATATCTGAAAAAAAAATCACACAACAAAGTAAGATTTATAAAAAATGTGCATATAAATTTGGTTGAAATTAATACTACAAAGTAGTAGTTGAAAATTTGGGAAAACACATCAGTATTTATACCTATAATTTGGCCTTAAACTTGCGTGTTAGTTTTATTGCGATTAAACAAAATTCGACTTTGAAATTATTTGTGTTATCTAAATTAAATTTTTATTTATTTCTTAATTTAAATTAGTAATTTATTTTTAACATTTTTTAAATAAATTTATTCAACCAAAAATATTTTATTTTTATTCATTTAATTCATATATTTTTACTTTTATATAAATGGTCATTTTACGGTCGAATTTTCTTGTTATTATGTTATTTTTTATGTAAATTTCGTGCGGTTCTTGATGCATTTTGTATTTATTTTATTTTACTTTTATGTTTTTTATTTTATATTTATTTATATTCTCTCAGATTTTAAAGTGTTTAGTTGGTGTTGTCTATTGTATTTTAAGTTATCTTGGTGCTGGGTTTTCGTGCTGTATTACTGATGCATTTAAACAATTCTCAAGGCTATTTGTATGCTGGCCCAACAGTTGCTTAGCAACGAGTAACCAGTGGCAGACGCATAGTATTGTATGTAAGGGGTCAAGGTTACTGAAGGAACTGAAACAAGTGTAATGCACCTGAATTGCACATAACAACTACTGGCAGGTCGTCGATAAGCAAACGCCAATATAACTAAGATAGGAGAAGCAAACCTATTACTAAACGACCTAAAATGACACAACCAGGTATGATGAGCATAGATTAAATAAGTTGAGACAAAGTTAAATCAATTAAGTCATTATAAAGTGGAGTAGCGAATTTAGGCTAAGTGATTCGCAGAGAAATTAAGATAATCTGATAAAAATCACTAAAGGTGAAGATAGACGAACTCAGATCGGGTAAGCCATAGGTGATTAAAATGATAACATTAAATTTTAGAAGTATTGCCACACTCATCCTAAATTAGCATAGTTATTAACAGTCACTACTCGCCGAATATGAACGGGATACCGCATAACGTATCCCACAATTCTTGCTCAATACAAATTGTAGTTATCATAATCAAACCCCGTCATAATTTGCATGCGATATCTAAACTTCCTAGGTCTTCACATTAATGAATGGGAGAAGCTCCTGAGTTCATCCAATGTTTGTTTCGAAGACACTGCCACATCAATAAAATGCGGTTGGAAGAGAGATTGGACAGCTAAAATACTCTACTCTAAAATCCACCCTTTTCGACCATTATAAACCATGACTCTGACTCTTCGTGACCCCTTCTCACAGCATCCCAATTAACCAAGTTTAGGAGGTGCCATGAAATGACAAAATATGGATTATTAGCAGCTGATATTGGCCGAGGGAGTTCTTGATCTTGTTGGTGAGCTTTCGCATGATAGAAAGGTTGTGCATTGAGACGCAGGATCTAGAATATATAACAATAATGAAAGTACAACTACCAACCAAGCCCTAGAACGGAAGATAGAGGTCGCCTGTTCACATCCCTGGTAAGGCGATTCCAATCCACATGTAATCTCAGAGTCGAATGGGAAGACACCCTGCGAGTGGGAGTGATCTGAAATGAAAATTAGTAATAAATACCAACTTATAATAGTACAGTAACCACATGATAAATGCACTCGTGTCATTGAATCAAGGAGAAATACGTGTTGCTAGCTGTTGATTGAAATGAAACTACAGCTGTTTCTATTGAAAAATGTGAATTATTATATGAGAAATCGGTGAATGAATCACTCAACATGCAATAACTCATACCAGTCCACTAGGAAAAAGTATTTATATGTTGTGGCTTCATTTAGTCCTTTAATCTAATAACAAAAATGTATCACCTACAGGATCATTATGGGAACAGACCAGGTAAAGATTGATGAAAGCCAAATTTCTGAAAGTAATTTAGCAATGAATTACTTCACAGGCAAATAAATTGTGTTTGGATTTACATGTTTCTCATGCTGACTGTTATTCGAAATAAATATGTAAAAAATGTCAGATTTAAATAATTAACAAATAAAGTTTCTATTGACTCATACTCAAAAATCCCAATAATTCTCAAATAAAACTTAAATTTTGATGACTGGCACCATAATAAATAAGAAAGTATTGTTGGGTTATTATTATTGAAAGTCAGTTCCCTCTGACTCCTCGTGTCTTTTTAGAATCAAGTAAGCAAACCCAACACAGAATAATTTTATTTGCACTTTACCATAGTTACAACTCAATCCAATTTATTTCAATCACAATTTCACTGATTTATTTGCACCCTTCAACCACCGAATAAATTTGATTATCTTAAGGTAGGTTATCCAATGGATAATCCCCTTTTCTGATAGATAACTGCTGACTTTACTTGCGTTTAGATTCTTCTACTGACCTGACTACACTACTCGTTTGCTTCGACCACTGGCCCTTTCGTGTTTTTCCTTTTTCCTTTTATACTCCTGATCAGACTGTTTTCAGACAATTGTCAACAGCATTTGCTACATTATTAAATTATTAAAAATAATTACTTCCCACAGACCGCCTTAGCCGACATTTGTCAACAAAGTTTGCTACATTACTAAATTACCAATTAGGAAATAATTACCTCTCCATAGATCAGTGGCACCCATTTAATATTGTTTAGGCCAATTTACCCTTTTATATTATTCCGTCTACAAGCCGGGTTTTCCTCATCTCTCGGGTTTTCCTAATCTCTCGGGTTTCCATTGCCTCGGGCTTCCCATTAGTAATTAATTTTTTAAATTAACTTCTATTTTTGTCTTATATTATTTTCTAGGGACCCCTTAGTAAATTTTTATTATTATTTCTGGACTCGTCTCTCAATTTAACGTTTAACCATACCAATTTCCACCGATCAATTCTAATTTCGAATTTTTGTAAATTTTTTAATTAATGTGGCACTTTTATCATTTTGGTGTTTTATTGATTTTACTGTGCTTTTTTCGTAATACCCCAACAGTATGTGTCTAATTTAAAATAATTTTTCAACAGTTTTAACAAAAACAATTCATCCTTCATCGGAGTTAACTTCCCACCACGAGTTTCAAAAACTGAGGAGATAAGGAAACATCATTTAATTTGCTAACATAGACATCATGGGTCAAAATTGTTATCTACTTACAAACATTAAAAATCTTTTTTAGAAAGATTTTTCATAAAAACCTTAATATCCTGTTTTTTATTTTTGTTAACCTAAACATTAGTACTATCAGATAAAAAACATATTGACGGAGACCTGGCTAAGTCTATCCATCCGAAAAGCTACCAGTCAGAAAAAATGTATGGAATACCTAATTTACATAAAGAGGGTATGCCCATGAGACCTGTATTATCAATGGTGAGAACAACTCAATTCAAAATCGCCAAATTTTTGGATGGGTTATCAAAACCTTAAATGATTACTGATTTTGAATGTAAGAATAGTTTTGAAATTTCCACCTTTATTGTACAGTTGAATAAAAAGAATGCAGATGGATTTATAGTCTCGTTTGACATTTGCAGTATTTGATGAATGTTCCAATTTATGCGATTTGCATTAGTCGAAACCATTGAGTTATGTTGTAAGATGTGTAAAAAAATGTGAGTGAACATGAGAGAGTTGATGAAATTGCATTTCTTAAATTACTTGAATTTGCAACGCCGAATGTGAAATTTCCTTTAAATAATGGGAGGTATAAACCGGTGGATGGGGTTGCTATGGGATTTCCATTGACTCCCAAAATGGCTTCTATTTGTATGTCAAGTTTGGAAAAGAAAATTTCATCTTACAATCTAACTAAACCAACTGTGTACAAAAGTATGTTGACGATATTTTTTGGTTTTTGAGAGTCGTGATTCTGTAAAGTCTTTGGCACCCCGACAAAGCCGTGCCCGACAACCCCTTTATTATTTCAGAAATTAAAATAAAAATAAGTAAAATGCATATTTATTTATTACTATTATGATATTAAAATGAAAAAAAATATTATAAAAATAAGGACATGAATTATAGAGAATGAACAGAGAACATTTATAAAGCAAAAAATAAAACCTTGAAATTAATAGATAGGATATATTTAAGCATAAAATTATTAGACAATAATCATATATAAATTTCTAGATTATGTGTTGAAAACTCTAAATTATGACTTTCTTAAATACTCTAACATACGGATTTTACCATCTGAATTAAATATAATTAATAGGAAAACATCGTCTTTCATTTTATTCAAATTTATAATTTGGATCGCGTGGTAATGTCGTCGCGGCTTTGTCGTCGTGGCAATGTCAAGTTGTATTGCGCTGGATTGTCTTGGCGGCTATATCGGCGAGGGTTTCTCGGGTGCGGCTTTCTCGGGACACAAAAGTCTTTCTCGGATTTTATGAACAGCTTATATTTGAATTCTAAATTTACGTGTGAAGAGGATAAAATGTCGTTGATTGGTTTTTAAGATTTGCTTAACGGAAGGAAAAAAACCTAACAGACCAGAGAGTTTTTGTGAATTTATATATAAGCAAAATATGGTGAGAGGATTAGTATTTTGTACATGGTCTCTATCTTCCACGTTTGTTAACTCAGCAAAAAGAGTGGATTCTTTGGTTGCATCGTTACTTAAAATTGGTTGTTCTAAATCTTTTCTTGAGTGTAAGACAAAAAAGAATTTTCTACTGGTTTGTTTGGATGTAATTTACTTATTGACTCTGAAATTAGTAAGTTATCAAGTGTTTAAGGTGAACAAATTCGATTTATTCACACTTAGCCGAAAAATGTGTTGGTATTGCCTTATTCCGAGGGTTTCAGAAAATTTAAGCATAAAGTCCTCAAACATTTAGATAAAAATCCATTTAGGCTTGTATTAACGTCTTTCAAAGTTAGTAGTATGTTCACTAATAAGTCTCCAACTTCAACTTTAGTAATTGTTAACGTGATTTCTAGCCTGAAGAAGACTGATAAGCAGTCAAAATATATTGTGATGTAGCATAAAATGTACAGTTAGCGTTTTTCAACTAATTTTTATATTATTAAAATATTTTAAAAGCAATAATTTGTTCAAATATCTCAATTGAATTCATATTATTCTGTCTGTATCGTAAAACGCGTGTTCGAATATTGCTTTCTTTGAATAAAATTACTGCCATGTTTATTTATTTATTTATATGAAAAGTTTATTTGAATTGTTTCACATTATATAGAAGAAATTTGAAGAGAAACATAAAAATTTTTAAAATTAATTACTGATCTATTATAAAATGTACTAGTGTCGTAAAAATCGTATTTAAAGAGATATACTCGCTCAGGAACCGAAGTATTCAATGTTGTTTTAGAACTTTGAGCTCAATTCACAATTGCTCTCCTGATAATAATAATAAAGGTAAATAATACGATAAGCCCTTCCTGTAATGTATATATTAAATGAAAATTTTTTTAATTATTAAACAATTTTATTTCATTTCGAATCGATAATGATTATTTTTTAATCGAAAGTTTTTTCATTTAATATATACTTTGCAGCAAGGGCTTATCGTATTATTTACTTGTTTGAAATTTTAATTTATTCTGCTACCAATAAACCACCGTTTAATAATAATAAATAATAATATAATGAGCATTATATCTCAATTATAATTTTTTTCTGTCCATAAAGACAAAATTCAATTATACGAGCTCTATAAAACTTTACATTGTATGTATAAATGACGACTCCTTCATTTCTTTTATTTTTGACGTGAAAGTTCACAATCTATCAAACTGTACAAAGATGTTAATAATACAAGATGACAATTTGACATAATGAAAGAACAATTTCATTCACTTCAATCATTGTGAAAATCAATACCATTGCACTTTAGCATAGCACCATCCAACTAACCCTGACGGTAACAATAGAAATTGAATAAACCCTATTCTAAACAGATCTCAATCTCAAAGCTACAATAAATTGATGAGTCTAGACGACACAGGCCATTGTTATTGTATCAAGATCTTAAATGAAGGTAGGCGTTATCAATCACTATAAATTCGAGGGTTTGATGACTTATAACAATCTGCAAATCTTCAAAATTTTAATTACAAAATGGCTACCAATGAACAACTTCTTGAGCAGTTTGCCAAAATGGATACCGATCACAACAACGAACTCTCAACAGAGGAGGTGACTTGTTTTTTATCGAAAAACGGCTTCGCTGCTGAATACATCAAGAAATTTATGGAAACGTTTGATGCAAATAAAGACGGAAAAATTTCAAAGTCCGAATTCACGAAAAGAATTTGTAATCAAACGCCTCATGAGAGAAAGTAAATGAAAGTTTGAGATATTTTTTATTATTTTATGAGATGGTTTCCAGAATTGAAATGTGGGAAGCGGTCTTTAAAAGTTTTGATACCGACTGTTCGGGAAAATTGAGCGCCAAGGAATTACAGGCCGTTCTTAAGGGAAACAACTACGATAAAGAAACCCTTGAAAAATTTATAAAGTCTCACGATAAAGATGGAGACGGAGAACTCAATTATAAAGAATTTTTTGAATTCCTTCACAAAAAAAATTAAAAGATCCCATTCTTTACAAACGATTGGATTTTGATATTTCAATGAGAATTAATTTCAATTTAATTTTATTATTAATAAAATACTCATTCATTTGTGTTCTAGGAAATTTATAATAATTTTCGAATGATACTATTTCATTTGATAGGCCTTAAAGAAAGTGAGAAATTTAACAGTATAATAATTTATTTTTTTTGCTTTCCTTTTATTATCTATTTTTGTTTTCTTTAAATATAGATCAAAAATTAATTTTCTTTGATAGCTCCTAAAATTACATAGAAAAATAAATTTTTGACCTATAGTCGTAAGGAAAATAAATGAAATGTTAAAAATAAATATTCGATGCATAAAAAGAATTGCAAAATTAACCAATTAGAATTTAAGAAGGTTAAAATAACTTTTTAATTACATATTAAGGTCAAAACGATATCTTTCATATTGGTTTGGTTTATAACTTTTCGACAGAAATAAAAATAAAAATGATCCCAATGTGACCTACATGAAATAATAAAGATACAAAAATATTAAAAATTTATTTAATTAACAATAAAAATTAAAATTTTAGACAAATAAATATTAAGATAAATTGAAATTTTAATTTATAATTCTAATACAGGTTTATTGTAGAGGCACAGTAATAACAGTAAAAATATATTCAAAATAAATCCAATAAGTTGATTTGATCAGTTGAACTTTATATTCGATTGTTGGCCAGTTCATCACGGAGCATTCGATATCAAGGTTTTGCGTTTCTTCGAGTTTCATAGTGTTGTTAATAGAATCTAGTTGAAAAATGACAATGTGAGAAATATTTTAAGGAAAAACAATAATTTCATTTCTGAAAAAAGGCTAACATGTGATTTGGATTTTGAAATGAATTGGTTTAGTTTCGAGCTGACTTGAATAAGTGGAAACAAGCATTGACTAAAACAGTAATTTCACCGATTGAAAAATCATTGACGAATGGTTGAAGAGCTTTATTGGTTGTTTGTAGAGATTTGAATTAAAAAATGTGGCAGTCATTAAAAGTGCAAATATTCAAACAAAAATTAAATATGTGTTATTTTTAATAACGCATTTGTTATTTAATTAAAATTTAATAAAATTAAATAAAAATTAAATGTTGCAGGCACTACAAATCCTAATTATGTTGGGATGAGTCTCGGAGACTCATTTCCATTTCGTATTCATTTATTTTTTTGTTACAGATATCTTATTGTAAGCCTATTACAGTTACTATGAATTTAAAAATAAAAACCAGTAAATTTACTAAAATCCCTTATGAGTTTATGAAACTCGTTGTATACGTTAACGTTAATAAATTGACCTAACGTAATTAAGGTTAACCAAAATACAATCACAACAATCCGTTTTTCTTAGATATTACAAATGTTAAGTTTTCCTGAAGAAAACTTCCGTTTCGTTTGAATTTAGCAAATAAAAAGTATTATTTTTATAATACCCATTTGCTAATGACAATCTCGTAATCTCTGTTTTCGACCAAAATGGCATATCTGAATTAAATTAGCGAAGTTTAAATACTGAGTATTCACATTAATTACAGTGAAAGATTCCTTATTTTTCGTTCTTTAATAAGTCAAATATTGTTTTAATTTATTAATTTTGTGAAATTAATTTTTGTATTCAAATCTTTTATGGACTTAGAACAATTTTATATATACATTTAATTTTTGATTAACCCGAGACCTATAAAAGGAGCGCCGTTTTAAATAAGCCTATGAGCTGGATTATTAATTGTGGAGATTTTGAACACTATGGGTTTCGATAATTATTATTTGACTACTCCATTTATATATATTTAAAAAATATTTTATTAGGGACACTTTTCATTATCTCTTTCAATCTCTCGATTTTGCGGGAATCTTTTTGCAATTTATTTCTGATATTTTCAATAATAAATGTTAACTATCTTGTTTGTAATTGAACTATTTTCACATTTTCAGGTTTGACACTATCTATAAGTTTCACATTCATTTCCTGATAAAATGTTGGCAGTGCTATAATTATCACCTTTTTTTGTACTGTACTTTTCTAAACTACTGAGATGATTAATTTGTGGTTGAAATTGAGGAGTAATAACATTTTCAGTTTTCATCATAAATGCAATAGCTTTGTGGTCTGTTCTCAGTATAAACTTTTTACCATATAAATTATTCTTAAAACGATTCAGAAAATCAAATATTAATGGCAACTCTTTTTGTTTTATACAGTAGTTTAGTTAATGTTTATTTAAATCATATGCAATAACTCTTTCTTGACTTCGTTCTTTTTGATATAATACTCGCTGGTGCGATCAAAACTTACATCTGATATAAATAGTTTAGTATAATCTGGAAGCTTAAATACAGAAGTAGACGTCAATTTTAGTTTTAAAATTTGAAATGAAAATTGACCATTATTTGCCCACATCAGTTTCTTTTGTTTACATTCACATAACATTTTGAATCTTTGATATAGTCTTCCATAAATGGCCGTTTGTAATTTACAATTCCTAATAACCCCTCAAACATTTTGGTCCCTTAACACTCATAATTGTTTCTATTTCGACGTTATCGGAAAAGTTATTCATATTCACCAATGATAAGAACTAGCAACTTTAGTTCTTTCTTTTTAAAATGACATCTTTATGGACATATTTTAAGATTTCCTAACATTATTTTTTAAAATCATTCTATAGTTTGAGAAGACGTGAATATCATTGGGAGGGAGAATTGTTTCCTTTCAATTCAATTCCCTACGTTTATGAAATTTAGCAGGTGCCGCGGCTATTCTGAATGGCATTCTTTTGAAGTAATGCTGCTTGAATTTCGTTGAAAATGCTGTTTTCAATTTTGAAACTTCATTTGGTTCAATTTGATAATATGCATTTCCTAGATCAACAGTAGAGAAATATTTAACCTCATCTGAACACCTAGTAATTCAGCTGAATTTACAACAGGAAAAATTTGTCTTACAATATGTTACAATATTTGTTGCATTATACTTAAAGCAAATTTTATATCATAGTTATTTTTCTTTTTGACACAAACTAAAATATGCATTCCGATGTAATGCCATATTTCAACATTTTCTGGATTTTTTCTTCATTTTTTCCCTTGTTAAATGTACTGGTAAACGAACGGGTTTATTGCAATTTGATTACATTTAGTGAGTAGTTCACTCTTCAGTAATCTAGTCTTTCCCACGTTCATCTCATTCATACTTAAATCTCATTATCTGCAGTCCTTCAGGAAATAAATCATGACATTGATGTTTGAAATGTCCCGATTTCTTGCAATGTGTATAACAAATATTTGGATATTCCGATGTTTTATGACCTTCGTCATGTCTTCCCCAACATTGGAGAGATGTTTACGTGATCGAATATGTTCTCGTGCTTGAAATTCTTTAGTTTCATAACCATTATTTTTATCTTGAATAAACCAATCGTTTTCACCATATAAGTCACATCACTTCTGATATTATTTGGATTCATAAAATATTATCAATTCAAATGATGTTTATTTAATACCAAATAATTAAACAAATGTAAGTTTTTGATAAAGTGTTTTGAGAATTTAAAAGCAGAAATTTGAATTTGTTTAAGTAATTTGACTATGAATCAAATTTATCTATAGTAGTCACGAATTTTCAGTACAGCCTTTAATATTATTATTATTAATAATAATAAGAATATAATAATAATAATAATAATAATAATAATAATAATAATAATAATAATAATAAATTTATAAAAGACATTGTATTTTCTACAAAATTTGACAATGAATCAAATTTATCTATAGTAGTCACGAATTTTCGGTACAGCCTTTAATATTATTATTATTAATAATAATAAGATATAATAATATTAATAATAATAATAATAATAATAATAATATAATAATAATAATAATAATAATAATAATAATAAATAAGGATAATAAAAAATAATAATATTAATAATATAATAATAATAATAATAATAATAATATAAAATAATAATAATAATAATAATAATAATAATAATAATAATAAATAATTAAACAAATTTGGCAACGACTTAATTAAAAAGTAACGCTAAATAAAAAACTCTCGTAACGATATATTGATAGCATAACTCACTTCAGGTACACAATAACCAACCAAATATTATGAAACTTATAATTTAAACAAATTATTTTTTTTATATTAATTTAATTTTATAATAAATAAACACTTAAAAAATATTCAAATACTTTTAACTAATTTTAAAATGTTATTTATCTAAATATTATAATTGTTTATCTATATTATAATTTTAAAAAATAATCTAATTTATAAACTAAATTATTTTAATAATATTAAAAAAAATTTTTTATTTTTAAAAAACAATACATAAACATGATTTAACATACGTAAACTATTTAAAAACACTTAAAACATTCGTAGTCACAGCACTTTGCATATTAATCTTTCGATCCAATGACTTTATCAACAATGCTTCACATATCACGCGTTCCCAATAATTATTAAAACTTTTCAACAAAATTTTAAAATCAGCCATTCCTATTTCACTTTTACAGCCTCTATTGTGCTCACTAATATTGGTCAAACCCTTCAATCAACAATGCTCTAGAACTCGAGTACAGAGATGACGGGAAGTCTCACCAATGTATGCGGCATTACACCCATTACACGTAAATTGATAAACGAGATCAGAACACAATCCAACCGGAGTTTTTGATCTATTAATAAACATATTGAGTACCTTACACGAATTAGAGACGATCTTATACTCTAAATTTCCCATCTGTTTACTTAACTTCCATTTTTAATTTGTAAAACCTTCAGAGATTAATGTCCAAAGTACTGTGACTACGAATGTTCTAAGTGTTTTTAAATAGTTTACGTATGTTAAAAATAAAAATTTTTTTTTTAATATTATTAAAATAATTTAGTTTATAAATTAGATTATTTTTTAAAATTATAATATAGATAAACAATTATAATATTTATATAAATAACATTTTAAAATTAGTTAAAAGTATTTGAATATATTTTAAGTGTTTATTTATTATAAAATTAAATTAATATAAAAAAAATAATTTATTTAAATTATAAGTTAATTCAAAATATTTTAGTTGGTTTTGTGTACCTGAAAATGACAGTTATGCTCTCAAAATATATCGTACGAATAGTTTTTTATTGGCGTTATCTTTTAATAATAATATTAATAATTAATAATAATAATAATAATAATAATAATAATAATAATAATAATAATAATAATAATAATAATAATAATAATAATAAAAAATAATAATAAAAAATAAAAAAATAATAATAATAATAATAATAATAATAATAATAAAAATAATAATAATAAAAAAAAAAAAAAAAAAAATAATAATAAAAATAATAACAATAATTATAATAATAATAATAATAATAAATAATAATAATTCACCAAAAGTTATATTAATGAGATTCGAAAATTTCCAATGTTCGTATACTTATTTGCCTTGGTTAAAAATAAAAATCCGAATCATTCAAACAAATTGGTGATTGTTGGATCAATTTACTTGTGCTGACAACCATTCAATTTGTCAGTAGCCTTTATTTGTGAAACTAATTAAAATCTACATTAAAAGATTAGATTACTTATCAAACGTCGACTCATTCTGATTGGTGGATTAATAGTAATAATTTGATCAAAATATAAATTAGCATAAATTTTTAAAAAATATTTCAACAATTTTTTTCATTTATGATTCATAGTAAGTACAAATGTTAATTTTATTCTACGTTGTTTATATAGATCTGATAAAATATTTACATTAAAAACAAAAACCTCATCCAAATATAATAATTTTTACCAACAAATTTGCTGACATATCTAGGTCAAAGGTCAGAATCCTTTATATTTTCTTTAGAATATATTGCAGAATATTTGGTAAAACATTTGAAATTTCAAATGAATGTTTTTGGTAAGAGAAGAAAATTGAAAAAATTTCGAGAAAATTTCAAAAATGATTCAAAATTGTTTTAAATTGATGCATTTTGTTTGTATTTCTAGATAACAAAGAAAGTTTAAGGAAGTCTGGCAGGAAAATCAGTCACGATGTTTATACTCCAAAAATGGATGCCGAAGAGTTCAGAAAACGAGGCAAGGAAATGATAGATTTCGTTGCAAACTATTTGGAAAATATAGATGAATTAAAGGTGTTTCCTCAAGTTGAACCCGGCTATCTTCATAAAATGATTTCCGCTGATCCTCCGATAAAGCCGGAAGAATGGGACAACATCATGAATGACGTGAACAGTGTCATAATGCCCGGGGTAACACTTTAATAACAAAACCTTTATTTTATTGATAATTATTTGTTTATATACGAAGATCTCCATAGGAAGAATTAGAAATATTCAATTTCTTTTTTATTTGTATATTTGTCAAATATAAATTCAATAATTAAAAAATAAAAAAATTAACTTAACAGAAAAAAAATCATTTGATTAAAATGAAAAAAAATTAAAAAAAATAATGAAAAATTCTGTCAATTAATATTTACACATACGACATGTAAAATAATACAAATTTTATATTTTATAAATAAATTTAAAAATATAAATATTCTAAGCTTTTAGGAAAGAAAAATTAAATTTATGTAATAATGTATTTATTTATTTATTTCAAATGCTTGTATTTATCTTTGTTACAGGTTTATTCCGAATGATATATAAGCTATTCTGAAATATATATAAATTATTCCGAAATATGTATAAATTATTCCGAAATATGTATAATTTTTTTTCAAAAAATATATATAACACGAATTGTTTTTAATCGAATAATTTGAAAATTTTAACTAAAGGTTGTTGTGATTATTTAATACAAAGGTTCATTTATATCATATTTCTATTTCTATTTTTTTGTATTTTTGGAATAATTTATATATATTCTGGAATAATTTATATATAATTCGAAATAACCCTGTATAAAAACAGCAAAATTTCAATTATATGCTCTTGGGTGATGAATAAATCCCCCGAATTTATTAACAAATTTCTGTTTATTATCCAACAAAATATTATTGATGCTTATAATTAAGTTTTTTGTTGCGGATAACATATTTTTATGAAAATTAAAATTTTACACTGCAAATAACTAAACATATAATATCGTTTAAAAAATTAATTTTAGAAACTATCAAATGCATTGACTCTAAATAAGTCTTATGGCGTAGCTAAATGAGGGGAGGCGGAAGCGGGAGTGGTATTTTTGCGATGTGTGGTTTTTAAACGAATTGCGCTAAAATATATATCCACGAATAGCTAAGAGTTAAGTTGAATATGTGAAAACAATAAACGACAGTTTAACAAATGCTGATTTTATGACCCGAATTGATAAGCGTCAAAGTTTCACCAGGTGTTCATAATGAAATAAACTAAAATTAATTTATAAATATTTAACTTAATAACATTTTAGAGTTCGTAAATATTGTTTGAGAGAGGTTTTGCGCAAGGTAAAACACCAAAATTTCCGAAAATCAGTTTTTGCATTCCAGAATTCCAAACAACCGGTTTTAGGAGGTTTTCGAAATTTCGTTCAAAAATAGAACAAGGAAAAATATTTTATTTAATTTATTTAAAATAACAAAAAAAAAAATCACTATCAACGTCAAAATATAAAAAAAATTAAGGATTACACATTACTTACACAAAATAACGAAAATATCCACTGAACGGTGGTTAAGTCTTGTTTTTATTTTGGACACAATATTGCTTGAAATTGAAATTACTCGTTCACTAACTATTGAGATTGGTTTTATAAATTTCAGGGCATCAAATAACAAATCTAAGTTTTTGGTTCTTTTATTCGTTTTCTCAAATAATGAAAATTCAGCTTTCAGTGTCTTTGGATTTGAAAGGTTTTCTTCGTGGTCTTCAAGAAACTTATGAATTGATTTTTCCATGGCTTTGCTCTTCATCAAAATTGGTGTCCACATATGAGTTCTGAAATATTTTAGACAGTATCTTTCCAGATAACTTAATAATTTCGGTTTTTGAATCTAAAGAAAGTAGATAAGATTTCTTTGCTAAAACTGGAATTTTTTTGTGGATTTTGCAAATACAGCAAAAGAGTTTCTAATTCTATTTGTCTTCTTTGTTGAATTCGTTCTTCTAAAGCAGGGATGAGCAACCCGAGGCCCGCAAAAATTTTTTTTGCAGCCCGCCAAGCATTTTTTTTTGTATTTTTATATTATAATGTTTATTAATATATATAAAGCTTTGTAAATTATTAATGAGTTTAAGGTATTGAGCTTCATTCCACATAGAAATCGAACCAATATCGCTCAATACTAAAACAATACATTCTTTTACTGCCAGAAATTTTTCAATCACTCTCTATATACTATTCCACCTTGTTCTGCAGTCACGAATTAAATTAAATTCCTTTCCTTTTCTTGTCTGATATAATTTTGAAAAATGGCGTTTCTTACTGGAGATTTTCTAAAAAACTTACAAATTTTTTTAATTTGTGAAACCGATTGTTTGTAATTGTCTTTATAATTATCTTCCGATTCCTCACTTGAAACATTTACTTCACTTCAGCTTCAGCCATTTCTCTATGTTTACATAACACATCAGTAACGGCTAAGTGGATGGCGTGTTAATAGCATAGTTCAGGACTTCTTAAACCATGGGTCGCGACCCCATTTGGGGTTGCATAGCAAAATTCTGGGGTCGCGAGAGATAAAAATACAATTTAACAGAAAATGTTTTTTAACTTGTAAAATTATTGTTATAAAGATAAAATAACAATTATCGTAGATAAATATATCATAAAATCTTCTAGTTCGGAAAGATTGTTTGTACCTGCATTTCTATTAAGAGTATTGTAATAACTTGAATAACATTTACTATGAATTAGAATTAGAAGATGTTATAGGAATTTTAAAAAAATATAAATTTATTTTTCTTTTATATTTGTATGGGGTCGTCAAGAAACTCGCAATCATAAATGGGGTCGTGAATTACAAAAGTTTAAGAAGCTCTGGCATAGTTGATTAATTTCCAGATGATAATTTGCCAATTTTTTTCATAACAGCAGCGCCATCATTTGTTTCTGCAACTTTGTCAGTTTCTAGATTCAAGTTGAAATTTTGTTGTCTTTCAGATACCAATTCTAATGATTTCTGAGCATCACAGGAACCAGCTATTGGCACTAACCGAAAAAATTGAAATTTTCTGCAAAATAGTGTACATTAATGTTTAAATATCTATGGTTTCTTTTGCTAGTCCACTAGTCTACAGTTATAGAGTATTTTTTACTATTGTTTTTTTGAATCTAATTCAATAATAGTTTCCCGTTTTGGGTTGTCATAAAACGCATTAATGAGATCCATTACTCTACAGTTGTTTGTTGGTAATAAATACTCTTGTTGTTGAAGAGACTCTCGTATGAATGAGCTATTTGTAATACTATTGACATACATTAAGCAACTCACGTAGTACTACGTTTTTTCATAATTAGTTTATAATATATAATAGAGACCTCAATGAAGCGATGTAGTTATTTGTGGTAAGTGATTTTTCAAAATCTCGTTTAAAAATATTAGTTAGTTTTTAAGTTATAGCGATTTTTGCTTGAGATTATTTTTACGCACACGTTGCAAAATTTTGCCCGCTACAGCAAACAACTTGCACGAATTACGTGCTACTTAAAATGTGTTGATAGAAAATTCATCCATTGCATCAAGCATTGATATGATTTCTTCTAAACTACTACTTTTCACTTTCATAAAATTCAAAATAATCGTTTGCTTTTTTTTGAAGAAGATGAAGATCCAGACGTTTCTTCTTCGTCGATCGTTTCTGATTTCTTTCGGATAATTATTTTATGAACTGCTTTCAAATGATTATGTAGATTGCTCGTGATCCTTTGAAGCTCAACATTTCATCTCAATGATTGCAGATTGCCTTGTCTATTCCTATTTGTTTTTGAAAAAAAATATTGAAAAAGGAAAAATTCTGAAAAATGTAAAAGATATTATTGACTTGCATTTAAAGAACAATTGGAATATTATTATAATAAAAACCGAAATTTACAGATCACTCATTGGCATCATCCTCATTTTCATGCGTACTTTCCTGCAGCAAATTCGTACGCCGCCATGTGTGGAGATATCCTTTCGGGAGGAATCGGATGTATCGGATTTACATGGGTAAATTGATATTTCATTAATAAATATTTCATGTTTTAATACTGCTAGGCCTCGAGCCCAGCCTGCACTGAGCTGGAAGTGGTTATGATGGACTGGCTAGCAAAGATGTTACAATTGCCTAAAGATTTCTTATCGGAATCAGGGACGGGAGGGGGAGTTATTTATGTAAATTAGTTCAATCATTTATCAATGAACATTTATTAGAATTTAAAATGTAAATAGTTTTCCCTCTAAATTTTAGTGAAAAAAAATTACCCGATATTTGTTAATTGAAATATTTTTAAACAAATATGTCTTTTCTAATGGACAGGAAACTCAATTTCTCTATTTTTTGCACATTCAACAATAAAAATAAATAACGATAATGGATTTTGTAAGTTTTCTAAGATATAACTTTTAAATCAGAAATTGAATAATTTATTAATCATTATTAATAATAAAAATAGATAAATTAAAAAATAATAATAAAAATATTAATAACTAGTAAGCTAAGCTCACCCATGACGGTCGGCTAAGACTCTTAAAATTATAAATATAGATTTTGCATGGTTTACTAACAACAATTTGTTATGTGACGTTTGTATTTCTGTCTATGTGTTACAGTACTAAACTTTGCTAATTTATCTGATTTTATAATTAAATATATATTACTGGCTACACCGAATTTTAATTTTACTCAATTAAGCTTTTTCAATAAAGATTTAAACTCTCTGTAGAGTATAATATATATTTAATTATAATAAATTATGTGTGATGATTGTGTTTGAATGTTCGTATGTTTGTGTATTTTGGTTCAATAATTAGAAAACCAATTAATTCCTTTGTAGATGTAACCCAAGGAAGAGTGTGTTTAAAATTTGTCGTCAGAAAATTTTATTGCACTTATCAGTGTCGGCAAAAACATGTTGAGTTTAAATTTGTTGCCCTAGAACAGTACATAGAAAATAAGTTTAAAGCAATTTGTGTCCCAGGCTTCCACCTGGCCATTCGCCCAAACCTGTCACTTAATGCCTTTTTGTAACTATTATAAAATTAATTTTATTCAATTATGCTTTTTCAACAAAGATTTTAAATATAATTAAATATATGTTACTGATTACATAGAATAGTTATTATTATTATTATTATTATTATGAATCAGCAATGTTATCGATGTTTGTTGATATTCACGAATGTTTCGAACAGTCTTTTTCAAGTTAAATTCTAATTCCTTTTCCTACTACTTTCTTCACGACCACTTTAGTCAATTATTGTTTAGTGACTGTTTCTATCATTTTTTATCTACTGATTTTTCTACTGTCTTTTTCATTATACCTTTAGACCTTTTTCTTAAATCTTCTTTTCTTTTTCTGGTTTAGTATCTTTTACGATTTTCTTTTCTTTCAAATCTTTTTATCTTTTTGTGTCATATTTCTTTTCTGTAACTTGTTTACTTGAAAAAGGCTGGACCGAAAATTCATGAATATCAACAAAACATCAATATCATTCCTGATTCATAGTTAAAAGAAATTGGTTTTCTAATGTCATCGAACAATAATAATAAATATATTTAGAATACATGTAGCGAAGCAACATTTGTTGCTCTTTTGGCTGCCAGAAACAAAGCTATTGAATTTCGACGTAAAGAGAATCTCAACGAAGATCAGTATACTATTATGAGTAAACTCGTTGGATATTATTCTGATCAGGTATATCCTCTTTAAAGCCATTGTCGTTTACAGTTTCCCAAGGCTCATTCATCTGTTGAAAGAGCTGGATTGTTGAGTATGATCAAAATGAGAGAGGTTAAGTCTATAAAGCGAAAAATGCGAGGTTCAGTTCTTCAAGAAATGATTAAAGAAGACTTAGAAAATGGATTTTACCCATTCTATGTAAGTAAAATTTAAAAATATTTAATAAATTTTTTAACGCATCCACAAAGAACGTTAAAATATTGAGCTCACTATTTTTCTGAATTCTGTATGAATTAAATTCGGCGCGCTTCACTTAATGTGTCCCAGAGATGATAGAATGGATCATTTATATAAGTTTCCATTGAAAAGCTCCGATAATGCTGCTATTCAGTGACATGAAAATGCCAATAGCGATGACGGGAAATGGTAGACCCTGTTATTGAAAAGAAGAGGTACATGCTATTCTATTGATTCTATTGACGGAAAAAGACATTTCTTTGGCTAAACGGTTGTCTTAGCTAAAGGTTTAGCATGATACAGTGCTATTGGCAATCAAAACCATTTAGTACCTAAATAATATAACAGTAAAATTATTAATAATGATATATAATTGCCTGATTTGGAATTTTATTTTTAAAATTTTATCAATTGTCGACGGAATCAATTTATAAAGGAGTCATGACGGAGAATGACTAATCTAACGATTCTCCGACTAAAACGGTGAATTCTTGATAGCAGCGTAAATTAAAATTTCTCATTTAAGATATCCATTGCCGCAAGGACTTATCTTATTATTTACTTGTTTGAGATTTTGTTATCATAAAGCATGTTTAATGTTAGTTAATTAATAAATTAAAACAATGTTCTATGTCTAGCTTAGACAGTCTAGGCAATTTTATTTGGTGCAAAATAAAAATAAAAAAAGAATTCAGATGATGGGAAGTAAGCATCTAGGAAAGAATTGGTACATTTCTGTTGAATTTTGTAGTAATCATTTGTCAATGACTTTCCTATTATTGTAGTGCGTTGCGACTCTTGGGACTACCGGATCATGTGCTTTTGATAGTCTTGATGAAATAGGCCCGATTTGTGAAGCTCACCAAATTTGGCTCCATGTCGATGCTGCATACGCAGGTTCGGCACTGATATGCCAAGAATATAGACATTTACTGGATGGGATAGAGGTAAGTTTGTATACATTTCCCTCCGAGGATGAAACTATTTGTCATTAGTATGCAATGTCATTTGTTTTCAATCCTCACAAATGGATGCTTGTAAATTTTGATTGTTCTGCTGTTTGGTAAGTTTTGTTTATTTATTTTTCACATTGATTGTTTAAAACAAAACTTAGAATTAAATATTTATTTAATAAAAACATATTTGGTTGGCATATGCATTTAAAACAATAGATTGTATTTTTTAATTAGAGTAACTGCGAAATAAGAGAGACAAATAATCCACTGAGGGTTAATGTGAGCTATAAGACTGTGAAGAACATGCTTGAGGATATTGAAATCAGAAATTTATGCTGTCAATTTATCCGGCGTTTCTTGGCAGCAGAGATGCGATAAAGCGAATGCAGGTATGCCAAGAAAAACTTTTATGTGCTTGGGCAGAATCTTTTGAAGAATATTCTAACAAAGGACGACACATCATTGAATCCTTACCTTCCATACAGTAAGCCTGAGTAAAATATATCAAAAATGTTCATACTCAGGGGGTTTTGGGATGCAAAAAATGTGATCAATACCAACTTTACTGCGGAAATCATCGACTCTCACTAGTAATGTGCCCTATTTAGTTATGTGAGAAAGTTTCAACGGATGCCCGGAAATCAAGTTTTTTATCTCTTTTATGACAACGCACCAGTTCATACAGGTGACCGAACTGTGATTGTTATAACCAGAAAGAACTTAGTGATGGTTTCACACACACTATATAGTCCTGATTTGGACCCAAGTGTATTTTATATCACTTGAAGAGAAATTGGCGATGACAGAAAATGATAAGCATATCAATTGCTTCAAAAATAGTCTCTTTATACTTGTAAATTGCTAGGTGAAGTGCTTTAAAGTTGAATGTGGTTACATTAAAAAATGAGTTTGCGCATTTACTGATAGAATTCACTTACTGTAAAGTTTCATTACAATAACATTTATATTTATAAATAAATAATTAAATAAGTCTGGCAACGATTTTATTAAAAGAAAAAGCCAATCAAACACTCGTCGTACAATATATTTCGACAGTTAAACTGTCATTGGATGTTTAGAAAATTTTTAAATAGTCAAAGTATGTTAAATTTTGATAAATTGATGTTTCTTTATTACTTAAAATTTTAATATTATCTGTATTATGTCAACTTAAAATTTATAAAATTTTATTTATAAAATTTTTTATTATTTTAATATTTTATTATAATAGAGATAAAAAGTTTAATATTTATAAAAAATTTAAAAATAAGTGTAAAAATATTTAAATATTTATTTATTAAAATATTAAAATAAATAATTTGTTTAAATTATATAAATAATCTATAATATTTTAGTTGATTTATATTTATGTATGAGTTTAAGGACTCTTTATCCCCACTTACTTTATACATTTAATTTTTAGTTTGTGTTTATAAGCTGTTTAATAAAACAAAAACATGTTACATAACAATTAATTGGACTCAGGAATAAAAACGAATACCGTCAAAATACAGTTGAAAAATCTTATAAAAATTTATCAAAAGTAAATCTAGATATAAACAAAAAGTAAAACCAAACTAAAACAAAGTCTGCGTCAGTTTAGTGTTGTTAAAATGTATCATTTATTTTTTAGGTTTAAAGACAGCAGATTTGTTGTGGAAACATTTACAGTTGATCCGGTTTATTTAAAACACAAAAAAGAAGGCAAATGCCCTGATTTTCGAGTAAATTAAAACAAATTTCTTTGAAACTATCTATTCGTCCTTCTAGCACTGGCATATTCAACTTGGACGCAGATTTCGTTCCTTGAAAATCTGGTTTGTGCTACGTCTTTATGGAGTTGACGGAATTCAGAAGTATATCAGAAACGTAAGTTCTTTAAAACAAAAAAATATGATTTATTAAAAGTCCATTTGTTGATAGCATATAAAATTAGCACATTTATTTGAAAAGTTAATGTTAGGAGATGATCGGTTTGAAATTGTTGAAGAGGTAACGATGGGGTTGGTTTGTTTCCGGTTAAAGGTAAGTACTTGCTTGTAATGTTGAGAGATATGAGTATGATTTTAGGGAAACAATGAAATCAACAAAGAATTATATTCGAGAATTGAAGGTGATGGTCGAATACATATTGTTACATCTGAGTTTTCTGATACTGATACCTTATACCTCCGATTTGCAGTTTGCTATCAGTTCGCAACAGAAGACCATGTTAAGTATGCTTATGGGACTATTATAGACATTACCAACCAAATGGATCTGTGTTCTGACCTTTTCCTAGAAAAGTGAACATCCATCACCAAACTTTGATATAAATTAGGCTCATTTTTCATTTCACATAAAATAATTTTTAAAAATAAATCTTGAATATTTTCAATTTGATTGTAATTTTTTAAACCTCTCGACAAGACCTCGAAATCTATGAAAAATTTATTTTAGTATTGCATGACTTTTGTTTTATTTTTGACAAACATAGACATGAAAAAGGCAATGTGAAAGTTTGTGTTATATATAAAGAAAAATATTGATCGATAATCTTAGATGTAAATGAAAAAAGATCAGTGGTGAAATAAATGAAAGATTTTATTGCTAATCGTAAATAAGACTAATTTGTAACTTTTGGGGATGTGGTGTTTTCGGGTGAAAATAAGGAAATAGTTAAGGATCTAATTATTTCGATTTATTTTTTTCAGTTAGATTCGAGTTTCAAAAAAATAAAAGGAAAAATTTGGAATAATTTTGAAAACGGAAGTAGAAACGACGAAAGTGAAGTCAATTTTTGTTTTTATCATTAGCATGGAAAATTTTTTTATTTCTAGAGGCTTCTCTCCATTCAACTGATATATCTTACTAGAATTTATAATAAAAATGGTTTTTCCGGTTTTATTATAGAAAATCAAAAATACAGACAAGGGAGACAATCAGTGACAAATTTGGTTTAACCTGAAAATGTTAGATCCTACTCTAAAGTCACTTATGATTAGTTTTTATTTTTTTTAGAAGCACCTTTTTTCAGTCTTCAATTTCTCTACTACCGATCGATAGCAGCTTTGGTTCGATCTGAGTTATTTTATAGATATTTTTCCCGTTTACAGCAAACAAAAACTCGGTTATAATGAAAAAAATATTTTTCTTTAAGATTTCTTTTCAATTTTCAATAATAATAATTTTAATTTCAACTCAGATTAATTAAATACTCTCAAAATATAATTCAATAAAATTAGAAATTAAATTGAATTGAAAAATTTTTCGTCATTCTCAAATAAATTCTTGTTAAATTGGGAACAAACAAAATGAAGAAATACAATCTCCCAAAGTCAACAGTTTCAACTTTTTAGAAGAACACCAGATAGCGATGCTACACACTGGAAAACAAAAATCTGTGAAAAAATGTTATGTTGATGATCAACAGTTGATGGTTAAAAGTGCTTCAATGGTTTAAAGTACAGAGAGATGCTGGATACCCTATTAATGATTCAGTTTTAAAGATTCATGCAGAAACGTTTGCCAGATAATTGGGGGATGATGATTTTGCATGCCGTGATGGATTGATTGATCACTTCAAAAACAGAAAAAAGTATTGTCTTTGTAAAAAATAGCGTCGAAGCTCTCTCGGCATATACAGATATTGCAAGCGAGTCGGCCTGATCTAATAAAACATTTCAACGAGGAGGACATCTAAAATGAAGATGCAAAAGGATTGTTTTACAACTTAACGCCTGAAATAAATTTTATATTCCAAAATGAAAAATGTGTTGGGGGAAAAAATTTAGGAAGCGTCTGACTGTTTTTTTTATGCAAACATGACTGGAATCTACTATAAACAACTTTTTTTCATTGGCAAATTGCAAAACCCGCGCTGTTCGAAAAATGTTAAAAAACTGCCTGTTGAGTATACGGCAAACAAAAAGCACGGGTCACATCTGAAATCTTTGAAATATACTTGAGAAAGTGGAACACAGAGTTACAAACAAGAAAGATTTTACTTTTGGTTGACAACCGCCCTTCTCATCCAAAATTTCCTAGTCTAACCAATGCAAATTGGTTTTTAGGCCAAATGCAACTTCAATCTTGAAGCCAATAGAGTACTAGAATGCGTCACCTCCAGGACACCCCCCCCTAGAAAAAATGTCTTGATCTAACCGAAATATTATGTAGGTCACGAAAATACATATAAAATTTTTAACACACATACTTTCCATAGGGAAATGTTTAGGATCAATTTAAAAAAAAAAAAAAAAAAAAAAAAAAAAAAAAAAAAAAAAAAAAAAAAAAATGTTTAGGATCAAGTTTTTTTGGTTCATTGAACAACAACTCTAAATAAAACCACCAAAAATCTAGTGTCACCTACAGAACAGATACATATAAAATATTTCGGTTGTTTCATAATTAGTATCCTATATAAATTAGTGGGAAAAAAAAGTTTTTTAAGTTCATTGAACTACAACTTTATATTAAATCACCTAAAAACTAGTGTCACTTCCAGGAATAAAATATCCCATAATTTAAAAAAACTTTAAAATAATTTTGGGTATTTGAGTTGTGATATTATCCAATTTATGATAATATCCTAATTTATATCTAAAGTTTATTTACTGATAAAGTATAATCCTCAATAAATAAAATATATTAGTTATTTTAAATTATAGGACATTTTTTTTCCATGGAAAAGTTGAAAAATGATAATAACTCAATGCATATATCCAAAGTTTATTTTGAAAAATTCTAATCCTAAAGTTATAATAATTTAAATTCCACATATTTTATGGTTGTGTGTGTATATAATTCACATTGTATATAAAAATTATCTAAATATCATTGCTGCCATTTATAAAAATTATAATGATTAATCTATTAAATGTGTAAATAATTGAAATCTGTCTTAAAAAGAAATGTTGCTGTATATTATTTGCGTATGTAGGTATAGGTATGTACAAGTATGAACATGTAATTTTAAATATAAAAAAAAATGTTAAAATGAACATAGTATGCTTTGGATTTTCAAATATATACATTGTATATATTTGAAAATCCAAAGCATACTATGTTCATTTTAACATTTTTTTTATATTTAAAATTACATGTTCATACTTGTACATACCTATACCTACATACGCAAATAATATAATTATATTATAACGTTATGAATAAAGGGGCCAGAAATCTGGAAGTTTGTTTTTAAATATCAAAATTTATGCATTAAATTTGAATTGAGTTCACAATTTTTCCAATATCAAAAATGCATTTGGATTAGTCAGTACATTACATATGTATGAAAATGAAAAATATTATACGTGCCAGCGAAAATTTAGCTGCGTGCCACTTTGGGCACGCGTGCCATAGGTTCGCCATCCCTGCTGTATAGTATATAAAAGATTTTTCTAATCATTTCAATTATTCACATTTTTTTTCACATACATTTTTACAGCCATTTTTACATACAAGCAATTATTATTAATACTTAGATTCACTTTTCGGTTTTGCCGCACTTTAATAAATAAAACGCCATCATTCAGAACGGAAGAAGATTATTATAGTAATGCTCAATATCAATATATATTATTTTATAAATTAATTAATTATTCTTTAAAATCTATGATTTTCCATTTTAATAAATTTTCTTAAATTTTCTTAAAGATTTTAACAAAATATGTCAAGCCCTATGAAACGCCAGAAATTATCGGGTGCCCAACATCGTAAGAAAACGCAACAGAGCGAACTTAGTATGAAAAATCAAATAAGATGGCTTTCCAAATATTTGGAGAAAAATAAAATTACTCCAGCTGCTAATGTTATTGCCCAGTCTGGCCAGTCATCAGCTAGAAATTCACTGAATTCAGAAACAGCAGCGCTCAAGGTTGACAGTGATGATGTTGCAGAAAATGGTAGTGGGACATACGGTCATTGAAGATAAAGATGACATTGTAAGTCTAGTTGACTATAATTCCTATTCAAATACATCTTCAAGTACAGAAGCCATTGTGGAAGAAAAAAGATTTGATTTTGACTATCCAGCCAGTTGAGACATTTCAAAATAACATAATATTTTGTAATAAAAATTTGCAAAAAAGTTTTAAAAATTCAGTTTACGTCAATGTATTTTTAATACATTTACACTTTCTTTTCTCAGTAATAGAAATTCTTCGGTGGCTTGTTGACATTGTAAATGTTTTATGATTTCCCAACAAATTTCTATTAAAGAATACTGACTGTACTTAAAATTACCATAAACATAACTGTGTATGGGGTAAAACATGGGTTAATTACGTTCTGGACCACTGGCTGGTTCATCATTTAATTGTGCTGAGTCAGATGTGTGGTGGTGGTGTGGGGCTCAGAATGTGCCAAAATGTATGCTTTGTCTGGGGCATCATTTGGACTATGGCCGGCCCTGCTGGTTGGCAACGTTTGGCCACGGAAACACGAGTTAACTCGTGACTGGTAAACTCGTAACTGGTATGTTGATGGACATCCACACGCTCAAAGTTTAATGTTTAATAGGACTCACAGTTGGGTCATACCCAACACTTGGGGAACCCTTGCACTCAGACTTTTCATAACATTAATCATAATTAGCCTTCTGGGTTATTATGACATTAAATGAATGCTATCAACCCACCTCAATAAACCTACAAACACCAACCTTTGCAAATTAAATAACATCGTAGACAAAAATAAGTGCTTGGTGGCTAGCCCCAAAATCATTGAGTTAAAGTTCGAGTTTTTCTATTGACTTTTCACACTGAAAAACAATCTGATGCAACAGAATGAAAATTTAGTTACAAGCTCCATATGTAATTTGTTTCATATGAAATTATAATCGAAAAATTTAGGTTTTAATTAAGTGCAAATCTTATAATTGAATCACTATGGCCTTTGACCCTGACAACGTTTCATCAAAATTGATGTTTGTAAGAATTTTACATTATATTCCGTAACGCAAATATAACAGAAGTCTAAATTTTTCTCATTTATTATTCTTTAAATAAATATGACAATAAAGATTATTATTGTTATTATTGTTTTTATTATTATTATTATTATTATTATTATTATTATTATTATTATTATTATGATTATTATTATTATTGTTATTATAATTAATATTATTAATCTATTCTTATTTTATTTTATTATTATTATTATTAATTATTATTATTATTATTATTATTATTATTATTATTATTATTATTATTATTATTATTATTATTATTATAAATTATTATTATTGTTATTATTATTATTATTATTATTATTATTATTATTATTGTTATTATTATTATTATTATTATTATTATTATTATTATTATTATTATTATTAATTATTATTATTATTATTATTATTATTATTATTATTATTATTATTATTATTATTATTATTATTATTATTATTATTATTATTATTATTATTATTATTATTATTATTATTATTATTATTATTATTATTATTATTATTATTATTATATAAGTAATAAATAAAAATAGTAACATATATGATGCTAATATGAATCAATCATGCATACACAGTGATGAGATCGATTTTGTGTCATAATTCAATGAGTTGCACCATATTTCACGTGATCAGTTCACTATTGATTCTGTTGCACAATAAAACGGAATAATTCGATGACAGACAAATCAAATCTTTTGAATGTTTCAAATCTACGAATCAATTATTACACCTCGAATGAGAACTATGACAATCTAGACGAGAATTCTGAAAGTCCTAAAGAAAAATGGTATAACCGATTCTGCATACCTACGAGATATGTAATTGCCGTTTGGGGATTTTTGGGATTCGCAGTCGTTTATGCTCTTAGAGTCAATCTCAGCGTTGCTATTCTTGCCATGGTGAACAATTCAGCAATTAAAGACCCGGGATTAAATCTGACTCCTGAGTGCCCTAATTCTAATTTATCGAAAGTCACGGTATGCTTTATGGATTTAGTTTATATTCGTAATATGACAATTTATTCAGAAAGACGGAGAATTTGTTTGGGATCAGAACATTCAAGGGTTGGTACTTGGAGCGTTTTTTTGGGGATATATACCACTTCAAATTCCAGGTAATTTCTCACATTTTAAGTATTAATTACCAACAGAAGTATTATACTACTTACTACAAATTTACTATAGATTGATCATTTGAGATCATAACTGAGATCAAACAAAAAAAAGCTAAATTTATTGATCGGTTCATCTTTGTAGATCAACTCAACTGCTGCATTGCAAATGTTAAAAATTATTTCAGAACACTTCAGTAGATACTTGTATGAAATAAATAATATTGTTTTCATAATAATAATAACACAAGAAAGCCAAATAAACAAAACATATTTCAAAGAAATCATCCTTATTATCAGTCTACCATCATAATCTGTGTCAAATGTCATATACGGAAACACTAATGATGTAATAGTTATGATTTGATTAAATAATCACAATAAATTTGTTGCTGATTGAATTATTGTATAGTTCTGTATCTGTTGGCTTTCAATATATTTCTGTTTAGACTTTTCCTTTTTGTTAGATGTGAATAGGCTTCACTCTAATATTAAGTTCGCACTGGAAAAATAAGTTAATTCATTTCCTCCATTTTTAGATTTGTTAGTAGAAAGAACGCCTAAGAGTTTCTTAACAGAAATATATCATCATCAGAACCAGAAAATTCTAAAAACATATTATCCACAAAACGTTTATATATCTTTGGCTTAAGAAGAGAAAAATCAAAAAAAATTTCTCTAAATTTAAAATAAAATTGATGCAAGAGTTGGAGCTAAATCATAATCTTTGAAAAGAAACGCAACATTTGAAGTGACAAACTTCGACAATTCACAAAATGAATCTTCGTCTAATGTCTGATACTCCGACATATTTTCTTTCCACAAATAACTACAAAGATCAATAGTCTCATTTAATGAGACATTTGTAAACAAACTAGTTACAGACAGACAAAATACAATCAAAAGAATCAATCGTTTTGTTTATTATAAAATTAACAAATTCATATGAATCTCGACATTCATATTCCTTAGAAATCAAATTAATAATAATAATAATAATAATAATAATAATAATAATAATAATAATAATAATAATAATAATAATAATAATAATAATAATAATAATAATAATAATAATAATAATAATAATAATAATAATAATAAAAAATAATAATATTAATAATAATAATAATAATAATAATAATAATAATATTAATAATAATAATAATAATAATATAATAATAATAATAATAATAATAATAATAATAATAATAATAATAATAATAATAATAATAATAATAATAATAATAATAATAATAATAATAAATTTAGCTGGAGCTATTGCTGTTAAAGTAGGAGGAAAATGGTTCTTTGGAATAGGAGTTTTGTGGACATCGTTACTAACATTATTGACACCTGTAGCTGCAAGACTGGGCTATGGATGGCTAATTGGGTTGAGAATTTTAGAGGGGGCAGGAGAGGTAAAAATGTCTATCCGAAATATTTGTATTATAACTAACATGAAATTTAAGAGCATCACTTATCCAGCCATGCATACAATGTTGGGCTACTGGGCTCCTGTAATGGAAACTACATTTATTGGTGGAATTGTTTACTCTGGTAACAAGTCGGAATTTATCAATTTCTTTAATAAACAAAATCTTTTCAGGAAGTTTTGCAGGTTTGGTTATAGGATTATTGGCTTCTGCACAATTGATTGAATCCAATGTAATGGGGGGATGGCCATCTGTTTTCTATATACCTGGTACAACTTAATTTAAATATCTTTTCTAATAGAAAATATTTGTTAATAATAGGAATTATCGGTATTGTATGGTTTATTATATGGTCTTTCGTTGCCTTCAGTACTCCTGCAAACCACCCGAGAATAACCATGACTGAAAAAAGATTCATTGAATCTTCCGTAAACCTCTCCAGTGAAGAAGTGATAATATATTTTAAATATCATATTAAAAATGCATTTAGAGACATTCAAATGTTCCTTGGAAATCCATCTTATTATCTTTGCCGGTTTGGGCAATCTCAGTGGCAAACTTTTGTTCCATGTGGTCATTATATACTTTACTGACAAGCTTACCTCTATATTTCGAGCATGTTCTTGGCTTTTCTATCGCTCAAGTAAGAAACTTCACATGATACTTTACCACACTGAGCCGACCAATATATCTGCTTTTTGAATATATCGGCAAAGAATGACCTGGGATAAGTTATTGGCACTTTTATTTATAACATTTACAAGACACTTTTATCTATCGACCCATCTAACAGTAAAAAGGGAGAAATTCTTGTAAATGTTTTCTTGAAAAAGACTCTAACGATTTAGGTGAAATTCGGTGAATCTCCAGATTCGAATGTTAAAGAGATTTCGACAATGTAGATCTGTTTGCATCATTGAAAGGTTTCTTCCATGTTGTCCAAATCTAATTGATGCCTAACTAATTTGAATTGAGATTTTTAAGGATAAATGCATCAGTTGCACTCAGATGAAAATTGTAAAATTCAAAAGAATTGTACTAGCAAAATCTATTTAATTACAAAATTTATGTTATAAATTTAAATAGTCATTTATATCAAAATTATAATATTAATCTAAATCAGCGATTCCCAACCTTTCTGGTTCCGCGACCTTTTGATAACATATGCCAAGTTTTCGCGACCCCACCAATAAAATTAACAGGGTTACTCCTCAGTCACTGCATTTTTGCAGCTAGCAATTATGTTTTATCTGATTTTATTTATATTTTATACTTCATAGTATAAACTTAATATTATAAAGTATACTATAAATTTAATCCTTAAATTTAAAATGATAGTAAGAAACCACTGACTAGCGTAAGCAAATTATTTTCAGAGGTCTCAGGTGACCCCTGGCAAATTGTCAAGCGACCCCCGTTAGGGTCGCGACTCACAGGTTGGGAACCACTGATCTAAATTATCTAAATAACATAAATAATATTTCACGTAAATGTTTTATACATAAAATATGATACTGATAAATAATTTAACATTTATATTAATAAAAAATATAGTTACTATAAATATATGGGCATAATACTTTTTTCTGATTTTTTGGATGGTAATTATTAGCTATCGTAGATTTTGTATTTATAACATCTATGAATAACACTGCGAAATTATTTATTTCACTAAATTCAAAAACTGATCTTTTTTCAATATTTTTAAGTTTTTTTTTCTTAATTATAAATTATTGATATTTTTAGAAGGACAGATTTCATTCTTCATACATTACATTAATTAAATTTATAAAATGTTTAAAATTTGACATTACATTTACTGTGCTAATATGAAAATGCTATTTTAATTAATATTTATAGTTATTATTTAAGTTTTTAAAAATAATCGTGGAGCGTATTATATAAAAGTAAGCAATCTTTTCCTGTTTAGAAGGTTTTCTGAGAAAGCAGTATGGGTAAGGTAAGGTAAGAAAAGAATAAATTGTTACAAAAATGTTTTTTTTTATTTTATTACAGAGACCATCATTTTAATCTTCACTTTTTCTTAAATTCTCAATTTCAATAAGCTCATCACCTTCTCCAAACATTTATTCGTCTTACATATCATAGATATCATCTTGCTCATTCCATACATCAGATATATCGTGCACCCAAATTATCTCATCTTCTGATCCATCTATAACATTAGTCAGACAGAATTTCTTGAACCCTTTCATAATAATTACCTTACTAACTGCATTCCACGATTCTTGAATTCATTTGCAAATAATTTCTAAATTAACCTTTTACAGAAACAGTTAATGATTGCACAGCGGAAAGTATCCAGTCATTCTATCTTTATCGTATCACTTCCTTAAATGGTTTATTTCGAACTACATCCATAACTTGAAGTTGTCCTGTCTTCCGCCAGGAATGATCACAAGATATGTTTTGTCTTCTACCAAAAATTCTTTTCAAATGTCATTCCTATTCATGAAAAACTGGCACCAACACGCCGAGGCTTTATATATTGAATTAGGAATGTAAACTGGGTGCCTTATTTCTACTAAGTATAGTACCAAATGTATAACCTAAAATTAATTTTGAAACTCTGAGAAAAGTCTTTTGCATTTAGAAAACGGTTGAAACTTTTTTTATATAACTAAAATATATAAAAATATACAATATTTTTCCGTCTTATTTCAACTGTTATTTTTCTCCTTTTTATCTTAATGTTTTCTAGTACTTTATTGAAATTTTACGTAGGATAGATAGATATTTTTTTAATCGATATAGTTGATTTTATTCATCGTGTTATTAAAGATTTATTCCAATACTTGGCTTCATGCAACATTCTTAATCTATTATTGATAATTGGCGATGATGAACAATGTTTAGCGATCATTCGCCTTAGACATTCTCGATTAGATTTGTCCATGTAAAAAGCAGTCGTCTGTTAAATCCAAGCCTGTAAATTTGATCAATCACCTTGCGCTTTATTGTCTGCAAAAGCAAATGTTTATAGCATAATTGACATATAAATGACTATAAATATCACATCTCTACTACCCACTGTTATGGAATTCTCGGGACAGACCAACGAGCAGAAAGACACAGACGCGTATATTTTCTATTTTGTAGTTTACATTTAAGGTACAATTATATTTAAAAGCGGTAAATAAAATATTTTTGTACAGATTTAAAAGCAAATTGGTGAACTTATTATTAACAGGTAACTTTTTTGAGAGGCCATATCAGCCAAAAATGTATGAAAATAATATTATAAACTTTAAAAAATAATACAAATTTATGTATATCGTCACCTTGTTATGACTGACATGGCTTTCATTAAAACCAAGGGAGTTTAATTTTTTAACGCGGAAGGCCTTTTTAATCCTTAACTGACTATATAAATGTTGAGGTCTCACTATTTTAGATCGAGATCTCAACTTGAACTGGTATTAGTATATATATAGACTTTAATATATAAAAAACAATTTTGATATAAAATTTATTAAATGAAAAATTACCAAATTCTACACAGTTTAAATTGAGATAAAATATATTATACAAATTCAGATCAGTGCGTGCAAAAAATTGTGTTGTGTTTATATGCTATATACGCGTGTTGTGTTATCTTTGCGAAAAAGGAGTCTGTTTGAGCTCTACTCCTGATTAAGTTCTTCTGGAGATTGCCTCTAGAAGAAATAGTGAGTCGCAAAATTTTTGGGCGAATATACTGAGCTTTAGCGTCAGTATATATACTAATTTTATTATGGGTTTCGTGATTTTAATTTATTTTTTATTTTACAGGAAAAATGAAATTAATCAATTATTATTTTTTCATAACACAGAGAATGAAAATAAATTTATTATTATTATTTTTCCATAACACAGGAAATTTACTATTACAGCTGTCGAATATCACAATTAAAATAATCTTGTCACACAAATAATTAATAATAATTTTAGTAATAATAATAAATGTACTATTGCAGCTGTCGACTATTCTTTGTCACAATCACACAATTATTTAAAATTATAATAATAATATTAATAATAATAATTCTAGTAATAATAATAATTAACAAAATTATTTTTAATATTATTAATAATAATACTAATAATAATAATAATGATAAAATGATTTTAGTAATAATGATTTTACCCTTTTTTATAAAATTTATTGAGTTACGCAAAATTACACAAGACTAATAAATATTATTTGACATCAATAGATAACCGATAATAAAATGAATTTAATAAATAAAATGAATTACACCATTTACAAATGTCTAAGTAATAAACAAATAACAAGAGAAATAAATAATTGTCAATAATTAAAATGGGATGAATTGCTCAATTAGAATATTGTCTATGATGTTGATAAGTTAATGATAGATTGCTTGCTGTTCATCATTCGGCTTTGGGTCTGGTTTGGGATTTGTTTAGGATTTGACTGTTGGTCGTTTTTCTGCATAGATATTGACTCTGTATCTGCTAGGCCCCGTTCTATAGTACTTTGAAAGCACGAAGGTGTCTAATGGTTTTCCTTTGTCATCTAACATAAATTTGGCATCTCATCAAAGCTTGTAGTAAAACCATCATATTATTCTTGTTTTATGTTATAAATAAAGTCAAACGTATTAAATTTTAAAAACAAGTTAAAATCATTAATTGTATTACAGGAGCACCTGTCGTGTGCACCATTTAACTGGCTAACAATTAAATATGTTTTTAACTATTGATTTTATAATGACATAAAGAATTTTTTATTGTTTGGCTATGAATCAGCAATAATATCGATGTTTAATTGATAACATTGCTGATTCATAGTTAAAAAATTTTAAAAATGTTATGTAATTGCAAAAATGAAAAGCAATGAGAGGTGAAAACCAGAAAATGTTCTTTTAACATTATTGATTTTATAATTAAGAAATAATTTTATTATTAACTTTATAGAATGGATATGTAAATGCTTTACCGTACTTATTAAGTGCGATTGTATTCGTCGTTTCTGGGAAAATAGCTGATATTATTAGGTCACGAAAATGGTTATCCACTACTGTCACAAGGAAACTTTTTAATACCGTTGGGATGACGATTAACGCAATATTTATTGTAGCAATTAGCTACATTGGCTGTAATAAAGTTCTAGTGGTCACTTTCCTTTGCATTGCTGTTGCTTTAGGGACATCAAATTCTGCAGGTTACAATGTGAATCACATTGATCTTGCACCCCAGTATGCTGGTAAAAAAAATTTAGTTTCAATAAATACTATAATAATATTTTATTTTATTTAGGTGTTTTATATGGAATCACAAATTCAATAGCTACAGTTGCTGGTATAATAGGGCCTTCTGTTGTTGGAGTACTAACAAACCATCAAGTAAGTTTATGAAACTTTACAAAACGAGATTCGACAAAATATTAAATTTTTTATTCAAGAATTTCACTAATTTATACATAAATAAAGTCAACAGTAAACACTCGCGTAAGCCGAATTTCTAACTGAAATTTCACTAATTCGTCGTAAACTTTTTGAGTTTTTAGTGGTTTGTTTAAACTGAGTCAAATGTTTTTTATACAGATTTAATATTTTCTAATCAAAGCCTGATACACTGGCAGCCATAAATTATGTGCGTTAATAAACATATATGATGGGCAGTTAAATATTTAAAAGTTGGATTTTTCATTAAATTTACAGTTTTAAAATATTTCGTATTTTTAATGAAATGAAAATGTCGTACTTATGATGAATTTCAGGGTATTTATGATTTTTTAATAAATCTTATAATGAATGTCTTTATATTGTAATTAATTCATTTACTATAAATTAATAATTAAATAAATATGGCAATAATTTAATTATTCTTTTTTGACAATTGTTCCAAAACTTAAAATATCTCTTGTTAAAATATAAGGAAGAACAAACAAGAAAGGAGAAATAAATTTGGAAATTTAAGTGACATACAACAGTAATATACCATTTTCAAATTGAGTCTGCTATAACCTAGCCATTTTAAATTCACGTTTTGTGTGAATGTAAAAAAATACAATATAAAATTAACATAAAATTGTGGACTTATTTTTCATTTTGATGGGCCTCGATTGAATCGGATGTATTTCATTCCGTGATTCTGACTACATACCTCTAATAAGTATCTATGTTTGAATTGACCAATGTTTATACTTTCTGTTTATAGCTGATTGAATTTGAAAATAGAGTATGGCACCAGAGGATCTTGATTCTGCCTTGTTTCCAATGATTAAATCACAGATTAATTAAATTAAAAAACAAATTATTTTATCTTCATTTCGAATAAATTTCTGTATTTTTGTAAATTACCAATGCTTTTAAAGTGACCAGATATTTTTTATTTTACATATTCAGCTGAAAAAATTTTATAAACACTTAACACATTAGCCAACCGAATTTTCTTAGATTATTTATTTGTGCGTTAATATAATGAATTAATTACTATAACAATCAATGACATTAAGAATGTTTTAATAGTTTACTATTAATCAGTAATGAAATTGATGTTTTATAGATATCATACTGATTCATAGTCAAATATTAAAAATTTCTTAATGTCATTCAAAAATGAAAAGAAATCAGAGGTGAAAACTAAAAGAAGATCTTATAATACTATAACGATCGAAGATAAAGTTTATTTCTCGTAAATTAATTAAACAAAATGTGTTTTGTACTACAAATAATTCAATACCACGTTTGTTGCTGCTTAAATCGAAAGCGCTACCTAATATAAAATAAAAGAAACAGAAAATTTCGTGTTAAACAATTTAATAAAATGTGATTGCGAAAATGTTAAAAAGCGTTACATGTCTAACGCGAGGCATTTTTCAGTGAAGAACAAACCTCAAAAGCAGGCCAGGGTCAATACGATAAGTATGCTAGTCACTGCTTGGGGGCGTCGCTCAAAAAAGGCTGCATTTCGTTTTTCTATTTGAAGAACTTTATATTTTCGATTTCCGTTTACTTAACTCACATTTTATATATTTGTGCACGAAATTTTCTTCAAAACAGTTTTCTTGTAAAAAAAAACCAAACAGTTTTATATTTTAATTATATTTAAATAATATTATACATATAATACATAAAGCATACACTAATACATAAATATAAACTGTATCACAGCGGAAAATGAAGTATGAATATAAAACACTTATTAATGCATTAATATAAGCTTCATATGCCTACTTCATTTTCAGAAAACTTCTTCTCGGACATTTTTTTCACTCTCATCTCCGTTACCAGTCTGTGATTTTCATTTATCTACGACTTTACCATCAATGTTGCATCGAAATCATTGACTGTCTTTCCCAATGGATTTATGGACATTAAGTCTGCAATGTGATCTATTGTTAAGCTATTTCTTAATTTTGTAACAATTGTATTCATCAAACTAAATCCTCGTTTGGCTTTTACACTGCTAACTGCTATAGTGTTAGCTATTTTCTTTGCCTTTAAAATTGTTTTAGGCAACTGAATATTTTGTGACTATATCAACAAAATCACGAAATTCTTTAATATCAATGTTAAATTTTAGAATTTCGCCTAATTTTGTAACTTTTTCTTCCCATTTCAGCCAGGGGGAAAGTATTTCATCAAATGGCCATGTGGAAGGTTCTAAAACGTCAAAAATGTGTATAAACTTCTCATAATTATTATCAATATGTTTATTATATAACTTTATATGGGTCGCACATAGCAGTCTAAGCTCATATTCTGTGCAACATTATCCAATAATTTTTCTCTTGGAATAGATTTAAATTTATTATTGTTTTCGAACGGTACACATTTGAAGTCATCTGAAATAGTTAAACATGGAACTTGTATTTCATGCTTTCCAAAATCAGCTTTTCGAATTTCTATTGTTCTTATTAAACGTCTAATTAGTTTGTTGGCTCTCGATATATTAATTGTTCGTGATTGCAAGGCATTTGAAAGAATAGAAAGTTCTTCTAAAATGTCTATCACCAGTGCCAAATCTTTGATAAAATTTATAAGTGTACATTAATTTTAACAATGCAATAAAACTGATTTATGCCCAAATTGCATCTACATTTACCACACGTATCGGGGCGGGATGACACAAAATTCCGTACAAATGAATTTTTTGCGAAATAATTTAACAACCGACACTTTAATTTCTGAACTTTAAATTTTCTTACTATAAAGATTTAAATATGAATTACTGTATTTCTATTTTTATATTGATTCATAAAAATTGATCCAAAGAAATATTCTAAATTGAAAATTGAAAAAAAGCATCAATTGATAGAATTTAAACAGAACAATAAAAATTGCTCACAAAAATTTCTTGCATCTCGCTACAATAGCTTTTCTTTCTGAAAACAGTGAAAATGATAAAGTCTATCTAAGAAAAACAAAACTTATTGTTGCGATTCTTTTTCAGTGGTTTTCATCAAAAATAGAAAGGAGCTTTCCAGTTTTTGGCATTGATTTAAAAACTGCTGCACTCCGAATAGCAGAAGAACTTTATGTAGAAGAATTCAAGGCTTCAAATGGATTTTTGGAAAGTTTGGTCATAAAATAAATTGTAAAATATTTTATCTGGAAACACAGGTTTCGTGAATGATTTGAGGGTAGATAAATTTTTCGCAGAAGCACGATTGTTGATAGATTCTTAGGATCGTAAAAACATTTATAATTGCGATGAAACGTCCCTCTTTTTCAAAAACTCGCACAAAAGGTCATTGGTTTTCACAATTGATGATTAAAAATGTGGTAAGTTTTTAAAAAAACGGGTTACACTGTCTTTATGGTGTAGTGCAATAGCCGAAAGAGCATTCATTCTTGTAATTAGGAAATATGCGAATCCTCAATGTTTTAAAAATGTTAGAATTGAACATTTATATAGAAAAAATAAAAAAGCTTGGATGACTAAAAACAGTTTGAAGTATGGTTAATAAATTTGAATTAAAAGATGAAAGACGAAAACAAAAAATCTTGGATAATGTCACTGTATATAGTACAATAAGAGACATTAAAAACATCAAACAACTATATTTACCTAAAAACACGACTAGCACGACTCAACCTTTGGATATAGGTATTATTAAGGCTTTCAAGGACAATTACAAGAAACTAATGAGCAGAAAATTACTATTTGAAGATGAAAACTGTGATGATAATAATGAAAAATCATTCATTAAAATGTGTATTTTCATCGTGTATCATAGCGTTGAGTCAACTTTCTAATGAAACAATTAAAAATTGCTTCAAGAAATCAGGTTTTATTCGAAAAGAAACCTTACCTTCAGACTATAATATACAAGAAACACCGCTTTCTCACTTTACGATTAAAATTAATGAAGATCATTTTCTTGCCTACGATGAAAAACGTGAAGAGGAACAAAATGACACAATTATTAAGGATTGTGTTGACGCGTATATAAATAAAAATGACGAGATGAGTGCGGATTATTCAAGTATCGATTCAAGCGATATTAATATCAAATCTAGAACATTTCAGATAACAAACAAGGATGCAATGAACTATATTGATAAACTAGAAATTGTTATGATTAATGATTACCCAAAATACTTGGGATTGATTATAGAGTAAAGAAAAGTAGTTATAAATGAGAGAAAGTCAAGAAAACCGAAAATATCTAACTATTTTAGTAAATAAAAACATTGGTAAAAATATTGATCAATTGAACAATTATAATTTTAGAACACTATTTTTTGGTTCATCGGTTTTCAAATCGAGCAAGTTCAACTATATATATATATTCTCAATTCCATAACTTTACAAAACATGAGACTAAAGCACTAGCTCAGAAAATTAAGGAATTTGAGTTTGTATGTTCAATTATAGTTTGGTTTAATATTGTTGGGGTTATGTATATTTTCAAAATTGTAATAAATAATAAACAAAAATTTGGAAAAAAACAATTAATTAAAAATAATCAAAACATCAAAATCAATATGCCAATTGACAAGACGAGTAATATAAAATTAATTCGGGACCTCTAGAAAAAGTTATTATGAAAAAACAAATTAATTAATTAATTAAAATGATGAAAACAAATTAATTAAAAATTGAAGACCCCATGATAGTTGTACGGGCAAATATTTTAATTTAACTATAAAGCAATATTTTCCATGTTGTCTATTTCTCATTGTGATTTAATATCGTGTATCCTGACTAAAATTATTTAAGGAAACAAGAAAGCAGTGGCAAATCGTCTTTTATATTTCTTCGGCAATAACTTTATTTGGTGCAATATTTTTCCTAATTTTCGGATCAGGAGACCGGCAAAGTTGGGCAATTGAAAAATCAGAAATTGAAATTGAAGATCAGAATATATAAGTTATGTGAAATACCATTCATTCTGTGATTATATAATTAATTAAAATAATTATTTACTTTATTGATTTATTATTTTATTTATATTTATCGATTTTTTGTTAGGTTAGAGCAGGGATTACCAATCCACATCCAATGGGTCGAATGTAGCCCGTCGTGTGTGATTTTGCAACTCTCAAGATTTAACACAATTTCACAAAATTATTTTATTATATTGTTATGACTTTATGGAGGTGTAATCGTGACGAAGACCTGCAATATCAACTACAATGTACAATAGTTAAGATATTTAAAATATCTTGTGTATAAATGATTGATTATTAGTATTTTTTATGAAATTGAAATAAGTTTTATAATGGAAATTAAGTCTATTCAAAAATAGAAAGAAAAACTTTTGCATAAATTAATAATTACAGTTTGAAAATAAGAACGGTTAAATTAAAATTAAAACAAATTAAAAAACAAATACAATTAAAATCCAGTGATAAAATTCTGTTTTGCGCATATCTGATTTGAACCCCTTTGAAAGTGGTCTCAATTTTATTTTTTTACCCATCAGGTACCCAAAAACGAATTGATTTTAGATTTATTGTTAATTATATTATCTTTCTTTTAAATTCTATATGGTTTAAATGAGTATTAAATAAAGGGACCCGAGTTTAAAATGAGATAAAACAGAGTATCAGTAGTCATGGCAATATGGCTAACTTTTTATGGTAACCACAAATTATAATACATTTCCAATGACATTCGTGACGGGAATCCAATATCAATATTTTCTTAACCGGGTATCTGATGGGAATCACCTTGAAAATGATCACTATTTTATTTTTCTTACTCATCAGTAGAGCAACTTAAATGTTTCGAAAAGTTGTATTTCACAATAAAAAGTTCCATCAACGAAATATTGTATAAATATTAAAATAAAAATCTTTAAACTAAAAATTTATTCATTTTCATTTTGAATCAATTATTCGGCATCTAATGATTTAATATACAGTGAAAAAATAATTCAAAACACTTCTCAGCTTAAAATTCTTGCCTTTTAACATTATTTATGTTATTAGGATTTATAATAAGTTGCAAAACTTGTAAAAATCACACTGAAAGTTGCAAAACCTCCAAAAAGTTGTCCTACTCATCAAATACCCAGCTGGTATATTATGGTGGTAAAGTTAGTTTTTAGGTTATTTGGTTTTGTATTGCAACTCCAGTAAATGGTAATAATTTTAAATAATATTTTATCAAAATTTGAAATAAAATATTAAGTATACCAACGCATATCAATATTAAAATTATTTTATTTTGTTGGGCCAAGACACGATTTTGTTTTAATGAATCGGTAACAGCACGCAAAAACAACATGCAGATTTAAAATCAGACACATAGAACATCAATTAACCATGCTAAAATACAAGTGAAAAATAATTAAATATAAAACTGAAAAACATAAAAGTGTGGGGCTATAGGTGATCGGTATGACCTTGACCCAAATCGTATAATTCTACCTGACTGCCACTGGTTACCCGTTACTAGACAACGTTGGTACTGTAACCAATGATTCTGTGACCGTCAAAGGTGAGCTTTGTTTCCAAAACTGCTAAAACCCGGTCTACAACTGGTTCAGTGAGCTACCGATGGAAGGTCTGTGCTCATCTTATCTTCTTTAGGTCCCTTATTCACTTTACTTTACATCGCATTGTCTTTACTCCTCAGAGAATTATACTAATATATTTACATTGTGCGATCGAAATGACTAACAAATAAGATTTTATTCACTCATGTATTACACCATTAAATTAATTTCTGTCCCAATTGCAATTTATGTTGTTTCTGCCGTTTTCTCTCTACTCGTCATGGCCTTGCGCGGGACTTTGGTTGGAATGGTGGTTGTGTCGGATTTGTCGTATTCTGGTAGACCACTTGGGCTGGGGCAAACACCAGAAGGTAGGTGACGGCCTGTCTCTCCTGGCCCGCCGCTACGGCTACTTCCAGCCCTCGTATCTGTACCTTCTGGGCTTGGTTCAAGGCTCTTTCTTCCTGCCAGCCCTTCTGTGCGGCATTGATCTTCTGGTAGAGTCTCTAAAAAAAAATCAAATTTTTATTAATATAAATCCGGTTGCCACTCAGGGCATAAGGCGAGATTGATTACTCTGTCCTTAGAAAATTTTTTATCCTCATACATGTCATTACACAATTAAGGTGAGAAAAATATTCTCAACCTTAGCACGATTCAGGGTTGAGTAGCGGCAGTCATCGACATTGTCGTAGGAGCGTATCAGCATAATTATTCATAAAATATAATTGGTAAGTATTAATATAGTGGCATTTGGCAGCGGCAGTCATCAGCATTGTCGTAGGAGTATATCAGAATAAGTATTTGTATTTCGGAGATTGGAATTTCTAATAGATATTTTGTTTTCGTTATTCTGTATTCATTATTCTGTATTCATTATTCATTATTCTGTATTCATTATTTGAGAATTCATCAATTGTTTGCGTATTATCTAGATTTTGGTAAGCAGCATATGGTATTATCGTTATTTGTTATAGGCTTTCAACAAGGGTATTCATATTCATCGATCTGTGAGAACATTAGTAGATCTTCATATATCTTTTCCTATAATATAAGTATCGCTGTATGATAAAATAGGTTTCCATCGGGTAGTTTCGGTTTAAATATATATAAATGTAGATAATTATATTATTTAGTATCAGGCCTTTTAATTTAGTAAGAGTTTGTATAATGTATGGTTATTATAAATAGTGATAGTTTTTATAAATAGTTAATAAAGCCAAGGTACACAATTGAGTATAGTATATGGTTATTATAAATAGTGATAGTTTTGTAAATAGTTCGTAAAGCCAAGGTACACAGCTGGGGAAATAGACAGAAGTGGTGTAGGTGTTCAAGGGCGTTAGTTTTTAGAAGTATGTTCTCTGTATATGTCATAGCTCGCTTTTACAGCAGCAGCACAAGCTTTTTCAGATAAAGTTTTTATTTCAGCTTTGGTTAGTCCTATTTTTTTAAGTTAAAGCGATCCCAAGATCCAAGAGTGCCTACTACTAAGGCGGTCACAGTTGTTTTACGCTTATGTACTCGTTTAATCTCAGTGGCAAGATTTATGTATTTTTTGTAATTGTCAGCTCTAGCACTGTCAAAATTTTTCCTAGAGTCGTAAGGTACCTTAAGGTCTACAACGTGTATTAATTTGTTCCTCTTAGAAGTTATTAAGAGGTCAGGTATTAGTGTTGTGTTAATTCCTATGGGTGTTTTCTCAACATCTATGTCAAACTGTTTTTCACGAAGGAAATCGACAATTGCTTCAAGTACTCTTTTGTGTTTGTTGCGTTTTGCATGTGGTTTTGATGTGCAGTGGTTGAATACATGTGCTTGTGTTTCAGTGAATGTTTTGCAATGTCTGCGTGTAGTTAGTGCTTTGTTTTGTTTAAGTTTGTGTGGTGTATAGTTTAATGTTAAAATGTTGTTTCTTGCTTTTATCAAAAAGTAGTATTGTGAATCGGTTAATATTTCGGATTGTATAAGATAGGCAGCAGTGCTACTTTCGCCTATAAACGCAGCAATGTAACCTTGGCAAGGCATCATATACCATCTACGAGCATATTCATATTTCATAAGGTAGTGCAGCTCAGAGGAGGTTTCATTTAGGTTATTAATATTAAAATATTTAGTTCGTTTTTTATAGGTAATTTCTAAATTAATAATGGTATCAATGTACTTTAATTTAAAAATAATATTAAATTTTTCTTTAAGTCTAATAGCAGATTTCCTAAATTTTCTAAAACTGCTATCATATCGGGATGTAATTTTTATTTCACCATTCAACCAGGATAGCGCTCTATGTATGTCCCCATTCCCCCTAGCATCTTTGATCTCACCTATATACATATTAGAAAAAAATTCATCTTTAGAGCTTATCATATAAAGTATGTGTACTACACTCTGGATTATATATTCATCAATAGAGGAAGTGAAACCAAGTCCCCCGAGCTTGCAACCAGCATATATAAAGTTGTTGTTAATTTGATGAAAAAAGTCACCAATCATAGGTTTTATCATATTTTTAATTTTTTGGTCATAACCAAGTTGGTTTTCACGACCTTTAATTTTTAATTTACTGTGGCAATCTAATACCATATGATTAATATTACAATTGCGAAGAGTGAAGATAAGTCTTGAGTGCACAAAGACCTTATAGGCATATATTTTCTGAGAAGGATGAAGGTAAGAGTCGAATGTTAGTTTAGTGTCTTTTAAAGATGTATTAAGTCTTGAGTCAATATTATGCCTTTTGTTAAAAGAAAAGTCAACGCCTAGGTAGCTGTAAAGGTTGTCATTGTTTACTGTTGGTATTGTTTCATTATAAAGTTGCGTTAAGATATTTTTATTAGAGATGTCCATGTATCCGGACTTTGAAGGCTTAAATTTAAGGTTCATGGAGGAAGCACAGTCGACAGTGGTCTGCAATAGGTGAAGAAGTGATGAGTGCGAGTCAGCAATAAGGACTAAGTCATCAGCATATGCAAGAATGCTAATGTTGTAACCATTTAAGAGAAAGTGGTGTTTTTCAAGGAATCTTTTTAATAATATGGTCAATAGTAAGACAGAAGAGCGTCATTGAGAGTAGGCAACCTTCCTTCACTCCCTTAGTCAATGGTACAAGGTCAGAGGTTTCGCCTTCACAGTCAAAAAAGGTTTTGATCCCAGCATTTAGATTTTAAAGAAGAGCTATAGTGTTTTTGCAGAGTCCCATTTTAGTTAAGTAGTGCCATATGAGGTCATGGGGGATCGAACCGAAGGCATCAGCTATGTCTAGCCATATTATGTGCAATTCTTTGCAGTTGCGAATTGAAAAGTCTTTAATAAGATGAATGGTCGTCTGGTGCTCAGCGCACCCATCAGAAGCACCTATAGCTTTTTGGTTACTAGAAAGAAGTTTGCCAGAAGAAATCCAGTTAAGTATTCTATCATTAAGAAGAGTGGCAAATATTCTATAAGAAGTATTCATTATTGAAAGAGGACGCCAAGAAGAGGCAAGGAAAGATTTATCAGATTTGCCACTTTTAAGTATAAGTTTTGTGCGAAAGGTCTTCCAGTCATCAGGACAGTGGAGGGTTCTAAGGATGTTATTGCATAAGGCTGTGAGGAAAAGGTGGTCAGGAGAGATTGTTCTCCAGTCAGAAAAAGAGATCTTATCAATACCAGGAGCAGTGTTGTTAAGTCTAAGTAAGATGGCCTTGATATCGTCATTGCAGGTTTTAGTATTTGTATCATTGTCAGGAAAGTGGTTAAGTTCAAGGTAATCATAATTTAGAGGTTGCAAGTCTTTGTTGGAAAAAGTGGAGAGGAAGTCATTCATAGTAGGTTTGTAAATAACGACATCATTACAGTTCCATATTTTGGGGAGCTGTTCTTTAGGCTTATAATTAAATCTGTGTCGCTTTGTACACTCGAGTTCATGATCACTCTTCTTAGTTTTATATATAATATCGGATATAACTTTAGTATAATATTTTATAGGGTTCGGACCAAGTAACTCTCACCCTCTGCAACTCGCGACTTAGTTGAAGACACTATTGGTGTAAGTTTACATTTTTCTTCCGGAGATCTTTTAATTCTTTACTGATTTTCTTTATGGAGTCATTCATGGTTTCACCTTAATAACAAAATAGACATAGGATAAATTTCGGAGACAAGTTTAACAAACAAAACAAATTTAAAAATGAGCAAAAACTTCAGTCCCCAACCCATTATCATCCCTGTCTTGTCTACCCTGGAAAAATCGATTCATGTTTCCTTATGCAGTTCCTATATACTAGTTTGTAATTTAAATAAAAGAAAACTTGCTAACACAATGAGTTTATTAACGATACAACATACAAAATAGGCATTCAATGGTTGGGCAGTCGTTTATCTTCGAGACGTCGACGCAAATATGCGTGCTCCTCGACGCCCGATCTTCCAGCATGTCTCGGATGTCTGGTTGGAGGAGGCTTTTCGGAACCACCAAGTGAACTGGCGCATCACTCTCTAGGAGGGTTGGATATCGATGATTGTAAGCCACTTCGTTAGCAGGCAGGTGCCCGTCCGAACTAGGAATACGCCAGCTGGCGATATCCCTATTGATCCTGGCAAGATGTTCTTTTTGCCGCTTCACTATGAATCGGTATCGCCATTCCAGTTGTTCCAACCTATGAAGTTCGCCTTCTGCTTTCTGTCGAATTTCCCGGGTTGGGTTTCTGCCCGGATCCCTCTTGATGAGGATGCTAGGGAGCTCGACATCGGTTGCGGATCTATTGCCACTGCTGTTCGGCCACTAAAGGATCCCATAAGTTGATATAGTGTAGCCCAAATCCCATAGGGCTTGCCGATACCTCCCGGCGAATCTGGTCGGCACCGTTAATGTGGTGCGATCTGCGTCTTCCCAGCTGTTGTCCAAGATACCTGTTGATGATACATTAATAGTTGTAATTAAATTACTTTCTTTACAGCCGTTCAACTAATGAATTCACCTAAGAGAATGTTTGTGGGAGTTTAAATCAGAAGAAAAATCCAAAATTACGGGTTCGACTTTGACTGATCAACCTGATTATTACTAAATAATTAAAATAGTATCTAAATTAGGCATCTGTCTCTAACGGGTCTGGCTTATTCCTGACGACTTAATCTATTGATTAATCTGAATAGTAAACATTCTTATTCACAAAAAAATATATTTAATCCTGATACTTCCTGAGTGATTAAGCGAAAGGAGAATTAATGAAATCCTAAGGACTTGGGTGTCAATTCACTTGTATCTGCCTAAGAAAATACCCAATTCTCGACTAAAAGGTGATATTAAATAGTATTGAACTAACCTAAATCGATTGGAGGGAGGGTTTTTTAGTGAATCAATTCAAAAATAATAAAAATTACTCTAACCCGAGAATAGATGGGGAACTTGTGAATAAAACCAAAAAGAAAATTCAAGTGGTTCACGATTTATTAAGAGAACTGGTCGAAATAATTGGAGATTAATAGACCCTCCTTTCTATCATGAATTCATTTTCCTATTTCCGGTTCGTAATTGGTGTAGGGATCTAACGAACAGTGGCGATTGATAATTTTTAGGCGTCGGTTTGATAGAGATGCCATACTCAGATGGGTTGTTTATCTATTCATTGATTTTCGGAATTAACTGTCTACAATCAGGATTTATTTTCTAGTCACTTGTTCGTAATTTGTATCGCATAATTAACACAAGGAAAGCATAAAATAAAAATGTTGCATTTATTAAATATAAAACGTGGCTCAGATAGCCATACTTGATGCAGGATCTCCCTCAGGTGGTTGTCTTCGGTCATGAATATATGTCTCGTTACTCGGATTATTTCTTGCATCGCATATTTGTCTACTGGAATCTTAGATCAGCGGTCTTCTACTCATTTTCATTTCATTGGTCTTATTCGTTGGTATTTTTGACGTTTGCATGTCTGACATAATTTCCAGTCGATACAAAGTTTTTCTCACTATATATATGTCTATTGGGCCGGTTTGTGTGTACTACCACGTGGCAGAATTGATTCTCCTGGCAGAATATGATTGGTTGATTTCTTCTCTACTTCTATTATCGATCTGGGACAGGAAAGAATCTCTTGACCAGTGTATGCATACTCCCACTATTATTGACAATCCTTTCGTTCAGTTGCGGTGCGGTCATGTCACCTTGCCTGGAGTGAGCAGTCACGCGTGTGCATGCCACTTTTCTGACAATGGGAACCTACCAAATTATCGCTAAGAAAATCTCTTCTGATATTTTTCAACCCCCATTTCATTAGTGGATATCTCCTATACTTTTGGTGTTTCTAATTAATCGTGGAATTATGCATGTCCGGGAGTACTTATACCACCATTGTCCTGCCTTTAATGGCATTATCCTTACTTTTAAGATAGATTCCAATGACTCGGTGTTATTTTTGCTCAATTTAATCAGAATATTATTCTTCGGAATCGGCCTCGTCTCCACCTGTCATTACAATTTCGGCCATATTCGCCGCTTACCAGCGTTCGAAAGAGATTCCTGATCTCCAACAAAGTCAAAATCGTACGATCTCCACCTACCATGACGGCACCATATTCTCTTGGAGAAAGAAAGGCCTTTGGGCGGATTTGTCAGTCGGATGGATTTTATTTTGGGTCAAACTGGGAAACTATTAGAGGTGTCGTCCTACAACTTCAACGTGCAATACCCGAAGAGTTGATGATATCGCTTTTATGTAATAAAGATTTGGTTACTTAAGTTATGATATGTATAAAACTCGAAAGCATTTACTTGGTCTTGATTTATTTTATTGAGGGTATTTCGTTATTGGACGGTTAAACTGTTCCATTTCTTCCCTATTAAACTTATAAAATTATTATTTATCGATAAATAACATGACATTGGTTTGTTTTTTTCCATGATTGTAAAAGGACCCTTGTTGACGGTAATTCACGAGAGATAATTAATCCGGATTTCTTCCTCACACCCTTCTCAGCTATTTATGATCTATGAGTATTCTATTTGTTTTCCATAATTTTATTTAAATCAGTAGGATTTTTCGTCCCAGCTGCTAAGTAATGATTGATTTGGGGAGATTTTAGTTAGTTTTAATATCGCTATACTAAATTGTTAAGGCTTGGGAGGTTTTTTTTCGGTCCTATTAGAAAATTGTTTGATAATTTTACTGGCTTTTCATTTAATTCTCGTCATATTTTGTTTGAGCGTTACTGATCTATAAGATTATTAGTTTAGCCCTGCCTGATCTCACGTAATTAATCACGATTAAAAAGATTTTTAGATTTCTAGAAGCGTGATGCATCGATTTCCGCGAGCCCCCTTCCCATTAACCTCAAATTCATCCTAGGAAATTTTTATGTTGATGTTAGAGTTTAAGAGTGTCCACTGGACTACTCTGTGTTGATATATTAGCCGATAAGTATTGATATTTAGGTCGATTTTTCGGTAGTAGGCAGAAAGGTAGGCAACCAAAAGATTGTCTCCCGATCTCCCTTCTACCCTTATGACAGTGAATGAATTGACATTCGAGTCCGTCGTTACCCACGGCGAGATCTCTCACGGGCACGAGCTGTTGGCGGACATACACCGCACTTACACTGCTCGACTATTTATGTAATATTTTAATAGCTTGTCGGTGTGTGACTGTGGGCCGGAAATATTTCGACATGATAAATAAAATTCGTTCGTATATATATATATATTTAATCAGTAATAATATCATCTTTACATCCCTTCATCTAATTCACATTCATCAGCAAGTCATTCTTGCTTACTTTAATCAAACAAATAGTATCGTTGTCGAGTTGTCACAAAAATTTCGCTAATAGATGATTCGTCTGTTAAAGGTTAATGATAAACTGAATGAGTGGTTGTTTCAAGTGCTTTTTAAGGCTTTTCGAGAGTGTTTCCGTTTTAAGGTTGGTTCTTAAAAGTTTTTTAAGGTTAAAATTATGTGAAAATGAATCGGTATATATACCTATTCTGTGACCCTAACCTTGCGTGTTAAATTTGATGTAGTAAAACAAAATTTGACCTTTGGAATTTCATTGTATTTTTTAACTTTAATTTCTCATTTTTTGATTTATTTTGACAATTTATTCTTTTAACAAATAATTGAATTATTTCTAATTCAATTTATTTAGTTTTTGTTCTAACTTGAATGAACTTTTGTTTCTTTAAGTCAATTGTCAATTTTCGGTCAAATTTTTGTGTTTTCGTGTTATTTCTGTGTTTGTTTCGTGCGGATCTTGTTGCGTTCTGTTATTATTTTATTTATTTTTATTTCTTATATTTTAATTATTTCTTTCTCATATTTTAGCATGGTTAATTGGTGTTTTAGGGGTCTTATTTTAAATCTGCGTGCTGTGTTTGCGTGCTATTACCGATTCATTTAAACAAAGTTGTGTTTTGGCCCAACAAAAGTAAATTAAAATAATAACAAATGCAACAAGATCCGCACGCAATAAACATAGAAATAACATAAGAACATGAAAATTTGACCGAAATTTGACAATTTACCAAAAAAAGCGAAAGTCCATGAAAATGGAACAAAAATTAAATAATTTGAATTGGAAACAATTCAATTAAAAAGTTAAAAAATAAAATTGTCAAATTAAATCACGGAAATAATAAAATTAAGATTAGAATATACCAGAAAATTACAAGGTCAAATATTGTTTTACTACATCAAATTTAACACGCAAGGTTAGGGTCGTACAATAGGTATATATACCGATCCATTTTCTCAGAATTTTAACCAGTCTTAATCAATTTGATTAATCTCAACCAGGAGCCAGTTTGAAGCAGAACAAATTTTTCAAATGTGAGTGGAGGAATGCTCGAAAACTTTCTCCACGTCGCGTTCATACAACCTCATATGAGCTCTGTTTGTGCGTGGGGAGAGATTTGTGATGAGGTTTAATGAATGATGATTTATCAGATTCTATTATATACAAATAAAAGTTTCTACTCATAAAATCTTATGTCGAAATTTTTCCGGCCCACAGCCGACATATCACCGCAACACAATAAAATATACACACCCCAACCAAACTGTGTAAGTGCGGTGTAAGTCCGCCAATAGTTTGTGCCCGTGAATGCTAAGGCGTGAGAACGCAGTAGCTGGAACGTCAATATTATCCGTTATAGGGGAAATTGGGAGGTGGTGAGGTAGTCTTTTGGCTGCGCCTCTGCATTCCATTTCCTGAAAACTCGACCTAAAATCTTAAATGACAGTCGGCTCAAAATCACTACACCGAGTAGTCCAGTGGACACTAGTAATATTCTAATATCAACACAAATAGACTTAAGGTCAAATAAAAGAGGGTAACGGGAAAGGGCGCTGTAAATCGTTGCTATCATCACGATTAATAAATAGGCAATAAAATCAGTAAAGGTAATAATTAATGCCACAGGAGCTAGATGGCCAGAGAAAGTAATGATAGTAAATTTCAGCTATTATGACCACGATTAAATAAAAAGCGCTAAAATCAGTAAAAATAATGATTACTTGATATTACAGGAGTTAGATTATGAAGAGGAAAAATTAACTGCTATAATTAATAATCTCAGTTAGCAACGAGTACTAAAATCTATCAAACGTAGTAAATGATTAATATAATGAGAACTTGACTATCAGAGGAATAAGCATAAATACCAACTTTAAGTGCCGATCCCCGATAAACCAACGAGAACTAAAATAAATGATCAATGAGAATTTGATTATCCGAGAGCTAATCATAAATACCAACTTTAGCTACTATAATTAATTACGAATTAGATAAATAATAAACTCAGTAAAATTGACAACCGGGTGAATGGTCACCATACGTGAAGTTGAAAATTCGAAATTAAATTAGGCATTAAAATCTTGTTACCCTCATAAGAGCTTAACACTGTGAGTATAATAGACGAGATTAATGAAAATTAATGTAAGAAAACCCAGAAAAATAATACTAGATATAAATGATACAAATCAATTTCGAATAGAACATTAACATGACAGGGGGATGATTGCATCACAATGACGGAAGGGCCAGATATTACTAGAGTAAACGCCATAGTTGATGTAACACAGTAATCAGGGCAATCAATTTTACTTTGGCGATGAGAAGTTCCAGGCCCAGAATTCTAGGTTCGTCCGATTTGAAGTAAACGATGAGAAGACCAAATGTCCACCGTGTAAATTGACGCAGCATCCTTAAGAGTTGCCACGAGTAGGAACACCTTCACGACGAATCACCTGTGACATGGGGTAATTTCAACGGAAAAATTAAAATAATTATTAAACTCACCAAATTACTAACTACCGGATCAATAAATCCCAGAAAAAAGCAGAGGAATAACATTAAATGAGCGCAATAGCGGGGCTCTGAAAATGAGAACGCAATAAATTTCAAACCAACCAAATATTGACACAAGTACAATTAAATAGGGACAGGAAAATCAGCAACAAATTTCAATCGATAAGATCATTAGTTGCACAATTAGCACAACTGACATTTAAAATAGTGTAATAACAAACTAGTCAGAGAACCGGCAGAGATATAGATTTAGTCACAGCGAGAAATCAATAAAAAGATAAATAACACCAGTCATTAGGAAATATTTAATTACCAAAATCAAATAAAATCGACGTTGCAATTTATACTCTCGGGAGTCACCCACATGATGTGGCACTGCCCTGGTCATTCATACAAAACCAGATCACAGTGTTGATTCCTTCATTTTTCTGTACTGCTACAATCCAAAAGTTATGAACTCTCGCAACGAATACCGAAGAGACGGGGAAGTAAATGACGTTCGAAAGGAGGCTAATACTACACCTAGGAGAGGACCTGTCACACATACAGATGGTAAGTTTTGTCCCTTGTAGAAAATGTTTTCATCACATAATTCTTATGAGGACCGAACCTTGAGACGACACAGATAAAAATGAATTCGCCGATTTACCAACCGGGGACAAATCTTCAGTGGGGAGACTAAAGGTTTCGGGCACACCACCGAATATGTTATAAATGATGAATAAAATGTTTTTCTATGAAGTTCCATAAATTGTTTTATTGTCGTCTGATATGGATGAAATTTACAAGATCACGAACCAAATTATCCAATAATGGTAGCCAATATTATAAAAATTCACCTCGTCTATGACTAATACCCAACGCCGCCAACTACCTTGACCAAAACGACCTGAAAGGTTACAACTTAAAAAGTTGAGATAAATGTTGTATAATAGTCCAAGGTCAATGCTCCTAGCAACAACCTCATCACACCACGACGAATCCAAACTAAGTGACTCCAAGGATTCAAATAGTCAACCAAATTGTAACTTTCGATGATAAAATAAAGGCAATAAAGTTGCGACACCAAACTACCGAAAAATGAATCCAACATAAATGAAAATTCTCATCACAAATTTACGAATTTTTGGCCACCAGAATTACAACTAAAGAGCGAATCCAAGCATGTATAACGGCAAATAACGATAAATAATACCGACCAGGAGGATAGAATAAATGGTTCGAGATAAGAGGGATTTCTCCAGAATATGAAGTAAACCCTCGTTACAAAGGTAGGCCAATTCACTGCAACCATAACGAACCAACGAAACCCATGATAGCGTCCGCCCAGTAAATCCGACGCACTTCGCAATCGCCAACTCGCTGTCCCACATACCTCTATGTACTAATGAATAAAGCCACTCAAACGACGTCGCATCTAATTAAATAATTTGCATAAAGAATAATCACGGTGTGTTAATTATAAAATTCTAGATAACTCGTGGATCGACGCGTCACGCGTCACCGTGCGGTTTCCCGCACACTCTGCAATGTGGGACGCGGGATTTTCAATCTCGTCGGTAAGAGAGTATCACGCAAGGACCCAAAGAGATTTCTGGGAAGTTGACCTTCCTTTTATCGCCATCAAAAGGAAGCCCGGCCACAATCCAGCACGGGAGATCCGAGGGCAAGCTGAATTTCTCCTAGCCCGTCTCAAGGAGCATCAGCAGCAAACGAACAAACACGTGGAGAGAGCTAGGCGACATCTAGCCGAAATCAATAGAGCTATCACCATGGGAAGAATTCCAAGTATGGATGGGTACGCCCATCCGTACAATACGTCTTACAACCTTGTTGATCCGATCCTAGATGAAGAGTCGGCCGCAATTAACGTGGTGGTTCCACGGAAATTCCTGTCAAGAGAGATGCGGGACCGAGAAAGACGTCCCAACAGAAATCCTGAGCATCTATATGCCCGTGAGTTTCCCAGGCGAAGTAGAGATCAAGGCCGTTCAAGACATGAATGATGTTATTGTGCAATACAAATAAATCTTGGGCTCCATTTTTGTTTTTGTTTCTTACTTACAATAATTAATAATATAGAATTATAAGGTGTTGGGCCAGTACAAGATTTTCTTTAAATGGATTGGAAACAGCACGCAAACAAAACATGCAAAATTTAAAATCAGACCCATAAACATCAAATAAACACCTCAAAATGCGAGAAAACACATAATTAAAAATATAAAATAGAAAAACATAAAAGTAAATTAAAATATTAACAAATGCACCAAGATCTGCACGAATTGACATAAAAATAGCATAAAACAAACGATTTGACCGAAAATTGACAATTTACGGAAAAGAAAAGAGTTCATGAATAAATTGAATAAAAATAAAATAATTTTTGTCAGAAATGATTAAAATTAAAAGTTAATGATTAAATTGTCAAATAAATCGAAAAAATAATAAAAATTAGAAATAAATTAGACCAATAATACCAAGGTCAAATTTTGTTTTATCTCATGAAAATTAACACGCAAGGTTAGGGTCACATAACAGGTATATATACCAATCCATTTTCACAAAATTTTAACCATATTTTTATTCAGTGAACAATTACTCTTCACCAGAAGTTTATAACTGACAGAAACAACTCTGCAATTATTTCCACATCACGAACGCAAGTAACTTACAGGTAAGCTCTACTGGCTCGTGCATGTGGGAATCTTTTGTCGTATGATTTTGAATGCTTGAATTGAGTTAATGGAAACACTATGGTCGAATTGTATTGAAAAAAAATATATGCATTCAGAAAATGAACTTGATTTATGCGTCGAAATTTTTCTGGCCCACAGCCACACAACATACAAGTCATTAAAATCAAACACAACTAGTCACACCGTGTAAGTGCGGTTTCTCCGCCTACAGTGTGTGCCCGTGAGAGTTCTGTCGTGCGTAACGACGGTCTCGAACGTAAATATTCCATTCATTATAGGGGCGGTGGGAAGATCGAGAACTAGTCTTTTGGCTGACTCTCCTTCACCCATCTCCCGAAAAATCGACCTAAATTTTCAAGATACAAATCGGCTAAAATGATAACACCGAGTTGTCCAATGGGCACTTGTAAAATCTAATATAAACACAAGAACCTTAGGACTAAATTAAGGCTCGGGAAGTGGGGACTTGATATCGATGTGATGTAAAGAAAATTAATTTTCATAAACGATTAATAATTAAAATTTCATTAATTGACCAAAGGTAACTAAATTCATGAATAAAATATCGAAAGTGACGTAAAGAAATTAAAATTTCATAACATGATTAATAATTAAAATGTCGCTAATAGATAAAAGGCAACTAGAATAATAATTAAGAAACCGAAACTGACGTAAATGTATTAAATATCATTTGGGGTTAATAATTAAAATGTGGTAACTTAATAATAGTAAACATCATAACGCAATCCATGATTAAATGATAAAAGGAATTAATTGTCATAAATTAGTAAAGAGTAATCAAACATCATAACCCAACGGATAGAATCGAACATCGTGAACTGATAACAAATAATGAGGTATTCTAAATTGATAGAAATTAATAGATAAAAACTCCCGACTAAATTGGCGAAAATAATTAAACATCATAAAATAACAAAATATTAGATTGTATTAAAATCCACAATTCAGATATCATAACATCACCGGCAGATTTTTCACCAAAATACAGACATCGAGTAACACTGAATAGTGACCTTCTTCATGGCGAATATGTATAGTTAGACACTCAAGTCAGGCACGTCATTAGGAATAACCAGAATCCGAGGGAGATCTCGATAGAACTCGTTCTTAATTATCTGACATCGAATAAGAAAATAATTCGGAGATAAGGCAGCTTAGGAATTCACTCTCTTGGTTAATAATAAAATTGACAATTTAGTGATCCATTGAATCAACGAAGAACAATCGAGTGATCTCAACAACGATATAAATATTCAAAGGTCATAGTCCTAGTTATTGACATGACATATGAAAAATAGAATTAATCACGAGTATGAATAACAAATCAACAACGCCGACTAAATAACAAACACCAGATCACGATTTTAAGGAGATCTATGTCATTAAGAGTGAACTTCAATGTTGAATAAACAACTGCCATAAATGATAATCAATTTCACCGACCATATAATTAATACAAGACCACAATTGTATTTGAGATCATTGACATAGAAAATAACTTCAATAGAGATAAATTAAATTAATCAAGAATCACCGGCCGATCGTAAATAAATAAAAAGATTTCGATTCACGACTATAAAAGCAATAACAAAATCCTAAGACCCATAACTAGCAATCATGTTGAACTCCCGATTAACGAACACCGATCACGAACGTGACTCCAATAAACGAACAAGCGACTCTATGCAGGGACGAACCTCGAATAACGACACCCCCATGCCGAGTGGAGAAAGGCAACGAGGTATAGGATTTCCATGTTTCCATTTTATCATTTACATTAAATTCAACCTCACCGTAAGGTCGCGTAGTTAACATAAATTACTTCACGAATATCCTGAATTTTCTCTTAAATAGGTTTTGTAGATATGAATTATAATTAAATCTATTGTTTATTCAGATCGCAGAGACCCATATGGAGGATGAAGCGATGACTCCCGAATAACGCTTCAAATTTCGAACGCTTCTGTCGCTCGGTATCGTCAAGCATTATGGGACAATGGATATACCTTGTCCACCTATGGAGGATTAAGCTGGCCTCGGCGGTCCGAAGACCGAGGAGATAAAGTAGAATTACCGAGTATCGCCATCAAGCGCGAGCCCGGCAGAAATCCAGCCAGAGAAGCCCGTCAATGAGCCGAATATACGGCAATGAAAATGGAGGAGATGGAGCGTAAATATCATAGGAAAGCAGTTCTGGCCAGACGGCGGCTAACCCAGATAAACCGGGACATAGCAAGTGGAGTCATTCCGAGCACAGATGGATTTCCTCCAGAGTACGGAGTCTCCTTCGAGTTGGATGACCCGAGACTGTTACAGATGGCCGATCCAACAAAGTTGATTCTACCGGAAAAGTTGATACAACCAGTTCTTCGCAGTCAATTTGGATCCCGTCAGTCAGGAGACCACACCTATGCCAGTCGTCATCCCCGATGGACTTTTGCTGACAGAAATCGTCAAAACACTCACATGCACGACTCGAAATGAACTCGAAGATTGATTTGATCAATTTGTGTCACATAATAAATGTTAATGCTTTATTAGTTATTTAATTTTAGTTCTTATTAATACAACAATTACACTAGTATAAATGAATAATATGAGTTTTCCAGCTATTTCTGTAAAACGTGAATTCATGATATAAAAGGTAAACGATGTGGAAAACGAGTCACGAAATTCCGACCAGACCTTAATAAATCAGATTATTAATACAGACTACCCCGAGATTCGTAGAAACAACCTGTTAGCATAACATTTTTATCATAATGATAATTAAGGAAAGGGCCGATAAAATTCTGATTGATATTAATGATGGTAAATGCTTAAATATTCTAATTTAGAAATGGAAGCAACGAGAATACTCAACCGAGAATTGAAGGAGCCCCGACGAGAAAATATGCATCTACATCGTCAACTCCTCCAACAAAGTCAGGAAATACAAAGATTAAAAGCCACTTGGGCAGAGCCGGCCAAAGTGAAGGAAATATATCAGCGCTTTAATGCAGCACAGCAAGGCTGGAAGGATGAAAAGTTGTTGAATCAGACACAGCGGACGCAGATCAAAGGCTTGGAGGTCGCCCTGTCAGCATGCCAGGAGGGTAGTGTGGTGACATACCCCCTAGTATTTGCACTGGCACAACTGGCCTATCGCGACCAGGATAAACCACAATCTTCCAACAAGAAATCTCGTCCACACGCCAGACCTGGTGTAACCGAACGATTACATCAACGCGCCCAAGGAGTGCCCAAATAAATCAGAAAATTCGTGTTTTAATTCAATAAATTTAGTTGATAATAAATAAGTTCATTGCAGTTTGTTATGTTGTTATTTACGAATGGATATAGTAGACGAGTATAATGATGAGGAAGTAATAAAGATACCTGGAAGATAAGACGGACATAGGCCTTCTAACGGCAGTCCACTGAACCCGACATAGGACTAAACATTAGCAGTTCTGATATCGGAACTCACCTTTGGAGGTCCTGTGACCAGTGGTAACAGTTCCAACGTTGCCTAGCAACGGGTAACCATTGACGGGCGTAAAAATATTTTGTATGTAATGTGGTGAAGGGCATCCACACCACTAACCCCCACAAAGGTATTTAAGTTAAGATTTTTAGTTAGAAATATAATTAAGATAAGTGATTTTGGTGAAGAAATATATAATTCAATGACGATTCTTTTCTTGTAGATATGGAGCCGTACCGAATTTTGAAACGAGAATTAGACAAGGCCCAAAGATTGAACGGAGAGCTGCACCAACAAATCAGGCAGTTAACGGGAGAAATCCAACAGGTAAAATTCAGCTGGGTAAAGCCGAAGAGGGTGAAGGCCCTATACCAAAAGATGACAGCAGCCCAACGAGGTTGGGCTGAGGAGAAGCAAATGAATCAGAACCTGAAAACTCAGATCCGTGGACTAGAGGTAGCGTTATCGGCGTGCCAGGAGGGTAACGCGGTAACCTACCCATTGGTCTTTGCACCGGCCCAGCTGGCCTACAAAGATATAGCAGTAACCACGAGACCTGCTAATAAACCACTCAGACATCGATTCGGAAGGACGAGCGCGCCAAGCGTCGGACCGCTCAACCCGCAGAACCCTTGAATTCGGGCCAGAGCAGTTATTTCGTAGCGCTCACCTTTGGCGACTTCAAAACCAATGGTTGCATTTCCAACGTTGCTTAGCGACGGGTAACCATTGGGGGCGAGAATAATTATATTGGGGTCAAGGAAACGCAAACTATGAACCCCAATATTTTATAATTGATGTGATATTTTATTAAAATTTTCAATTGCAAAAAAACTTTTTTATAATAACCCTATTTAAATTCGTTTCAAAATTTTTCATCTATTTTAGATTAAATAGTTTTATCTTCAAATATTTTAAATTAATTTTTACTACTTTTATTATAAAAACCTATAGAAATTTGTTCAAATGAATGATTCGCTGATATCATAAATACACATTTTTAAATTAAATTTTTTCTGTTTAGTCTCAAGTTTCAGATATTATGTCAAATTTTTATTCTGGTTCTAAGATATTCCAACCAGTTTCAGATGCAGTTGGTCTCACAGTTGATCAAGTAATATTCGATTATTCCTGTTTATTATTATCATTTCAAATGTGCTAGTTTAATTTTATGTTCTGTCAACTGGTTGCATCTGGATTTGGATTCATATTTTCACGCTATTTAAATACAGATAAAATCAGTCCTACATTTAGACACATAATCGAACTAGTATGTGGAGTTTCATTAACAATATTTTGTTTCGGCAGGTTAAAATTAAATCCATTTCTTTGAATTATTATGACAGATTGTTTTTTATTCAGTCAAATCTGGCATCTCCTTGGTCAATCAATTTCTGTATACATTATGATGAATGCAATGTCGACAAAGTCTGCTAGATATTTTATTTTAGGATTCGTTCTGTTATTTTTATCGGTTGCTCATCTAGCTAGAATGTATTATGATTACGGAGGCTACACTATGGATATTACGGGGTTTGAATTATCATTCATTTTTTTCTTATATATATATATATATATATATAATACTCGAAACAATTATAAATTAATAATTTTAAATACTAGTCAAAAAATATATTTTATATGTATTGTGATGTAAACGTTCAAATACTCTAAATAATGAAATGAAAGACAATTTTTTACACGTGGTTTTGAATTGTGTTGAAAAATTCGATTGCTCTCATTTGATTGGTCAAATACTTATCATACATTATTTGTGAGTGTGCAACATTAATGTGCCAATTTTGTTTTGAAATTCACTGTTAAGCGTCGATAACGTTCTCAAAATTAATAAATAGACACGATTTATGTTCTTTTTTTGCGTGTTTTCAATGTTTTAGAAGGACGTGATAATATTGCTTTTGTAAATAGCAGATAATTGATAACCGAAATTCAGGCCAAGAATGAGTATTATGTCAATCGTTGATAGGTTATAATTTGATATTTAGTAAGCACTGATGATATTTTCAATATAAACTTGTTTGAGATTATTTTTTAAGTTTAATCGATATTTATTAAAATAAAAGATAACACAAAGGAAAGTAAGTAGAAATTTTAGCTTTAATCTCGTTGAGATTTGCTATTTATTTGCAAACGATCTCAACACAGAACTATTTACTGTTTAAATATATTTTTTTCAAATGGTTTTTTGATGTATTGATTGATAAAAATCATGGAGAATAAGCGTTACGAGTACTTTTTTGCAAATGAACGGAACAGATAAAATTAAGGAAATTGTAAAAACATTAATTTAAAATTTTTTTAAAAAAAAATTAATATTTAAATTTAAAATTTTTTTAAATAAATAAATTTTTATTTTTACGACATAAAATAACACTTTAAATTTAATTACGATTAATTTAAAATTTTTAAAAAAATTATTTTATTTTATTTTTTTGTAATTTAAAATTTATTAGTTTAAAATTTTCCGTTCATTTAAAAAAAACATTAAAAAAATAAATATTAGATTAAAATTAAATTATTTTTAGAAAAATGAATTTTTAATTTGGTTTAAATAAATTTACTGTTTAATTATTTTTTTCAAATGGATTTTTAATGTATCTGTGATTGAGGTACAAAAGGCAGGGAGATAAGCGTTATGAGTACTTTTTAGCAAATGAAGAAAATAGTTAAAAAATTAAGAAAAATTTTAAAAACATAAAATTAATTTTTTTTAAAATGAATTTTTAATTTTTAAATGAATTTTTAATTTTTAAATGAATTTTTAATTTTTAAATGAATTTTTAATTTTTAAATGAATTTTTAATTTTTAAATGAATTTTTAATTTTTAAATGAATTTTTAATTTTTAAATGAATTTTTAATTTTTAAATGAATTTTTAATTTTTAAATGAATTTTTAATTTTTAAATGAATTTTTAATTTTTAAATGAATTTTTAATTTTTAAATGAATTTTTAATTTTTAAATGAATTTTTAATTTTTAAATGAATTTTTAATTTTTAAATGAATTTTTAATTTTTTAATGAATTTTTAATTTTTTAATGAATTTTTAATTTTTAATGAATTTTTAATTTTTAAATGAATTTTTAATTTTTAAATGAATTTTTAATTTTTAAATGAATTTTTAATTTTTTTTAAATTAATAAATTTTTATTTTTATGACAAAAAATAAAATTTGATCAAATTTAAAAATTAAATTATGAAACATTAATAAATTTTATTTTAAAATTAAAAAAAATTATTTTATTTTATTGTTTTGTAATTTAAATTTTATAAGTTTAAAAGTTAACGTTCAATTTACAAAAACTTATTAAAAAAATAAATATAAGATTAAAATTAAATTTTTTAATAAATGAATTTTTAATTTTGTTAAATGAAGAAAATAGTTAAAAAATTAAGAAAATTATAATAAAAAATTAATTTAAAATTAAATTTTAATTTTAATATATAAAATTAACATTATTATTTAAATATAAAAATTTTACTGTTTAAATATATTTTTTTCAAATGGTTTTTTGATGTATTGATTGATAAAAATCATGGAGAATAAGCGTTACGAGTACTTTTTTGCAAATGAACGGAACAGATAAAATTAAGGAAATTGTAAAAACATTAATTTAAAATTTTTTTAAAAAAAAATTAATATTTAAATTTAAAATTTTTTTAAATAAATAAATTTTTATTTTTACGACATAAAATAACACTTTAATCATTGGGGTGGCCAGAATAGTGCTATGTCTCCATTGGTTCTTGCCTCTTCGTCCAAGTGAACTCACAAACGTCTTTCTTGCTTCTATGCGTTCCATTATGTCTTTGTTGATATATTTTTCTAATACCGGAAACAAAGAAAAACATTTTAAACTTACCAGAGAACAGGGGTCGGCAAACTTTTCCATGGCCAGAGCTACTTTTTAAAATTATACGGCTTCAAGATTGACCTCTTATTTTAAAAAAAATACATGAAAAAAATACAAAAATATAATATTTATTAAAACAATTAATGTGATGAATGGAATTGGTTTTCTTAATTGTTTTTTAGGAAGAAAAATTTTAAATTTACAAAAAAATATTTGTATACACATAAAAAAATTCTTCGAGTACTCCTCGATCGACTTCAAAATCATTCGTGATCGACCATTTGCCGGCCGCTGCCATAGAGTATAAAAATTTATAATATAAAATACCGAATAATAGAATATATAATATATTTATATAATGTTCGACTTAACATCATTCTTTTCCGGAATTCGTTTTATAAAAATTAGAGTTGGATTTAGCTGTTCGTAAAATAAAAATTCAATATTAGATGTGTTTTTAAAGACGTTATATTGATTGACTGTTTTAACGAAGTAAAAATCCATTTATAGATTTAGCACTAATAACACGTATTCACTGCGTCATTTTAAAAGCTAGATTCGTGAATTTCAAAACTTATGTTATAGATATTACGAATTCATGAAAGTGTTACAAATGTTTAATGAATTGATCAGTCTGGTTTCCTTATTTAATTATTAAACCTTTGCAGACCTCTGATGATTCAGACTCAGAAACTGTCGTCTCTCGCATTCAATCTTCATGATGGCCAACGCATAAAGAAAAATGAGCCCCTAAGGCGTGATTATCATCGTAAACACGCTCTATTGTAAAAAAAAATCCCCACTCTAATTATAAGTATATAATCGAATAATTAAGGAAATACCCAACTCTGCTGGAATTCTTTAGTTACATGTTTTATTTCCACGGTATAATGGTTGGCCCATTCGTATTTCTTGCCGACTATTTGCGATTCATTGAAGGCCGTCAAGAAGAAGTTCTTGACAATGAAAAAGAAAAAGAATATTTTGTAATTTTTTTTTCTCGCTAAATTTACAATTAAATTTTCTGTCTCGTAGAGAAAAAACAAATCCACAATTTTGGCTGGCTGGGTGAGTGAGTTTGAAAATAATATATATATATATATATATATATATATTAAAATAACAAATTGTCAATATCACGAATTATAACGATAATTTAATAGCCGGAAATCGGATTCTATGTCAAATCATGTCTCGTGTTTGGACTGCTGACTATTTTTGTCCAACCTCATTTTGATCCCGATTATTTCAAAAGTAATTGTTTAGGTGCTACCCACAACTTACACATCCTATCGATTTTTTTCAGCTGATGAATACCTTCAATCTGGAATGTTTTACAAGTATATCATGCTCACCATTGTCTCGTTTTTGGTTCGGCAGAAATATTATTTTGCATGGAGTATTGGTGAGTAAATTTATTAGTTTACCTTGAACTTCTTTTACAATTCATCAATTTTGATTGACGCATCTTTCCCTGCTTTAAGATTTTAAATTAGTTTCTTATAAGGTAATCTCTATTTTTAGGATACCCTAGTAGCCCTTATTAAGTATTTATTTTAAAATACCAAGTTGTAAATAAATATAAAGAAATATTTGTATAAGAAATCAATACAATTTAAAATTGATTTTATGTTTTTTAAACCAAGAAAATATTTTATTTTATATATATTTATAATTATTAATGGATATTCATGTTTTTAAATTTAGTTACTATTATGGAAAATTCAAATCAATAATTTAAATTTATTTTAAAATACTTAATATTTAGCGTTGTATAACTGTTATTAATTTTGATGTTTATTAAAATTTAATTTAATAGAAAATCGATTTTCAATTAACATAGAAATAAAAATGTCATGTTCTTAAAATTAATTTATTATAAATAGTAAATTTATCGTGTTGTATAATTACATTTTCTTCGATAAATATCCTTATTCGCAAGTGGCTTTGTGAGAAAGAGAGAGAAAACTAAAAATAAATTAAAAACATTTGGTGGACTATTGTAATAATTGAAATTTGAACTTCACTACGAAAAAGTCTATTAAAATACGTTATTGGAAAATAGTAAAATTTACCTATATGTACAGGGACTATTAGCATCAATTTATGGTTTATAAAAGCTAAATTTGATCTAATATTTTATGAAACAAACAAAAATGCTATTTAAATATTTTAAAAAAACAAAAAACATTAAAAATTTATAAAATCAACTTTTTAAAATAGATAAAATCAAGTGCTGATTGTATTATTAAAAAGCAAGTTGAAAATCACTTATTCTATGTATTTCCACAGGTTCACGGTCATCACCAGGTAAAGAAAAATCTAGATTTTTAAATTGCTAATTCAAACAAAATTTAAAAAATAATTTAAATTTTAATAAAATATTTTTAGATATTCACATAACAATTTCTAACATCCTTATTTTAAAAACCTCCAAAAAATTTGTTTTTAACCCAAGCATATTTTATTATATTTAATACATATTTTATCAAACAAACAAAAATTATATTTTTATATTTAAAAACATCAAAAAACATCAAAAACCAACTTTTAAAACTACCTAATAACAAAAGTACTGATTTTTGTACATATTCATTTCTGTACATATTAAATTTTTTAATGCATGTTTTTCAATTATAAGTGCATGACCTTCACAGCCATACTAATAATATATAAATAATAAAATTTAAATCTATCTTTATTTAAGCTTCTTAATTTAAATTAATTTAAATTTTGTGTTTGACATTACACATTAAATATAAATTCATGTAAATATAAATCAATAAGTTTTATATGTTTTATATTACTCGTATATTTTTCCTATAAAGAAAAGTGAAAAATAATGAAATTAAATAGCAAGAGGATAATGATAAACTTACTTACCCAATAATATTATTATTTAAAAAGACAAGCAATAAATAAATTCTAAAACCAATTAAACAAAATATAAATCAAAATTTTCAAATTATAGTCAGCTGTTATTTGACACATCAACACAAACTTAGATCCTAACATGCAAACTTTTCATTTTCCCGGCAAGCAAAATTTTGATACCTAAGTAACAAAACTTACATTAATTTTCCGAAACTGTTTTCGAATAGGAATTTAAAAAAATATGGAGCCGAACCGCACTGCTCCGCTCCTTCTAAATTTTTTAGTCACTGCTCCGCTCTTTACTCCAAGCAAATTTTCCGCTCCGAATCCCTGGTATAAACAGAGGTTTAGTATTATTACTTATAAATATGTATCTTTTTCTGTATACATGTAAGAGAAATGTCAACATAAATATATATCCACTCAAATATTTTTATTATAGTCCAGCTTCGTTCAAATTGTGAACTCCTCCCGCATAATAATTAATTATATTTGTTACTACTTATCTGGATTATTTGACAATTATTATATATTTATTAGCTAAACACATTTTATGTCTTTCACAAATAGCAATGACTCCACTGTTAATAAAATATTATTTTATAGATGTAAAATTCATGAATGATAATGCATATAATCAATAACACATTTAATTATTCAAAAATATTCAAATGTTTCAAAAATAATTCAATTCTTTGCTTTAACATTCTACTCGCTTCATATTCCATATATAGATTAGCTAAGATGTTGCTGAACATTCTGAAAGGAGAGTTTTGGAAATTAAACAGTGCTGGTGTATAAAGTGCACGAACGAAACTAATTTCAAACCCGAATTAAATTGGTTGATTTCTAGTTTCCAGAAATAAGCGTTTTTCTTTTATTAATAATATTCTACACATTAATTGATAATTATTTAATATTTACTTGCGCAATTATCATAATCATTTTCTGGAAAAAATACAAACATATTCCGTTCTTCCATGACCTTGGTCCCGGTATAATACAATCAAAACGAAATATTTCCAAATTTGTCATGGATGCTTAAGTCATTTATTTAGACTATCACTTAATTGTGAGTTTACAATGAGTGTTCACATTGAACTTTGCACAATCAGTTGTAAAATCATTTCAAAGTATCAATATTTTGCAATTTACTATTTTACATATGAAATCAGTTGGGGGAACAAAGTTCTGTAAATCTGAAATTATTTTATGAGAAAGTGTCATTTCTAATTCTATCATAACCAATGACACCAATATTAAATTATCATTTATTTCAGATGTGCTAAATTGGTTAATTATTCATCTACCGAACTTTAATCCTTTCTTTTAATCAACTCAGTGATTTTAAAAGTTCAACGAAAATCTTAAAAATCTGAATGGAATCGTAGACATTGCAATTTTTGAAAGATCTCGTTTAGATTTTTTAAAATTAAATCAGGGTGCAAAATCTATCAATAATAGAGAATTTTGAAAAATAGTTAATCAATGACGGTGATTAATTAATTGGAAATTTCAATATTCGGTCCCAAATTTTTAATTTTATTAGAAAGCGCTATTCAAACCTCCGTTTTGTGATATATTTCGATAGTTTCACTGTCAACATTAGATAGGATAGAAAATCTAAAGATAATGATGATAAATTATTCAAATTATTATTTTGAATTTTAAATTTATATTGGCTTACATAGTTATTTAATTAAATTATCATTTTTACAAATGATTTCGCTATCGACAAGTTATTTAAAATTCAAATATTTATTTTTAAATTAAACATTTTCAAACAATTATATTTTTTAATTTTTGTTGTAATCCACATGCACTGAATTTAACATGCAAAATTGTTCATAAAATTTTACACATTATCACGTTCTCAATAATTAATAGATTAGTAATAATGGTCAATCCCTTTGATCGAAAATGTTCAAGAACTCGAGTACAGAGATGATAGGATGTCTTTCCAGTGTATTAGATTGACATTGCATCCATTAAATGTAAATTGATAACCGAGGGCGGAACACAATCATACCACAGTTTTAGATTTATTAATCAACATATTGCGTAATTTACTCGAGTTAGAGAAGATCTTATAATCTAAATTTCCCAACTGCTTGCTTATCTTCCACTCATAATCTCCTTAACTTTCCGAGTACGATAATACCGAAAAGAATTTAAGTGCTTCATTCTTGCACACATTATCAACTTGTAATTTGTTAATTTGGTAAACCCGGATGCTCTATTTATTGTAAATATATCCTGTTTATTATAAGTTCAAGCTTTGGAATATTATAACACAATATTTCGGATTCTACAATGATACTACATTGATTTATTGCATTTACTTCTGGATGATTGTTTTATACCCGGAAGATCAAAAGTCATCAAGGAGACCGGATTGGCCTCTGTTATTGAATATCATTCAAGTCAAACGTGTTTGTCTCTTTCTATAAGACTTCATGCTGGTGTAGAATCCATTTGTCATCAGTTGCATAAACATAGGAGAGCTTGGGATTTGAGTAAACGGATGACAGATGTATCTCTTTAAGAAAGAATCTAAATAAGATTAATTTTAAAATAAATATGATTTAAAAGATATCTAACCATTTTATTGGATGATTTTTTATATTATTCTTGACGCCGGAACTATTAGCTATTACGAGAATCTCCTACTAAATCAGTGGATTCAGACAATTCTCATTGAGATTGAATTAGGGAAACATTTAAATAGAACTTTTTATACTGAATCTTTTGCATTGATTGGCATTTTATGCACTTCAGTTAGGCAGTATACATTAAGGATGTCCATAAGAAGGGAAAGGGATAATCCACTAAGGAGACATACGAGGCTCGTGAAAAGGAGAACGGGGAGTGGGATCAAAAATTGTTTATTTTTTGGTGACATCCTTAATGGATGCTCCCTTAAGCATTATATGCTGAGTTTGTCTGAATTCATGTAAAGCTTGAATTTGTCCAATAAATATATTAAATATTATTTATATCAATGCAAATTGCAATTACAATTTCCCCATTGATAGGATCGATGTCGAACATTTTCTCTGGACTTGGATTTAGTGGATTCAGCGAGGAGCGCAAACCAATTTATGATGTGGTCAAGAATTTTGACTTTTTCAAAATCGAAGTAAGTTAAATTTTGATTGGTAACTAATATAATTAATAATATCAATTAGTTTCTATGGTTTATTTTATTAGTCTAAATAAGAATAATTTGTATTGTGATGATTATGGAAATTTGTAATAATAAATATTAATAATATTAATATTAATAAAAATAAAAAAATTAATTATAATAATATATATAATAATAATAAAAAATAAATAATAATAAAAATAATATTAATATATAAATAATATTAGAAAAATATATAATAAAATAATAATTAAAAAATAAATAATAAAATAATAATTAAAAAATAAATAATAATAAATAAATAATAATAAATAAATAATAATAAAAATAATATTAATATATAAATAATATTAATAAATAAATAATAAAAAAATAATTAAAAAATAAATAATAATAAAAAAAAAAAATAATTATAATAATAATAAAAAAAAAGAATAAATAATAAAATAATAATTAAAAAATAAAAAATCATAAAAAAATAATATTAATATATAAATAATGATAATAAATAATAATAAATAAATAATAATAAATAAATAATAATAAATAAATAATAATAAATAAATAATAAAAATAAATAAAAAATAAAAATAATATTAATATATAAATAATATTAATAAAAAAATAATAATAAAAAAAAAAAATAATAATTATAATAATAATAAAAAAAAGAATAAATAAATAACAATAATATTTTAATTTAATTTTACTGTGGCGTTTTCATGAAAAGTTGCTGCAACAGGTACTACTCCAAAAGTCAATTATGACAATCTTAAAACCATATTTTAATTTTTATCCATCCTCTATTTACACTATTTCCCAAACAGATAATTCTAAACATCTGTTCTCGATTTACATTATCCATCATCTCCTCTATAGCTGGTAATCAAGGACTTTCCGTAATTGCATTTATTGCTCGAAAATCTAAAAATATTCTAAAATCCTATTTATTCTTTTTAAATAGTAATAATATTAATAATAATAATAAATAATAATAAATAAATAATAATAAAAAATAATTAAAATAATATTAATATATAAATAATATTAATAAATAAATAATAAAATAATAATTAAAAAATAAAAAATCATAAAAAAAATAATATTAATATATAAATAATGATAAAAATAATAATAATAAATAAATAATAATAAATAAATAATAATAAATAAATAATAATAAATAAATAATAATAAATAAATAATAAAAAATAAAAATAATATTAATATATAAATAATATTAATAAAAAAATAATAATAAAAAATAAATAATAATTATAATAATAATAAAAAAAAAGAATAAATAAATAACAATAATATTTTAATTTAATTTTACTGTGGCGTTTTCATGAAAAGTTGCTGCAACAGGTACTACTCCAAAAGTCAATTATGACAATCTTAAAACCATATTTTAATTTTTATCCATCCTCTATTTACACTATTTCCCAAACAGATAATTCTAAACATCTGTTCTCGATTTACATTATCCATCATCTCCTCTATAGCTGGTAATCAAGGACTTTCCGTAATTGCATTTATTGCTCGAAAATCTAAAAATATTCTAAAATCCTATTTATTCTTTTTAAATAGTAATAATATTAATAATAATAATAAATAATAATAAATAAATAATAATAAAAAATAATTAAAATAATATTAATATATAAATAAATAATAATAAATAAATAATAAAAAATAATAAAAAATAATAAAAATAATATTAATATATAAAACATATTAATAAAAAAATAATAAAAAATAATTAAAAATAATTAAAAATAAATAATAATTATAATAATAATAAAAAAAGAATAAATAAATAATAATAATATTTTAATTTAATTTTACTGTGGCGTTTTCATGAAAAGTTGCTGCAACAGGTACTACTCCAAAAGTCAATTATGACAATCTTAAAATCATATTTTAATTTTTATCCATCTATTTACACTATTTCCCAAACAGATAATTCTAAATATCTGGTCTCGATTTACATTATCCATCATCTCCTCTATAGCTGGTAATCAAGGACTTTCCGTAATTGCATTTATTGCTCGAAAATCTAAAAATATTCTAAAATCCTATTTATTCTTTTTAAATAGTCATATTTTTATAATTCCTTCTTTATTCATATTTTTTGCATCTCTTGTATTTTATGAGCAATATAAATCTGTTTAAATCTGTGGTTAATGGTTACTGGGCTTTTTTTAGTAACTACCACGTGCTTAATTACGTTTTCTCCATATTTCATGAATATATCGGAAAATTATTATTTGAATTTATTTATCGTTGGACGATTTATTATTTGAATTTGCATTCTAAATTCATTAATTGCATTATTTTTAATGCAACCAATGCATATAATTTAACGTTAAAAAAATTCATAAAAATCTACGTCTACAATTACACCAGGTCAATTTTGTTACAAATCCTAATCCAGAAACTCCCAATAAGTAATATTATTTCTTTAGTTTGCACAAATAACAATAGACAATATACTTTTATTTTATTACCTAGTAAATTACCTCAACAAGATTTACCATTTGTTTTTCATAAACCATTTTCGTTGACAATAATCTTTCCTTATTTTCATAAAATTTATTATTAATTATATCAATACTCATAATATTATCAATTTTATTATTAATTTCATATAGACTACATTCTAAATCATTATCAAAATCAAAATTCATACATTCACGATCATTCATAATTACATTATTTAATTAATTAAATCATATTTAAATTCACTCATTACGGGAATTTTTGAATCACAAGCATTCAAATTCAGACATTCTTTATCAATAATAAACTTACTTAAACCAAGTTTATGGTTTCTAAGAACTCTTTTCAAAACTGGAGCCTTTTCTTTTAGCGATTCGCATTCTTTATCAATTTTATTCAACGGAATAATCTCCATCATATTTCTGGTTGAACATCTCATTTTATTCAGGATATTCCTCTGTCTGAATTTTTTTTTGCTCTGCTATTGCTTTTTGATTTCAAGATATTTTTGATGTCCTTCACAATTACTTCTATTGTATTATGTTTCTGTTTTAATTGAGTTTCTTTTGACGTCCCAGCATTGATACTTGAAATGACTATTTTCAGAACATTTTACACATCCAGCCGCATTTTTCGAATCATTTGTTAGGTATATTGAAGTTCGCTGCATAATTTTTTGTAGAGCTACGGAATATGTATCATTTATACTCGGGCTTTTCACCACATCCACAGATGAGTTTTTTTATGTAGAGATGCCAATGATTATTCACTTGAAAATTCTTTTTGAAATTCTTCATTCTTGTTAAAAATTCTTTGGCTTTATCAACTGGCTTAAGTTTCCATATCTTCCATTGCAATTGGTTTTGTTTATTTTATTGTTAACACTATTGACAAGCTTTTCCACTTTGTTGAATAATTCATTATATGTTGCTTCTAAGTTCATGGCTAAATTTTTCCACGGCTTAACACTTTTCTCCATATTTCTGTATCAGTTCCATCGAAAGAAACGCCTTGGTCACAATCTCTTCAATTCCAAAATAAAATTTGCCAAATCACCATTCCACCATAATTGATTATGTGGCTTGAGATAATTCTGAAGTCCTGTGTGGTAGCCATTAGGGACTTGCCGAACTTTGATTTGTGCTTTGATTCGGTCCGAAGTTTAGACACTCCGGCACTATTCGGACTTCGGTAATGAACCTTGTAAGATCTAAATAATAAACAATTCGAGTCCTATACAACAGCACTTATGCAAATTCGAAAACTTGAATGATTTTATAATTATTTTATGACACCTCCTGTTCCTTATGCGTGTTACACCGACTGGTCGTAATTTTTTCTTTCTACTTATTCATTTTAGTCGCTCTATCTATGTTTCAAAAGACAACAGAATGAACACGTGATGGTGATACTGATCTTGTTATTTAGCGACTTTTATTGATTTTATATCAGTAATGATGAAAACACATTCAATAGTAATATTATTATAATTTTTAACGAATCATATTACAAATTAGTTAATTCGATATTAATATTATTTTTGTTAGTTTGTTGCATAGGATTGATCACCGTAATTTATCTCCAGAAGTCGGGTGTATAGTAGGTATCCTTGATCCTTGTAGGGGCTACAAAACACAAAAAGTGAAATAATTTTCGTGGTTCGAGTATTTGATTCGACTTCGGATTCGGTAAATAGTAATTTTAAATATTCTGACTTCGGCAGGCCTCTAGTAGCCATATTAGAAGACATTGATATACATATATTTATCTATATTTTAGAACAAGAGCATTATTAGTTTTAGTGATATTGTTGATAAAAATACACACATCGTTTTTATGATCACAAACATACTCGCATCAATCGTAAATAACGTCACTCGGGCATCACTTATACTATATATTTCAAGAACTTAGAAATAAAACGAAACTTTGAACCGAAAAAAACATCGGTTTTAATTTGCTCATTCAAACAAAATTACTACAAATTGTATTCAATTTAAACGTTCTTACATAACATAAGTTTCCCATGTATCATTTTAGTCTATCTAAACGCTGCTCAGAAATCCATATATTGATAACACTCCTAATAATCAATTCCTTTGGTCGACACTGTTCAAGACCTTGAAAACAGAGATGACGGGTAGTCATTCCCATTATGCGTATATTTATTATTATGTAATTTTATGTTTTTTCAATTTCTCTGTCAAATCTTAATGATTTTTTTGGTTTCATGTGCTTTTCGAAAATTATGGAATGTATCTCTATTTATACAACGTAAATCGTGTCTTTTTTATGAAGTTTTCTGAGTAAAGTATCAACCGCATTAAAAAGGAATTGACTGCATTTAATTTTGAAGTGCATTTTAAATGATCTAAGCTATATTCTTAATAAACAATGATATAATCTCATTTGCCAATAATATGATCAGTTGATTTTGCATAATTCGTCTAAATTTCGTGATGTAATCGATTATAACAATTATATATCAGTCATTATGATGACATATACCGGATTTTGAATTGAATTTCAATTATTTATTTTTATCATTTCCAGCTTGGTACTAGTACAAAATCCATAATTGACAATTGGAATGTCGGCACGATTTATTGGCTCAGAGAATGCGTTTATGATCGAATTCCACGAGCATATGGGACACTGGCAGTGTTTGTTTGCTCGTCTATTTGGCATGGATATTATCCTGGATATTACCTCTGTTTTATGTCGTTGGCACTTTTCACTGAGGCCAGTCGAGCCGGAAGAAAATACATTCGGCCATTGGTTCACAAAGCTTCATTGAATTTGCCATATGATGTTCTCACATCATTGCTCGGTATGTTGGCATTGAATTATTGTGCAATCCCATTTACGCAGTTAGAGGTTCAACTGACATTCTATATATGGAGGTGAGCAAGTATTATTATTATTATTATTTTCTTCATTGATTTATTTTTCATTCTCAATTTTATCTATCTTCATTTCTTTCAGACTATTATTCAATGTTTTTATTTATGATATTTATTAGTTAGTATTATTTCAAACAATATGGCTAATTTTTAATATTTAATTTCTATTTTATTGTATTACTAAAATTTGTAATTTGTTTAAAAAAAGATTTATTAAATATATTTATTCTAATCTATAAATCAATTTATTAAATCTATAAATCAATTTATTCTAAATTATAAATCCATTTATTCTAATTTATAAATTCATTTATTCTAATCTATAAATACATTTATTCTAATCTATAAATACATTTATTCTAATCTATAAATACGTTTATTCTAATCTATAAATTCCTTTATTCTAATCTATAAATCCATTTATTCTAATCTATAAATTCATTTATTCTAATCTATAAATCCATTTATTCTAATCAATAAATCCATTTATTCTAATCAATAAATCCATTTATTCTAATCTATAAATCCAATTATTCTAATCTATAAATCCATTTATTCTAATCTATAAATACATTTATTCTAATCTATAAATCCATTTATTCTAATCTATAAATCCAATTATTCTAATCAATAAATCCATTTATTCTAATCTATAAATACATTTATTCTAATCTATAAATACGTTTATTCTAATCTATAAATCCATTTATTCTAATCTATAAATCCATTTATTCTAATCTATAAATCCATTTATTCTAATCTATAAATCCATTTATTCTAATCTATAAATCCATTTATTCTAATCTATAAATCCATTTATTCTAATCTATAAATCCATTTATTCTAATCTATAAATCCATTTATTCTAATCTATAAATCCATTTATTCTAATCTATAAATCATTTATTCTAATCTATAAATCCCTTTATTCAAATTTATAAATCTATAAATCCATTTATTCTAATCTATAAATCCATTTATTCTAATCTATAAATCCATTTATTCTAATCTATAAGTCCATTTATTCTAATCTATAAATACATTTATTCTAATCTATAAATCCATTTATTCTAATCTATAAATCCATTTATTCTAATCTATAAATCCATTTATTCTAATCTATAAATCCATTTATTCTAATCTATAAATCCATTTATTCTAATCTATAAATCCAATTATTCTAATCAATAAATCCATATATTCTAATCTATAAATTCATTTATTTTAATCTATAAACCCTAACCCAATGTTGGAGTAATTAAGACCTATTTTAGGTCAAAATATTTTAAACCTATTTAAACCTATCGATTTATTTTGAATATATTTTTATAACTAATTAAACAAATTATTTTAAAGTTTATGAAGAGAAATATCGATTTGCATTGACTGAAATGTTCAAAGTAATTTAAATTAGAATTTACACGAAATTCAGATTGACAAATAATAAGTTTATGTGATAATAAATTAGCAACGTAAATTTTCATAATTTTTGCTATTTCACGAATAGCTTGAAATTTAACATAGAGAATTTCCCAATTCGGAATTCATTATATTGAATTAAAATTTTCCCAAAGACTTTATTTTTAATCGATAACATTCAATTTTTATTTTTCAATATTATCAAATAACATAGTTAAAAAGTGTAATATTTATAAAATTTTTAAAATATTTATAAAAATATTTAATTAAAATATTTATTTAATAAAAAATAATTTGTTTAAATAAATATAAATAATCCATAATATTGAGTTGGTTTTTGGTGCCTGGCGAGCGTTTTATTGGCGTTTTCTTTTAAATTTAACTAAATATTTCTTTTTAATGATTAATTATTATTATAAATATATTATTTCAAAAATTATTATAGGTTTAGATGCCCATATTTTACAATAAAGCAGTATAAAAATGGGTAGCCGAGCAAAGAATGCATTTGAACCTAAATAGTATCTAAAATAATAATCGACAAAAATTAACAAAGGTGTTGCAAATAAACATTGTTACGATGAACACGTTTAGTAAAAAAATCTAATTGGTCAATCTCTCTTAGCAATAAAATATAATTATAAAGAAGAGGCTAGAAAAACTAATGTTACAGATCTCATTGTCGAATTTGTCAGGATTGATAAGTCTAAAAAGTAGCTATAAAATATATTTTATTGTAAATATAAAATTGAATACTTTTTTGGATTAAAAAGTACTAAAAAATCAATTTTAAATTGCATTGATTTCTTATACAATCATTTCTTTATATTTATTTTAATTTGTAATTTTAAAGTTATTAGCAATAACAAAGGTTCTTTTTCACAATCGTTTTATTAGTAGTTAAAAATCGATATCTGATTTTCCTTTGACTCTTTCGTTTTTACTCTTCGATTTAATACAATTCTCTTAGTTCTAAAAAACTTTCTTTTTTTAATAACTCTTATTTATTTTCATGCCGTATTTGTGTTGTTCCCAGGACTGGATAGTAAGAATAAGGAGTTACAGAATATATTCATGAATCCTTACACTTTTTTAAAATATTGAACATGAAACACAAAAAAATGTTATAATAAAGAAATCAGAGGTGAAAAACAAAAAAAGTCCTTATAATATTATTTTTTAAATCTTTATTCTTCATATTCAGTTCTCTTGCTCTCTACTAAATTATAAGAGAACTCTGCCTGAAAGCTTTGTGCTTATAAGTTTTATGATTAGATATCATAGAAACAAAATCAAACATTTGTGTGCTTGAATTAAAAAATAATTTAAATTAAATGAAAATTGATTTTTAATTTAATTTACAAATTTCGAAATAAGTTTATATTATAGAATAACATCATTTAATATAAAGTTGGGAAGTTATCGTAAAAAATAGATTGAACACACAAACAAAAATAAAATAAAAATACATGTAAACTTTCTATGTATTTGTAATTATTTTTATTTTATGAAAAAAAACAATGGCAGATAACAATTTCAAATACCAAAAGCTTTATTTAGTTTTATAAAACATCAAAATTATTAAAATTTATTTTCAATTGTAAAAATTACTAAAACACCAAATATGCATATTACCTCAAATTAAGATTTAATATAAAACATATATAATAAAATATAATAAAAAAAATTTATATATAATAAAAATAAACATCCAAAATTTATGGACATCCTCATGAATTTAGTGCATTTACCTTAGGAAAGAAAAGAAATAATTTGAGTGAAAAAAAAATTATAAGCAATTTTATTAATATGCAATTTGAGGATTTTTCAAGTGCTTTTCACATTCCATCTTTTCACGAGTAATTATAATTTGTTCAATACATTTTCAATGCAATAAGAAATTTTGGAATGATGATAGATTACCGGAAATTATGTAAAATGTGAAAGAAATGCATTTACAAATGGAATTTAAAATTGGAATATTAAATTTAAAGTTAAATTGATAAAATATCGATGAGCTATTCATTGCAAACATGTGTAGGAATTTGAATTCATCAGTAACTTAAAAGTGATATTTTTCAATAAATTTATATTTTAAAGGTTTTTTTTATTATTTTTAATATTTTAATGTTAATAATGTTTTGAGTTGTTCATGCTTATTTATGTGAAATTAATTAAATTTTTATTTAAATATAGATTTTTATGTTTCTTGAATAGTTTTCATTCACAAATAAATTGAAAAACATTTTTTATTTCATCATAATAATTTTCGATCAATCTTTTTTTTTATCAATTTGTGAATACATTAAAATATTTTATTTTATTTCACTTATAAAAATTACGCTTTTCAATGCTTTTATTCTACATTTTCCAAATTTCTAAAAAGTTTTTAAATTGAAACTTTATTAAACCACTTTGCTCATGTCTAACTCATATTTTTCTGCTCTTGATTCACTTGATTTACGATGATACTTTTAGTTTTTGTCGCTTTTACAAGTATTGTTTTATCCATTTATAAATTAATTTTTTCTTATATAAAACCTTAATTTGTGGAGTATTGGATGATAATTTATGAAAGATAATGTAACAAATTCTAATATTTCTGGGTCTTATGGTCCTTCCGTTTAACGATTTTCGTTTCTTAAAATTATAAATTTTGAATATTTAAGTATTCACAATATAGAATGTAATATTTTCTTGGTATTCATTTCTTATATAAATATTTATTTAAACTTCGCTCAAAGTGTTCAACTGATGTCACTCTTTTTACGCATCCTTCTCCCACTCAATACAAAGTAATCTATAATAATTAATTCCAATTAAAATTTTATCACCATTTATTCTCCAATTAATTGAAATATTCTTCATTCACATTAGAATTAGTTCTGCTTTATTTCTTTTATTTTCAATATAAAATAAAACGTAACATTTTCTTGGTTTAAAAATATAGAGTTTTTTGATCATTTTAGTAACATTCGCAACAAATTTAGTATTTTCAAAATCAATTTAAAATTTTGCAACCAATTTAAAAATATCTGCAATCATTTTTACATATAACAATTGTAGTAACCATAAAAAAGCATAGTTTATAAACTATCCAACATTTCTGAATCCAATTGAAAATGTGTTTTCAGTTTGGAAAAATAAGGTGATAAAAAGTTGTGCTAATAATGAAGCTCAACCAAGACGAATAATTTGCGACAAGTTCAATGAGGTAACATTGTGGGTCCTTTTATCGAAAAATGCTAAGTTTTATGTCTAAACAGCAGAAACCAGACAAGTCATTTTTGAATAAAGTTTTTATGTATTCGTTTTCTAATATTACTAAATTGATTGCGAATATTAATAAATTGATTGCGAATATTAATAAATTGATTGTGAATATTAATAAATTGATTGTGAATATTAATAAATTGATTGTGAATATTAATAAATTGATTGCGAATATTAATAAATTGATTGCGAATATTACTAAATTGATTGTGAATATTAATAAATTGATTGCGAATATTACTAAATTGATTGTGAATATTAATAAATTGATTGTGAATATTAATAAATTGATTGCGAATATTACTAAATTAATTGTGAATATTAATAAATTGATTGTGAATATTAATAAATTGATTGTGAATATTAATAAATTGATTGTGAATATTAATAAATTTTGTGATATTAATAATTGATTGTGAATATTAATAAATTGATTGTGAATATTAATAAATTGATTGCGAATATCAATAAATTGATTGCGAATATTAATAAATTGATTGCGAATATTAATAAATTGATTGTGAATATTAATAAATTGATCGCGAATATTAATAAATTGATTGTGAATATTAATAAATTGATTGCGAATATCAATAAATTGATTGTGAATATTAATAAATTGATTGTGAATATTAATAAATTGATTGCGAATATTAATAAATTGATCGCGAATATTACTAAAAGGATCGAAAAACCCTATATATAAATCAATTTTAAATTGTATTGATTTCTTATGTATTTAAACTTCATTCCAAATGCTCAACTGCTGACACTCTTTCTACGCATCTTTTCTGCCACAAAATTTAAAGTAATTAGAATAATTAAAATTTACATTTTTAATAATAATTAATTCCAATTAATATTTTATCACCATTTATTTCCCAATTAATTGAATTATTCTCCATATTCAGCAAAATGTTCTTCATTGTTCACGTTGGATCAGTTCTGCTTTATTTCCTAACGCCTAAATTAGCGCCTCTATTCTCGAGTGCAAGCGGCGATCACAGCCCCCGCGTCGCAGATAAAATATCTGGAGATGACATATCTGTACACAATAGTATTCGCAATGAGAATATTAGCAATAACACAACTAACAATGCCGAGAACACTGTAAAAGAAGACAAGAAGATTGATTAATGTTACACCGTCCTCTGTTGTGACATTTCAATGCGTCGTTGTATATTGAAATAAATTACTTGTTTTCGTGTTCTTTCTAATGCTGCAGGAAATGCTTATCAATATAATTACAATCACAACAACAGTTGGAGGAGATGGGAGGAATTCGATAATAAAGCTGGTACTCAATGCACTCTCCATGTCACTTTGTAAATGTATCGATCGTTATTGTGAGAGAGTTGATCTTGTTGTTGCTATAGCGATTGGTTGCTAATCCCTGTATATAAATTGAATTGTTACATTATGATTTTTATATGGAAATTTGTTGAGAACTGCGCGAGATATCATGAACATGTGTAGATTTTATGCGACTCTGTTAGTTTGTATGGCACTAGGTGAGGATTTGTGTAATTGTTTGATTGTTCTAGCAGCCCAGATTAACACCAGCAATTCACTTTAAAGTATTTTTAGGTTTCCACAAAATTTATCCCCATGGAGATGTTTCCTACTTTGGAAAAGGTTAGTTGAACTTTGTTTCTCATTCAATTTTGTGTTGTCAATGGTTTTATTGATTATTTGCACTATTTACTGATTATTTTTAGGTTAAAATAAATCAATATACAATAAATAGATCAATATAAAGTAAATTTGAGCATAAATTATAAATAAAACAAGTATATAAAAATAAAAAATCGATTTATTCTTTGTTATGGTTTTTCGTTCCTTGCAGCTTCGTTTTTTAAAAGAATTATTCCACAATCAGTCATAAAGAGAACATGGAAAGAGGTAAGAGCAAAGAAATCAATCGTTAGAACCTAAAAAGTAAATAAATTTGGTCGTTTCCGCCATTTCGAAAGTTTTCAGAATCGCCATGAACCAGAACGAGAAATACACAAAATTATCGATTGAATTCCCAATATCACAAACATCCCAGTAACAAAATTATTCCAAAAGAAATGAAATTTTGAACCAAAGTTTTGTATGTCAAAATGGGTATGCCAATATGAGCCGCAAAAATATATTATATTACTTATTAAACTAGTGTCGACTTTTCGTATTGCGTGTATCGGCCATTTATTTGCAAGTTTGTATATATTTTAGTTGTCATGTGGCAAAAGGAATTATCTCGTAACGTAGATTAACTTTTGATAATATAAAAAATAACATATTTTTCTCTCAATCTAGTTTAGTCATCAACAAGAACTGTGCATTCAAACAACGAACACGAGCAGGCATTTTGTCATCTCACGATAATTCTCTTCAATATTTATTTTGAATGATGTCTTCAATATAATTATGCCTATGGTCAATATAAGTTTATATGAAGAAACCTTTGGAGGATTGAAACGTTTTCGAGTCAAAGCCAATTACAACACTGTAAAATATAAATAGGAAAATTAAAACTGAATTTTTCGTTACAATATTCCAACATTATTACATGTTATGAAACGACATTTGCATTATCAGTATCCCTACCTGTTTTTTATACATTCACTAAAATTTTATTATATTTAGGATTTTATATAATGCTGGATTTTTTAAGGTTATTTTAAAATATTTTCTCATTAGATTAATTGAGTTTACGTACTTTCAAAAATGTGTAAATTTGAGTTTCAATCTTGAATACCAAATTAAATTTGATAAAAGTTTATTATTAACCTTATAAAGTCCAACGCCGAGACTGACTCGACAGCCCTAGCTCTAGTAGCAGGCCCAACGCCTAGACTGACTCGACAGCCCTAACTCTAGTACTGGGCCCAACGCCTAGACTGACTCGACAGCCCTAGCTCTAGTAGCAGGTCCAACGCCTAGACTGACTCGACAGCTCTAGTAGCAGGCCCAGCGCCTAGACTGACTCGACAGCCCTAGCTCTAGTAGCAGGCCCAGCGCCTAGACTGACTCGATAGCCCTAGCTCTAGTAGCAGGCCCAGCGCCTAGACTGACTCGACAGCCCTAGCTCTAGTAGCAGGCCCAACGCCTAGACTGACTCGACAGCCCTAGACTCTAGTACCGAGGCCCAACGCCTTGACGAGATCGACAGCGTAAACCGCTGAGATCTACTGCTATCTACTGACACTTTCAATTCTAATAATTTGCACCATTCAGGTTAAATTGCAAAATAAAATTTGACCGTTACATATTAACACGTATAAAATTACAATAACAAACAAAATCCAATAAATAAATTCGATTTGCATTGTTATCGGCCATTTTTTTAATTATATAGAAATTTGTTCTTTGGGTAATTTGCAACCAGATATGACAAATAATTCTAACTTCTTTCCATAACAAACAACCATAAAATAATTGAAATTTAATTTTCATATTATTTCTGTAATTATTTTTTGAAACTCAACAATATTTAGTTTAATAATGTTTCTACTTTTGACTGTGCTACGAATGGGCGTATAAAGTCTCTTTAACATATGCTTTAAAACCAGCTGACGGGTGTCCCGACAATGACAATAGGATGATGAATTGACTTAAATTTGTCTCATTGTGGGAAATTTGACTAGAAATGTTTAGTGTGAATATTCGAATATAAATTAATTGAAGAAAAGGAGGAATATGTTTGTGTGTACTTTTATCCATATTATATACAAACTTGCATGTTCTATTGCAGTTGGAAAGGAGAACTGTCTAGCACACGAAAAAGTGTTTCTGACAAAACATAGTCAAAACAGTCTATGCAATATATGTGAGAAAATATACATTCAAAGCATGTGTAAAAAAGTAAATCAAAGAGTAAAAAACACCTAAACCCTGGGGATAATTCATCAGTTATCACAGATCTATAACGTTGTCAACCAGGATAAGGAAAGATAAAAGACTGAGTCAAGACAATTACCACTGTCATAGACTTAAAAAAATCTCATCTATCATACCTGACCAGCCTTAATCGAATGAAGAGCCAAAAATAGACTGCTCCCAGTTGCTACAACCAAGTAGAGCAGCACAATAACAATGAATCCTTAGCAAATTAGCCCTTGGTGGTGAGAAGTAAATTTTCATCAAATAAATTTCTAAATAAATACGATTTAACAGTTCCAGCTTTGTTTCAAACTTGAAAATCCATCTTTGGATTATGTTGGATAATTTCTGAAACATCAACGGAAATGAATCTTAAAAATTCCAATTTCGTACTGTTACTCAACAACACAAATCTCCACTTACAAGGAATAGATCTGTACTCTTTTCTAAACTCCTTAAACCTATTGTATTATCCATTACATCAGTAAATAAAACTCTTGATGTATTGAAACAAAGTGATGATGAATCTACATTCAAATGACCACTAAAGCCCATCCATTCTGAAGTTCTTTAATCGGTCTTTTTCAAAAGACGCTTAAATTATACTACCTCCATCCCAGAAAAAACCGGGATCTTTCAATTTGAGTCAGTGGTATAACGTGTATAATGAATAAACCAAACACGAAAGTTTAAAAATACTATTAATCAAAGAAGAGAGTTTCTAACACCAGTACGTGGTGCTCTTAAAACGTACGTGCAATAACTAAGAAAGCAATTGAATTGAAACACCAAACATTTACACAATAACATAACTTGTATAAACATGATTTTTCAACGTAAGAGCCATTGACATTCACACACTTTTGCCAGCGCTGGATCAGTTTAGAGAATGCATTTTTTAATAAATCCGAGGACTAATCACGCAGGAAATTTTCTACCTCTTCCTACGGATCTACAGCATTTGCAAACTTTTTGCCCCGAAAATGTTTCTTGATATACATGAACAGGTAGAAATCACTGGGAGCAAGGTCTGGTCTGTATAGAGGATATTCCAATAGGTCAGATCCACTTTCCTCCAAAACTCGACCTTTTGTGGATTGGTGCGTTGTCCTGGAGAAACCACATGGGAATACTCCATTTTTTTCGTCAAGCATGTCACCATTTAAACACAAGATCAGATTAATATGCAGAGTTGAGCCTGTTGTGTTTTCAGTAAAATAGATTAGGATAACACCAAAGATAACACACATCTCAAAAAATCTGGACGCCAGGTTTTTCACTCTCCATTCATGCAGAATTGATTGTATGGTTCCTTTGCTCACATTCACAGCATCAGCCAGTGCCGGTGTTGTAATTTTACGTTCTTCTCGAAGTAAAGATTCACACTTTTCTTAAATTTTGTCAGAAATTTTACATGGTGTCCAGTCCTTTGGTCATCAAAAACTGACTGTCTCTTATGCTTAAACAGTACAATCCACTTGTACATTGGTCTGTGTCATGGAGAGTCCTCGCATTATGTCTCCTACAATTGGGAAAAATTTTGGTCATGGCGTAATACCAGAAATTTTATAACACTGAGATATTCCTCTGCAGTAATCATGACTTGCATCAAATTTCAAAATCTCGAAAATGCCAATATAAACTATATTGATAATTTAAAACAAACTACACAAATTAACACACAAATATAGCTAAAATAAAAATTTGATTAAATGACAAAATAATATTTCCTTCCTACACATTGCGTGGACTTATTGAGCGCCGCATCATGTATGTGGAATGTTAATGGATGTACCTCTTTATTTGATGGTTTCTTTGATGACATCTGATTTCGTCTTCCACAAACCTTTAATTATACTTGCCTCATTTGAGTAGGAAGCATCTTGTATATTTTGCCAGAGTTCTTCAATATTCTCTTTTTAAACTTTTCTATCCTTCTGGAGAGGGAATTGGAAAAGCTTAAATCATTGGTATTGAGCTCCGGTGATTGTGCTGGTCGGCTCACGACGGATATGTTTGATTCAACGACAGCGTCAAATTCTTTCATTCGTATAACATTCCTTTTTCCAACATGTGGTTTGGCGCTATCTTGTTGAATTGCGATATTGTCCGTTAAGTTCATCTTATTTCTTACTGCAGGAATTAAATATTTGGTCATTAGTTCATAGTACAAACCTGTTGTGATGGTTGTATTGATTTTTTAAATATCTCCTCTTTTGTGGTTTTTGGAAGATCTTTGAGTGATAAATTCTGCGGTTATTCTCCAAATCCTAATAAGGCCATCATAATTGTAGTTGGAACGAGGCTTTGCAATTGCAAAAAGCATCATCAATTTCTTAGGATTACCTTTGCTAACACAAAGAATCTTCTTTTGATGGCTGTTTTCATGGTATCTTTCTTTTTTTCGTGTTATTCAGTTCAAACCACTTTTCATCAACATAAACCCAATCATTGATGTTGATACGTCTTTGTTCTCTACAAAACTTCAGCCTGCTATCAATGTGAGTTTGAGATAATAATGGAATCGTTCTTCGTGAACATATTTTAAATTCACTTTCATTTAAAAAGCGCCAAGCTGTACTACTAGGACTTCAGTAATTGCAGCAATATCTCTTACCATGTAATTACGTTTTGCTATTTCTGCTTCTACCACTAAATCCATACGTTCTTCTTTATCAACAGCAGAACGTCCAAACCCATTTTGACTTAGTGGTCCCGAAAACCTTTCCAAGTTGTTCTACCGTTTGATACTACAAATCAACTTTACCCATTTTTATAAGCAAACGCTCATTATGCAACAAAATCAGAGTTTTCTGTCACTGTTCAAATGTTTTGTCATTGTTTCTTTAGTAAAATGATCAACTAAAACAAAAGTCACTGCATATTAAAAAACTATTAAATATCAACAACTAAAATACCTGATAATAAAAATCGGGTTTTTTCTGGGACGAAGGTAGTATAAAGATAATTTTCTAGAAGATTCAGTTATTTGGTGAAATATACATTAAAAATTCATTAAAATTTTTATTAAAAATTCAATAAAATATTTTAAAAAATAAAAAAATATTTTTACCGAAAATTAAAGACAAGCACGTGTAAAAATTTGATACAAAGATACAAAGTTAAATAAATATAATTAATTAAAAAAACATTAAAAAAATATTTATTGTAAATTTGCCGCTCTTTTCAAATATCTTAATTTATCTTCTGTTTCATTTTATTCAAGCATAGATAACTCTTCATTCAATCTCATATTGCTATTAACCCTTTCATGGCGAGAAACTGATGGATTTGCTGCTGTCGATCTGCGACAAGTTTTATCCAGTCTCAGTCCGTCGAACAAATTTCACTTGTCTGAATGGCTGCAATAAAATCAAGAGTTAGAAGCATTATGAAATACTTCACTGCAATTTGTAGTTTTTGGAGATACATCCAATGTTATCTCAAAATCACTCCATAACTGCATTCGAAACTGTAGATTTCTGCTTGCAAGAAGTAGCTTAAAATTATGTTGTATCCTTTTTCATCAGAAAATGAAAGTAAAACATAGTACTTACATCTACCATAGGAATAAACGCCGAAGCAGCCAAAGATTTGAGTTTGGCATTTAAATCCGTTTCAAAATCACTTCTAAGACAAACATTATTAACTTTTCTTATAATACTTTGAAATAAATGGAAGTAGTACCCCTTCACCTCTTTTATTGCAGCCTTTTCAAAATCGACTAATACTTTCAGAATTTCTTGCATCCTATTATAAGTGGTTAAGGTTTTGTTCATTTGTAAAAAATAAACACAAGAAATAGGAATTACTAACCTGTGCATTACTAATGTAATTAAAGGTATTATTTATGAATTTTTAATAATAAAAATAATGACATAATATTTCTACAAAATTTGAATATTGTTGGGTTTTTATAAAGAAATTCGGTGCTTAGGTCTGACTGCTTGGTGTCCTTCTTTAACCGATTCAATTAACCCAACACTATAAGATTTATTTCCAATTTATATATCACAACATTATTCACAACTTTCACAAAAATCTATTTAACTCACATACTCCACACAATTACTCTGCACGATTTCGAAAAAAATTCAATGCGTAGGATACGTCTTACAAAGGGAGATGTCCCTGTCTGGTACGCAATTTGTTTTGACTGATTGATTTATCTTTAAGTTTATTACCTCCTTTACTCCGCTCTCTGAAATATTCTCTTCGTCCAACTGGCAATTTTGTTGATCTGCCTTTTCTTTTTATACTCATTTCGCAAATCAAGTCACCCGCAAACTAAATTGATTTTGACATTTCTGTCATCTCTGTCCAAAACCAAATTAGTTATTTCTGGGCTCCCGGGGTTTCCATTTGTTTACAATAATTATTTTGGTGGCGGGTTCCTCTTTTATCCCGGGTTACCTTCGTCAACCAATTTCAAAGTCCCTAATTAGGAAATTTGTTGACGTTCCGAGTTTCTCAGACTATTCGGGTTTTCTGTTTGCTCGGACTTCCCATTAGCTCGGGTTTCCCATTAGCCATTTAATTTTTAATTAATTTCTATTTTATTAAATAATTCCTTCTTGGGAACCATAATCGATTTAATTTTATTATATTTGGATTCGTCTCGTCATTTGGTATTTGCCCATACCCGTTTTCTACGATAAATATTTATTTTAAAATTTTAATTGATTTTGCCTTTTTAATAATTATTTCAAATATCAATGTTTTTATTGATTTTCATTTTTAACTTTTGTGAATTTTGTTAACCACTACACTATGAATCAGATTTATTTAAGGTATTCACGAATTTTCGGAACAGCCTTTTTCAAATGATTTTTCAAGTAGAAATTATTTGAAAAAGGCTGTGCCGAAAATTCGTGAATACCTTAAATAAATCTGATTCATAGTCAAATTTTGTAGAAAATATTATGTCACTTATAAAGAAATTAGAAGTAAAAAACAAAAAAAGTCCTTATAAAAATATAATAATAATACAATCTAATATAAAATCTTACCTTCCTAAAATTCTGAATGGATAATTTCTGTCACGTTGATTGAACTTTTATTAATTATTCCAATCGGTTTCTTGGCATTGAAAATCGTATCGTTGGGATTAATCGTATCTTGAATTGTTGTGGCATACGCAATCAATCTTTCTGCATCTTTAAATGCAACATAATTGGGTGTTATGTGGTTTCCTTGATCACTAGCCATAATTTCAGCTTTTCAAATGTCAATATCATCAGAATGCTATTTTTCCAATAATTCTTTAAATTCTTGATTCAAGACCATCGCTATTCTCAATACTTAGAACAAGTAATTTGAAAGTATGGTCAAATTTCTATTAATAACTCGCAAGACTAAATTCTAATTACATTTACCAGACCATATTCAAAAACCTTTTCAATATCAAATAAAAATAAAAAAACCGACAGTTCATAAAACACTACCACAATTCATAAAAAGCTTTTCTAAATTTCAAGCATTAATCCGGTAAAACAAAAAATTAAAAACCCTAATTAATTAAATTCTATAATTAAATCAATTTCGAAATCATTTCCTAAAACAACTCAATTACAATAACGCTTTGCGTCTATGTGCTCACCCAAACAATCAAGAAACTACAATCGCGTGCACAATAGGTGAGAAAGAAATTGACCACTAACTAAATACTTTATATTATAAAGTTTAGAAAATACAATAATAAAGTTTCTTTTTATCTTTTTTTTTGAAAGAAAATCCCATTTCAATGCTAATTTTCGGGAAGAAAAGTTAGTTCCATTTTCTATAGTATTTACAAATACCAAAGGCTTATTAATATGAATATTTATAATTTAATTTTCATGTATTTCATTTCGAACTTTTAGTATAACTTCGAACTTTACTAATTCTCAGAAACATGCAAAATTTTCAGTCTTACTAAATATATTTATATCTATAAGAGCGACATCTTGTGATTGACCAGGTCAAAAAAAATCAGCGTTTGTTAAACTATTGTTTATTGTTTTCACATATTGAATTTGGGTTTTAGCTATTTGTGGATTTATATTTTAGCACAGTCACTTTAAGAACCACGATATGCGAATGGTCATTAGTCGGGAAAATGCCACACTGGGGTAGGGTTAATCTCCTCCCTAGCTACGCCACTAAACTGAATAGCAAGAAATTTGAAAAAACTCATCTATTAATTTATATTTATTTTTGGATTTTCTAATAATTTCCTCTAATAACTTTTGGTCACATATAATCTTTGACACCAAGTTAGGCTTTGAGCATTCACACCAGTCTAGCCTTTACATTCACAAATCTGACCTTTATCAATGCCGATTGATCTCCGCTCCATAAATGTTACTGACCGATATGCAAAGGTCACCTGGGATCATTTAATTCAAACTTTTTTTCCCAATTAAAAATTAAATCTCGAACAGTAATATGAATTTCATAAAAATTTTTAATGGAGGGAAAGACTCGCTATTAAATTTCTATAATAAAACTCTTTAAAATGAATTTATTTGTGATAGAAGTAGTTATATATATATATATATATATTATATATATATATATATATATATATATATACAGATGCGGCGCAAACTACTTTGGCGCCCTTTCAAAACAAGGTATACCTCTCGTAACAACTAACAATACATGTATTATATAGTTTTAAATCAAGTAATTATTAATAACAATTATATTTATAACATTAATCGTAATATAATTTCATACTAAGTGAAAATAAAGGTAGTAAAAGCTTAGTATTTATTACTAGTATTTTTATTACTAGTATTAATAAGTATTTATTTATCCACTTTTACAATTATCTTTGGCAGGGTAACCATAGAATCGATATGCCAATGACATTATCTTAGAAAATCCATAAAATTAGAGCAGGCTATTAAGTAATTAAAACAAAACTCCACCAATAAATCGATAAATCATTCTAACGAGTGGAATTCAATACGCATTGTTGGCTGAAGTGACCGTAGAATAAAAACCGAATGAAGCGATTCCTCTCTCGTAGAAATTCTCCTTTACACTCGACTTGATTGATAAAAGATTCCAATCGATAGTGGAAATTGAATTTCAATCCGAACTTGGATTTAAATCACGCCAACAATATTCAAGGAGATTATAATTTGTTAAAAATGACATTGAAATAATGATTAATTAAAACAAAGAAATGAAAAATTTGCATTTTCTCATCATAATTTAGGAGAAATAATTTTTAATGAAAGTTTCTTAATATCTAATTGACAGCAATTTATTTTCCCAGCAAGTGGTCACCAAACTGTGGGTCACCAGGGACATGGTGACTGTCTAGAGGTCACCTGGGACATGGTGACTGTCAAGGGGTCACCTGGGACATGGTGACTGTCTAAAGGTCACCTGGCAATTTGCTAGGGGTCACCTGACACACCTTGTAAAAATTAATATTTTAAATAAAATTTTATATAAAGTTTCAACATTAAACTCAGTGGCTTTGCTTGTGTGTGACTCTTAACTGTCAAATGGCCATAGCATAATTTACACTCGAAATGTAAACATTATATTCCTTTGCAAGTTCATCTTTAAAACTATTCAACAAAAAATGTAACAAATTATTGTGTTGATAAATTATTATGATTCAATTCTACAAAAATCCGTGACTGAAAACCTTGGTGCCTATAAATTATCAGATATTTTAGAAATCAAATAGATAATAGCTGACTGCAAATGTGCAGTAAAGGAGGAGCCACCTGATTAATTTTTTTGATGGGGTCATCGCAACTTGACAAATGCGATCAATTGGTCACAACAACAGAATAATTTATGTGAATTGACGTAATTTTCTCAACTTTTATTTTACGAAATTTCATTGAAAATATAAAAAAAGAAATCTAAACATTTTTACCATCATTTAAAAGCATAAATTAACATTCAACGTCAATATTAAAATAAATATTTTCAGAATAAAAATAAATTTTTCCCATCAATGAAACTTTGATAAGTAATATAAAATGTCAAGAAAATAAATAAATAAATAAATTCGTCAGTTTAACAAGAAAATTCGAGACAGAAATAATCTCTAAATGAGACTTGACACGATATTAGATGTATTAGTTTCTACTGTTTTCTTAATTTAGATTCTTTTGGGCGTTCCCCACCTCATAAACAGCTGACCGGTAAAACAAAAGGCGTTGAGTAAGTTTGATTTAGATAATTCTATTAGATTAAAATGGGAAGATTTTGTTGAACGAATGATTATTCCGTTTATTTGATGTGAAAAGCAAGATTTCACAATATTATAAAACTTAATAGTTAGATTTATAATTTGGAAATTATCATCGTTGTGATGTAATTATATTTAGATATTTGATTTCCTTGTAACCTTTATAATTAATGTATATGACTGCCTAGCAAGCAGTGCCTGCATGTTTCATTGATTATCTTGACTGTCTCGGTTATTATATATAAACAATTCACACTCCTACGCAAGGTACGTGATATCAATTTTTAAATGAGGAAAACTGAAATAAATGATACTATTTGATAAATTATGTTCTACTAAAATTGTAAAGTTAACATTATTTTTAACTATTCACATAGTAAGCTATTTTTTGGAGTTTAAAGATGTTTTACAAAATATAATTTTATTTTATAATTTAATATAGATGAAGTTAAAGATATTACATGAAAATTTTATGCTGCAGAAACATCTTATGATGAAATCACAACTATATATATTATATATATATATATATATATATAGTCTGCTTTTCATTAATAAACTTCTTTGGCATTTTGTTATTTTAAATATTTTAAATTGTCATACTGACAAATGTTAACACGTTCCGTGCCCCGGCAATTTTTGATAATTTTTCATTCAGGCCTTGTAGAGGCTTATACATCCTACGATTTAAAGATTGAAAAGGTTGTTTAAGACGTAATTTTTTTCAAGACGTATTTTTTTTACATTTTTTTCAATATTATAAAGCTATAATTAGCAGGAAAAGATATAAATTTTAATATGAATTAGACAACAGAGAACCGGGGGTGGTTGTATACGCCCAATCGCCACGGAACGTGTTAAAAAATTCGGAAAAACTTTAGCAACATCGTTGCTTTTATTCAAAACCCGATCCACAATTTTTATCCACTGGACGGTTTCCTTAACCGATTTGTTTTGTTTTAATACATATTTATATTGACAGTATCATGTTATGGAACAAAAATATATTGTAATGCTTCAGCAAAATGTCAGATTAGTTGATAATTTGAGTACAATATATTTTTATTATTATAATTCAAGGGTGTTTAACCTGCGTCCCAGCACACTATATTTTGCGGGTATCGAATGGTATAACAAATATTATTTATTCCTGTGTTGTTGATTAATATATAGCACAAATATTAAAAAGAATCAATTTCAAAAATCACATTAAGTTCGAGTTCATTCAAAATTAACATATCACAGTCATTTGCGTCCGGAGAAGAAAGCAGAGGGGGGGGTTAAGTAGCTGTACCCTAGAATTTCCAAGTTTATCTAGTTTTTCTGCGAGTAGTTTAAAATATCTTAATTCAAATCCCTGACATTTCTTAGGATCTAAATATATTTTTTTTACTGTACTTTATATGAAAAAATATGGCTTTTATTTTTAGATGCATACGTAATCTTGGTATGTAATGTGTCATGGGCGTCCGCTGAGTTTTTTCCAGGGGGGTGGCAAGCTTTTTTCATATATTAATCAAATATTAATCTCCCGAAAATTTATAACTTTTTATAATATGAAGTTTTAAAAAGTTATAAATTTTCGGGAGATTATCAAGTTGAATAACAAATTTAACTCAATAATAATAATAATAATAATAATAATAATAATAATAATAATAATAATAATAATAATATTAAAAGTATAAACCAGTGATTACTTTGTAGCAGCATAAATTAAAATTTCAAAGAAGTGAAAAACAAGATAAGCCCATGTTACAAAGTATATATTAAATGAAAAACTTTTCGATTATAGATTATTTTTTATCAATTGATAATCGAAATTGTTTTCATTTAATATATATATATATTATATATATATATATATATGTGTGTATATGTTACATTTAATGCATAAATTAAGCTTAGACTGGTAAATGCATACATTAAATAAGTCTAAGTAAAAAATTTTTTGCATAAAAATAAATTTATTTTGTAATTCTCAATGTCGTTCTATGCCCTGTTGCAATATTATATAAATCATTGTTTCTTATAATCATCAGTTAACTGTATTTACGATTACAGAATTTGATACATTAAATGTAGGCTATCAAATCAATATTTGAACGATTTTATTATTTGCATTAAATGTGGATGTGAAATGAAATTAATTTTAACGGAACAATTGCAACTGTGTTCTTTAACTGTAACATACATTGCAGCAAGGGCTTATCTTATTATTTACTTGTTTGGAATAATAATAATAATAATAATAATAATAATAATAATAATAATAATAATAATAATAATAATAATAATAATAATAATAATAATAATAATAATAATAATAATAATAATAATAATAATAATAATAATAATAATAATAATATTAAAAATAATAATTTTCATAAAAAATTAAAATTTTAATTCCATTGAATATATTAAACCATAAAACCTATACCAAAATTAATTCTCTTGATAACTGACAATATTGTATCTAGGAAAATCTAAATGAAATGATCCCATTTCATTTTCATTTTTATATCTATCAGTAAGAATTAAAACAAAATATTAGATAAATTCAACAAATGAAATATTCGTTCAAATGACTCTTGCCAAGAGAATGATTTCTAATTGAAATTAATTCATTTTTAGTATTATTTTATTAATATTTATTTTTCAGGCCACCTGAATTTACCGCTAAAAGAACTCCATTTTTCGGTGATTGGTAATTTATCCAAGCTATAAAATGAGGATTTCTGTGTGTGATGAAGAAATAAATAAATAAATAATAAAGTCATAAAATTAATAATATTTATTCATTGGTTATCAGTTATCATAAAGGAAAAGAATTGGTAGATATTTCTAGCAATTTGTCAGCTCAGCAAAAGCAAAGTCCAGTTCTCCACTAAGTCCTTTGTATCTTTCCATTTCACATAGCAAGTCATCTACATAAAATTAATACATTTTGCTTCATTTAATTTAATAACCTTCGAGACGGTCTACTTCGGACTCTAATTTGGCAACTTGACGTTCAGCTTCGGCTGCTCTTTGCTCGGACTGAGATTAAAATATAATAACCTTAAATTAATAAATAAATAAAG